>OLMO02000252.1:3279141-3297959 GCA_900291935.2 Cassiopea xamachana | reverse complement strand
ATATATATATATATATATATATATATATATATATATATATATATATATATATATATATATTATAATGTATGCATATATACACAATATTATGTTACATTATAATACATAATATTACATTTTACATCCGTAAATCCGTCTATGCTCGTCATCGAGGGTGATGGTTGTCATGAGACATATAACTGTCATTTTGAAAAATCCAGTCAAGTTGCCAAGTTATTTACGGTGGTTTTCCTTTTGAAATTTTTATCAAAAACCGTTTGAAAGAAATTCAACTCCCACGCTTCGGGTGCCAATATTTTTAACTTTATCATCTACTATATCCGTTATTCTGTGTTATAATTAAGATGAAATCTAAACTATGACGCAAGGAATATTGCATTTAGCATCAATCAATTCAATTTTCCATTAACTGGGGATAACTTGGACCTCACTTGACTTACGTAGATCGTGGCAATTATCCGTACACTAATGAATTAACAAAGCAGAGTTATGCGCTTTTGTCAGACACCTAACTTAGTCAGAGTTCAATATTGGTTTCTTGAGACTTTAGAAAGTCAATAGGTTTATAGAGTGGAGTAAAAGAGAGGGGGGGGGGTACAGTTTCCTAACTGTGTAAATGTTTTGGCAGTAGGAGTAATCGTTCTGTTGTAAAGGGCTATTTTAGATTAAAAAAACTATTGAGAAATTGTTAGTCCACATGTATAGAGTATTAAAAATGTGTTGCTTACTGGACGACATAATCGCTTTCTTATACGACTGTGTGGACTAACTTCGAACTTTCTTATAAAAATACATATAAGAAAAGAGCCCCCCTAGCTATCAATAGTGCCCCCCTAGCTATCGATTTGCTTCCACACCACTGGGTTCGTATTCTCTAATGCCGAATAATTTGAGGGGTGGGGTTGGAATAAATTGAGAGGTTTGAAACTGAACGTATGAAAACTACATTTGTACATTGGCAAACTAGTCATTTAATCGATCAATTCAGACTCTTAGAGTAAAGTAACTTTTACTCATAAAGATCTCACAATTTATGTGAGGGAAGGTTAGAAACAATGCAGGGAGCTTGGGAAAGAACTCGAAAATTAGTAGTTGGTTGGGAGGGGGAAGATTATACAATGCTCAAGGATATGCATTTACCTTCAAATCATATGTGTATAGAGTGTTTATATGTTATGCTGGCCTAATGATATATTTTCTGTTCTTTATCTTCGTTTCAAGTCCGCAAGCAGCTTTACATGTTTCTCTAATACGCATGCGCAAATATCAGAGCTCGAGAAGCCATTGCCAGCAAAGTCTTAGGAAAGTTTTGACATTTAAATCGTTAAAAAGCTAAGAAGCTCTATTATTTGACCAAAAATCTCTCTTATAAATAAGCATTTAGTTGAAGACTCCCTATTTTCGATCGAGATTTTAAATGTTCCTTATAAAGACTCGTAATACAGTACATCCTCGGTTATCCGAACCCCGATTATCCGAACAGTTGATTAATATCCCACACTCGTGCTTCCAATCAGGAAAATATCCGTCAGCCATAAAAATGCCATGGAAGCCTTTGATACATGCTTGAAATGACTTAGATTTTATGAGGAATTGACTAGCACTAACAGTACATCAGTAAATTTACGTGAGATGGTTGCTGAAAAGGGAGTAAACGCCCAAAAGCAAAATACAACTGATTTTTAGCGTAATTAAGCTATTTTTGAGAGATTTTGTGCAATGAAGTTCGCACTAGCACTGTAGGAGCTATAAAACAGGTTTGTTACCTCATCTTTGATTTTCTTTCAAATAGGCATCCTCGATTATCTTACATCTTTTCCAGGACTCCATTTCTAGCAGTTCGGATAATGGAAGATGCAATGTAGTAGTTTCTTACAATTTTATATGCTATGTAATATACTATATTACACTATATTATACTTTATTATATTATGTTATAATCTTGTATATTATATTATACATTGAGTTTTTTATTTTATATATCATACGTTAAATAGCTTTTATGTTTTACATTGGGCGTTCCTACCAGAAGATATACTTCGCCAGTGGTGTCATCCTCCCTATATTGTAACAAGGGGGCTGTGTTATAGGAAATTTGAGACCACGCCTTCAACCACGCCCATTTTTGCATGTATGACAATAATGTGCTTGTCAAACCAGTGTATGTGAAAGTATTAAAAGAAGGAGAAAGCAAGTATAGAGTTTTAGCATTGATCTCAATTGATAGAAGCGTACCTTTCCTTTCTTCTCCTATGACAAATGGCAAGTTATGAGCTTATCTCCAGTTTACAAGATATTCAATAAAGGGTGTTGAGTCCCCCCGGAAAACTCTCATAATTTTAACGAGGTGAGCTGAGCCCCTGAGCCCCCTCTACGATACCCCTGTATATCGCTGCTCCAGTAAATGTTGCAGGACGTCTTCACTAATTTCAAAACCCAGTCTTGTGTAGACAAAAAGAGTTCGTTTTCTCACTGGGACTCTTTAAGTAAACAATGGTTAATAGGTCCTAATTGGCCACTCTTGGGGCCAATTAGACGCATCCTATCACATGTAACCGCATCTGGATATATATTTCGGTTAACCTTTAAGTCACTATCCGTTGTTTTCGTACTCTGATGAGTGTTGGACGAAAAAAGCTTTTAGAATGTGAAAAGAATGTTGCCGCTTTTTCGTGCTTTAACATCTTCATTTGTTCTTGAAAGTGTACTTGACTATTTTCTCTTAAATTGCGACAAACCCTGTTACAAGGTAATGTTAATATTATAGTTGCAGCTCATCGTCATCAATAGACGGGAAGTTCATTTTGCTGAACAGCTGTGGCTCTCTATGCTTCTCTATTCTGTGCTAATCGATATAAATCAGCAAAGCTCCGATTCCCACCAACTTCTCGAACGTCATCACTATACCTTTCTGAATACATGTCCGACAAAAGCCATTTTTCGTTTAACGATGGTAGTAAGCAGTCTTTCACCAGTTCCAATTTTACTCAAAATACATTCATTGGTCTTTTTATCAGGCCACTTTATTCGGAATAAGCGTCGATAGCACCACAGCTCAAAGGAGTTAATTTTCTTTTTGTCTGTTGTTTTTAGAACCCTGCATTCCGATCCATAAGTAGCAATATTAAAGACCAAGGATTTTAAAAGTCTTTTCTTCGTGGTAATTGAAATTGCCCTGTCTTTCCAAACATTGACTAGTGAGTAGCTCCAACTAGGCATGCTTCATTTAGGCCGTCCATTTCAAAGATTTGTCCGTTGCGTTGCCTGTACTTCTTTACTTTGGTTTTACATGGTTTTCCTTATAATTAACATGTCAATAAGAAATATGAAGTTGAAATTAGGCAAGAATTAAGAAACATGGGCAGGGTGCGTTTCAAGCAATAACTTGAAAAAACTGCGTTTAGAAGACATTTTTTATTCAACCTAGAAGCAAAACAGCATCCATTAAATGTCTCTCAAAGCCTGAGCATCCTCTTCTTGCATCACAGTTGCCTAATATGAGTAGTTTAAGAAACAGTAATGAAACATTAATATTGGATTTGGTGAAATGTTAATTAGCATCCAGGCTGAAGGGAGAGAGTTTGCTTCTTATGTAAAAAATGCGTTTATCTTCATGTTATCACGCTGTATAAGCGTTGCCTGACTCATCAAACGCAATGAACTGTAATTAATGACCAATATTCTATTCTGGCACAAGAGTAGAAAATAAACCAATATTTTTCGCGTAAAGGACCGACCTGCAATTCATAATACTCCTCCCTTACGCAAGCATCTTAAAAACGAGAAGTAAACAAATTTTTTCTGAAATCTGCATATTTAGCAACCAGTTTTCTCCTCCTCCTCCAAATAATACACTCACCCGTAATCAACAAATTACCAATATCTTGCTCCACCCCAGTGACTCAGGTACAGGTAATAACCCGTTACATCATGGTTACATACACCTCTCTCCAACAGGTGACTATGGTGTTCTCACGGAAAATATTGGTCTGTTTTCTACTGCTTCCTGTTGACTGTATGTCTTCCCTTAAATTTCGATAATTAGGTAGTGTAATGACTTTATGCCCAGCATCTTTTGTACCATAAAAGTCAGTCGCAAACCGGCAATGACGAATATCCATTCCCCCCTAAAGATAGAACGCCCACATCAGTTTTGTTTTAAAATTGTAGTTACGATTTTCCGGGAGTATGCGTATTGTTCGTATGTTTAAATCGAGCGCATTGTTTTCTGTACAAGACGCCACAGCGTTTGGACTAGAAGCTTGAAACTTAATTCACGCTTTTGGATACAAGAGAGCACGTTATAAGGAACACGCACGTAAAAGGTGGAAATATACTACTTATTGAAAAACCCCTAAGAGACTTTCAATTTGAAAATTTTAATAACTACAAGCAATCAAGAATTAGGACGCCGCTTTCAATTATTTGCAGCAAAAACTAGCATAAACACGTTGAAAAGCTTCTTTCCTACCTTAGATATAATTTGCTATTGAGTTCTAGCCAGAATTAAAGGTAAAAATTCAGAGTTTCGATGTTTCCTTGTGTCTGCATCATTCTTATGGAACTAAATGTGTGGTGTGTGGTGAAAGTTAAGGAACTGTTACTACTACATTGTCACCATCAGAGGTCCAAGAATAAGGAGCTTTTGGAACCAGCCTTTGGGCTAGGTTCCTTATAAAAGAGATATTCACACTCTTTTTATGAGCAATATTCATAAATTTGTCAGATTTTGGGCCTAGAACTATTTTTAGATTAGTCTTAAATACCAAAGGTGTAATTTCGCTTAAATATTTAGGAACATATTCCAATCTTTGTTGAAGTCTTGCTACATGATTAGACTAAGCAAGAGCTTATATTTTGTATCGACAATGCAAAGGTACATCTGAAAGTAGTATTATAATTTGGCTACAAAAAGTTCTTATGTCTTGATGAATGATTGCATTATTCTTAAATTCATCATTCGTGATGAATGATCGCATCATTCGCGATGAATGATCGCATTATTCGCGATGGATGATCGCATTATTAGCGATGGATGATCGCATCATTCGCGACGAATGATCGCATCATTCTCAAATTACTCTTAAACTTCAACCTCAACGGTTGCGCGCCTCAAAATTCCTTTAAAACGTTATTCTTAAAATAAAGAGTGTATTCTAGGTCTAAAGGTTTCTTGATACCACTTTTTCAATCCCAAGAGAAATGTAATTACACCTAACAACATGTAAGAGGTGTTCATTGGCAAATTTCGAAATTCTGAAGCTTCTTGCTTACCATCTTTTAGCACTGGAAACTTTAAGGCTCCCTGGTATGGACGTATAAGAACTTTGAAGGACTGGAATTTTCTGCTCGAGCAAAGAAAGCTGGGAAACAATAAGAAAATTTGCTGTTTTTCTTTACGAATATAATTACCAGAAGGAAATGAGTTTCTTCCTTACTTGGACCCTGCAGCACCCAAGGTTTCCATTTCCTGTGTCCCCTTTGGCCTGTGGGAAAAGTTTCTTATCAATTTTCAGATAGCAAGTAACCTCAACTGATGCTCTAATTGCGATAACACAGAATGAGCCAGCTGTTTTTAATTTTCTACTATCTAAATTTTTAGCTATCTCTCAATAAGTTTTGTGTTTCGCTGTCTATATTTCTATGAACCTTGCTTCAATACTCTCAAATATTTTTGATGTCAAGCTGAGCTCCACAAACATTGACAGCAATTTCTCGTATGATTTTAATTCCAAAATTGACTTTGACTTTTCATGTGCTGTTTTGAACTGCGACGTAAACTTCTCCATCTAAAAACTTCCACAAACCTGTTTACTAAATGCCACATTTATTTGTAAAACGAACTGCATGGTACCTGTCTAATTTATGATTTAAGCATCTCTTGTAGGCATTAGTCATAGAATCTTAGAATTGCTCTTTTTACATATACGAGGTGGCTGTTCTCTTGCGGTATTACTCTTCGTCCTTATGCTCGCTGGGACATGCTGTTTTATTGTCTGTTAGTCTCTGCGTAGTGCGTCCTACGTACCGAGCTTCACATCGACACAAAAATTCATAAACAACACAACTTTTTTGAGTGGTAGGAACGCAATCTTTTTTAGCAGATGGTAGCATAGCTCTAGTGTTGCAAACCACATTAATTTAGCGAACAAAATTGCTGTGAAAGCGTACGCAGAAGGTGAACGTAGCAGACTATTTCCCCTATAACAAACAAAATGTATCAGTGCGATTTAACCTCTAAAGCAATCTCATATTCACATTGTTTTGGTACAGCTTTACGTTGAACCAGGTAACGAATTCAATGTGCTGTTTGTCTAAAGTGTCTTAACTCATTCCTTGTAGTTCTAAAAGTTTCTTATATTTTAGGCTGCCTAGTACTAGGTTACTTATAAAATGGTTTCTTATAAAAAAACGTGTAACACTAGACACACTAAAACGTAAGAGACCTTTAGAACTAAAAGGAAAGAGCTAAGAAACTTTAGACAAACAGCACATTGGAACCATTAACTGGTTCAACGTAAAGCTGTACCAAAACAATGTGAATATGACATTGTTTTAGAATTTAACTCGTACTGACGCATTTTGTTTGTTATAGGATGAATAGCTTGCTACATTCATCATTTGCGTACGCTTTCACAGCAATTTAGTTCAGAAAATTAAGAAGTATTTTGGCACAATATCGAAAATTTCAAAGTTCTGTCATGTTTTCTATCTCAAATTTTCTTAGCAAGCAGGTATTTTCTTGAAGATAAACGCCCCCCTGTTTATTCGATGCCAAATAGTAACAGTCATGATCAAGTAAATGAGTATAACTTTGACCAACAAGCGTCATGACAGGAGATCACAGGAAATGCATACGACTTAAGTCAAAGAGGTTATGAGCTTCCGTGAAAACTGGAGTTTACGTTAACCTTATCGAGTTCCATAGCTCTGAGGAATCCAGTAGTAATCTGTCTAACAGTCGATGATCAATCTCATTTGTGGAACCCGGTCAGTGGTGTAGAAAACGGGAAGCGTGGGGAAGCAGCCCCTACTTTTGACTTGAAGGGGGCTCAGCCGTCCTAGCGCAGTGATTTTCTTGGCAGTGAAGCAATGGAGAGTTCTTGTTTCATGGTAAAAGACTACTTTAGACTTTAAAAGCTGTCACGAAATTATTATCTAGCAAGATAAACATGACAAGACAAGTATTAAAAATACGTTATTTTGCTGAGCAATACTATCAGTTTCTTATATAACTAGATAGACTAACTGCCAAGTTTCTTATAAGATTGAATGCATGAGAAGCGCCTCCCTAGCTATCACTTTACTTCGACACCACTAAACCCAGTGTCATACTGCTAACATTTCCTGGAAACTATAATGATTCTGTTGGCTCATTTCCAGTCGAGCTCTCGACGTATCTCACGAACAACTAATATGTGACGGCCCTCTCAACCTTTCCCAAGCCTTGAGAGGCAAAATGCCTAATATACCAACTCGAAACGACATAGACTTCTACAGTCTTCTACATGCACTGTGATTCTAAATACCAAATAAATAAATGTGAGACGTCCTAATACAAGATACAAGTACTTTCGCAAGCTACTTTATCTGTCCTAATTTTCCATGTATAGCTCCGTACTAACATTTATAAATTAGCAGTATGACACCAGTAACAAACTTTCTTCTTAGGAAACATTTTATTCGCACCCTACGTGTCAGTGGTGGCACCAGGAGAAAGATAAGGGGCTATAGTACCCCTTCGGAACATACTAGTCCCCGTCGTAAAGTGAAAAACTATTTTGTCATAGATTTTTGGCATTTATAGTGTAATAATGCCGATTATATGTTCAAAGTAGCGGGAGGAAGACGCGCAGCGCATTGCTTTGCACATACAGTAATTCGCTGTGGGCCAAGCTATAAATGTTTATCTACGCTCTATAGTTCGTTTGATTATCTCTATTTAAGAATATAGCTAGGCCAAGGAGTATCCGGTAACATATTGCCATTTTGTATTTTGCATAAGCTCTAATAGGATACAAAGAACCCCTTAATAATGGCTATGCATTACACTGCATTCCATTCTATTGTTTTAGGGATTAAGGATTATCTACCCTTGCGTCATACACGTCTAGAATAGGTATAATAGAAAGAACTAGCATTATATTTTATGCTGAGTAACGATTACCCTAAGTCTGGCAAAATTCCTGACACATCCCGTATCAGTATTCCGATTATATATATAATAAAACCCTAATAGATTAGAAGTAGTTGTTGTACTGTAGGTGCTTGTGAAAGACCTCAGTAGTGTGGTAAAAGTACACATTCGAGAGAGAGGAAACACATTTGAGTTATTGTTTTGTGTCTATCCTGCCGACAAATAAGCGCGATCTGGGAGCAGATCACAATAGTACCCAGAAAACTGTTTTTAGCCCCCCTCGTCTGAAAAGTCAACCCCTGTCAGAATATTCCTTTCGCCACCCCTGCTACGTGTAAAGGCCAAAAGTATGACTTTGATTGAACTGGCGTGATGCTTCTATATTGTCACAGTATAAAATGTCTTTATCTATTCACTTATACAAAAATCCATATTTCTCATTCGTTGTGTCTTTTGGCCTTATTTTTGCAATAAGTTATGGCGAGATTCGGAATATATTTTACATTTTATAAGAGAACGCTTTTGGTCTAGTATTGAAATTTTCTTACCTTGTTCATACTTTCAGTGTTAAAACGTTCTTAGCAAAAATATTCGAGTTCCAAAGCTTGCTTCGTGTACATTAATGGAATTGAAAAGCTGTAGGACCATTGGTCAACTCCTGTTACTAAAAAGAGAAAGATCACAGACAAAACATTGTCGCAGGGTAACCTCTGATACCCCTAAACTTATGAATCCATACACATTTAAGCATCTTTTGAAGGCGCTAGTGGGGCAATAATTAGCATTGAAAGCACAAAAATGAGGAACAAATGTCTTTAGGAACGATGCGTTCGGTTTGAGCCCTTGCTTCAAGATAGACGTCACGGAATACGGAAATGGTCAATGGCAAGTGGAATAAGTTTCATATGAAATTTATTGAAGTTACCTCCTTGGCTTTCAATAGTGATAAATCTTAATCAACAGCAGAAGCTTGACTGACGTAGAGAATCCAAAATAGCATATATTACCAATCTATATCCAGAAAATTCAAGTTTTTAAATGCACATAAACTTACAGACTTTCTTATGTCTCAAAATCCAGTATTCACTTCTTTTGAGCAGTCAAGTTTAAGTTTTTTGAGACCGTAGACAGGTTATAAGTGAAAACGCGCTTGAAATATGATTTATCTGTATACAAAATATTATACACGCTTTTTATTTCATAAGGAAACAATTTTTAAGGAACCTATATGCAGACAGCTAAAGTTTTTAAGGAACTTATACTACGAGGAAAGGAAGTGACCACACTACTTCAAATGCTGATAGCTCAGGATAAGTGTCCTTTCTTACAGGCACTCCCCTACGTACGAAAGTATACGGGACTACCTTTACATTTTATACTACTAATGGAGAAGAACCTACGGAACTTCCAAGAATTTTTATAACTGTAAATAATCAAGAATTATGAAGTCGTTTCCATTCATTTACAGCTGCAACTTACATAGATACATTTATGAAACTTCTTTCCTACCTTATTTGTGCTTTTTCTTTTGAGTTCTAGCCAAAATAAAAAGTAAAATTCAGAATATTGATTTTTCCTTATGTTTGTACCAGTTTTATGGCACTATGTGTGCAGTGAAGATTAAGAAACTATTGAGGAACTTTTAGTACTATAATTTGATAAAAAGCAGCCCAAAAATAAGGAACTTTTAGAACTCGTCCTTGAGCTAGGTTCCTTATAAGATAAACAGCGTGTATGTTTAACTTCTGTTGTTTACTAAGATTTATCATCGTTTCAGGCGTACATGCGACTGTTTCGCTTTCCACTAATGTGCATGCGCATACATTGGAAGTCAGAAATTGTTTGCCAAGAAAATCTTAAGAAATTTTTGATACCGGAATCGTGAAAATGTTTTACGAAAGTTTCAGTACTGGGCCTAAGAAATAAAAACATGGCCTATATTCATGTAGGCCACTGTTTTATTGAAGAGAAAACGTGTTTTGATACATGTCTTGCAGCTGTATAATTTAGGTGCGTTAAAATTAAGGAGCTATTATGAATCGTAAGTACTGAATTGTGGTTAAAAAGAGGCTTAATGATAAGGTAGTTTGTGAATTAGACCTTGAGCTATGTTCCTTATAAACAAGTTTCCTTTGAGAAGGAAGAGTACAATGTTCACCCCAAAGTTTGAGGGGGTGTTGATTTTTTCGGGAGGGAGCGTGGATTTATAGGGGAGGGGGCGTGGAAATATCCATTTATATTTGGGGGCTCCTTCATGTTCTCCAGTGGCGTTGCGTGACCTCTTTTTCTGGACAGGATTGTGTAGAACAATAATTCACCGACAGAGATGCGAATTTACTTACAGAATCGATTTTTTAGTAAGAGTTTCATATTTTACGGGGTGTCTCGATATAAAAAAGGGCATTTTCAACACTCTTTTGACTGATGAAAGTCATTGAAATTAAATTTACAGACGAGATCACAGAAAACTGAGGGGTGTTACACCTCACACCTCCCACTAGCTAGTCCCCTGTTCTTCTCTCCAAAGTCTTCAATCCCACTACAGTTCATAGTGATTAGTTTACAATACATTTTATCACAATCGTTAAAAACCGCTTATCGACCATATACATTCCCAAGCTTATTATGAGCTTTTCATATATAAATTCTCCGCTCTGTTAGATCACCCAATATGCTAGCACGGTGCCCCCCTGTCCGAAAACAATAGCGGTTTATGAATCTTCTTTCCTATCTTTCTCTTCATCCACAGCTTTACGGAACTATTTAAACATAAATTTAGGTACAATATAACTTTGACGTCAGGATTAGTTCATACATTTCAGTTAGTGAGTCGTTTGATTCGTCAGTAATTCGTAATCGCTTTCTTTGTCTTTCTGTTATTACAGACAAAAGGCCAGGTCAATCAAGGTTCAAAGAGATGGTTTTATGTCCAAACCGCGTCATTCCAAGAATTCTTGCGTACTATAATTTCAAGGCTGGCTCGGACAGGCAGCATTCGTGTTGATAGAAGCCAAGAGTAAAGATGGATATGAACTTTGTAGACGATATCGAAGAAGGATTTGTTTTACCGAAAGAGTCTTTAGCGAAAGACATCTTCGGACAGTTGAGGAGAAATTCAAACGACCGTATGGAGCAGAAAGCAAAAGAAGAGACTGGACGTGTCAAGGCTGGTGTTAACGATTGCAAGAAGTCTCGCCCGACTTTGGAGAGAAGTTTATCTCATGAAACGACGCTAAAGCGACAGAAGCGTGAGGACTTTCGTATGAGTTTGCATGAAGAACTTTACCACTCGGAATGGGCAATTTACTCGCCCGAAGAGAGAAGAATTTTAGACTTTGTTATCAGAAAAGCCAGCATGGAAGAAAGTAAGTCCAACAAGGGAAAGAAAGGCAGCAAATTACAACAGTTTAGAATTCACAAACCGAAGATATTCTCCAGAAATCGGAACTCAACAAAGTCAACGAGGCCGAATATACCTGAATCTTCAAGTGACTTTGATGGGAAGAAAGTCGTAAATGCTGAAAGCTTCAGTGATGCGAAAGTTCAAGGTAGAAAATCCAGTTTTATCAGGCGTTTTATCGAATCTGCAAGTCACATGAAATCGCCGTCTAGCAGTCCAAAGCTGGCAAGGAGAACTCAAAGCAATGGACTTAACAGACAGGAAAATTCTTCCATGAGAGATATCAGAGGGAGTCCTGATCTATCTCGGAGAGCACAACCGGAAAACTCCCGAGTGCTTGCTTTACGCGAAAGAGAAATGAAGCGTTCTTCGAGTTTGCAAATCTTGCCGAGAGATGGCTTGTCCGTTTCAAACAGGGACAGGAAGACACGCGCTGATGTACCAGGGAAGTCAAATGTTGAATCTGTGGGCAAAGCGAAACTTTACAAAGCGCAGAATGTAAACAGACAGAAGGAATACACTCTGGAGGAAAATGACGCTTTTTTCGAAAAATTTGAACACTTTCGCAAGAACCCTATGATTCTTCTAGATGCGGCTGAAGTTGATTGTTGACGTAAATATTTATTCTTCAAAATTGTATTATATTTATTAGACTGTATAGTAATATATTCTGTATATTTACCTTATAGATTAAATTATCAAATTCTACTGTTATTTACGAGGTTCGTCTCGCGTTTTCCTTGGTGCATCGGTGGCGTATATGATGTAGCTGAATGAGTTCCATTTATCTGATAGTCGTACACTTAGTTGTAATAGTACATCTTCTTACAGACTAGATTTCGGTTCGCAAAATTGAGATTTTCGATATATTGGGAGTTCACAATAACGAGATGTTCGCTATATCAGTAGTTCGCAATAACGAGAGTCTATTGCCTTTCATCTCTGGGCCTCAGTATTCTAAAAAAGATTTGATTTTGACTCTAAGTTTATTCTTCTATCGTTGGGCAGCGAAAGGTGTTAATTTACCTGAAAGTCGAGGGAAAAATTTACATTTTTGTTGATGTGCAAGTCCATCATAAAAACTGTAAGCCTTAATTCATATAGAACACAGTTAGACAAAATCTCTTGATGGATCTTGAGCCATGCACGATTCATAAACTATTCTTAAATTTTGACGAAATTTAACTTCAATATTCTTAAACTAAACTCCTATACAAAAAAATGTGCAAGAGTCGTGTAGGATGTTCTAACATAGCAATGCACGAGTGGGACGGTGCTTCTGAAAAGGTAGGATATCACTTAATTGTTAGGTATTTCCTGATAACAAACATTGAAGGAATTTATGCAGAGGTCTGTGATTCTAGCCCCCGCTTGTGTGCGGCCTAGACATGAAGTGAAATCTGCCAAAAGTCATCAACAGGAAGGCGTTTATATTATTTTTTGACGAGTTGGAAGTTTGCAAGAAATGCTTGTTAAACTGGTCGTTGCATGGGGGTAATATCCCCTCAAAAGCAAACAACTGGGATGATTTTCGTCCCCGAAATCATTTGATAAAACTATTAGCGTCTCAGATAAAATTCTTTCCCCTCAAGGTGATAGTAGAGACAGGTTTGTCCCATAGGACAATAAATCCAGCTCTGTAGCTAACGTGAAAAAGAAGAGCTGGAAATTTTGAACAGCCTTTATCGGAAAGCCTAATTCTTGTGTGCAGAACCATACCAGATTGATATGCTTTGAGAAGAATTTTTGAGGTATTGATTTCTTGTTCAGAGTCAACCTTGTTGGATATACGCTCTTCCTTTTATTATAGGTTGGATTATAACCAACCTAGTGTTAGACACCCTAAAATGTGCGAAACTTTTAGAGCTACAATGAAAGAGCTAAGTTGAATCAACCAAATTGAGGGCAAGACATTACTTTAGATTTTAACTCGCACTAACGCATTTTGTTTGTTACGATACCTTCGCTAATTCCACGTTTTGTTTACGTTTTCACAGGGAATTCATTTACTAAATTAAGAAGCTTTAAAGAATCTTTTAGAACCAGACTTTGGCGAAAAAGTAAGAAACTTTACGGACCAGAGATTGAGTTAAGCTCTTATAGAAAACAGGTAGTCATTCTGCAAACTCTGGTGGCTGCACCAAGCAACTCTAAAGCAATGTTTCTCGTAAAGCCTGTCTATGTGCGGACTTGCTATGCGAATTAAGTACAGACCACAATACCTCTGGAAATTTGTTATTATTGAGATCAGATAAGAATTTCCCATCTCCATAAGTCATCCGGATACGTGATAAATCTTTCAGGAAATAGCGAAAGGTCCAGGAAGAACATAAATTTAATCTTGGTTTCAGGTGTCTAGAAGCTGGCGCAGAGAGCCCACACTGGAAAGCTTAGGCCAGCTGCCCCTCCTCCGCTCTTGCAGGAGGGACTGAGAACAATCAGCGCCCATTAGGACAGGAAGCAGAATGATTTAATTTATCCCTTTGGGAACGCGTACTTGAACAAGCAGCATTTTCTGTACACACTTTCTATTTTATAAGCAACAACTTTATGAGGAACCTATATGTAGACAGCTAAATATTTAAGGAACTTATACCACTAATGGAGAAGAAACTACGGAACTTATCAATTCCAAAACTTTTTATAACTGCAAATAATCAAGAAGTAGGGAGTCGGTTCCATTAATTTACAGCCATAACTCACATAAAAAAATTGCAATAACTTCTTTCCTGCCTTATCTGTGCTTTTAGTCTTGAGTTCCAGCCAAAATTAAAGGTAAAATTCAGAATATTGATGGTTCTTTGTATCTTTATCACATTATGGCACTTAATGTGCATGGAGAATTAAGGAACTATTAAGGAATTTTTGGTGCTAGAACTCGATAAAAGAGGTCCAAAAATAAAGAACTTTAAGAACTAGGCCTTGAGTTAAGTTCCTTATAGAATAAAAAGCGTGTACCTCAAAGCGAAATGTTTTTATTGCAAAATTCCATGATGTGTCCTCAGTGGAAGTATTGTTGCCCATCCTAGGTACATACAGGGATTCCTGGATGGATTTCTGGTTCACAATGAATATTGATGGATTCAGATACGCTCTTTTGTATAAACATCCCAAATTTTGCGCTGATTCTCAATGTTCTAACATCACTTTCATTTTTAGCCTTAGATTACTCCAATTTATGAATAAATTCAGTGATGCGCCGAGACACCTTCTGTTGGGGGGGGGGGCGTTTTAACCAATTGACCAACTATTGTTACTAAAAACAAAGAATCACAGAAAATAATGTTGCCAACTCTCTCTCAGCATGACTGCCTTTTGACCAACTTTCTTGCAAATTTGAAAATATTGGGGTAGCATCGTCTCAAAGTTTTCACTTGAATACACGTTTTTTCTTTATAAGAAAAAAGTTTATAAGAAAATGAGGCTCAAATCGTCAAAATCTTAAGAAAATCGTAAGAAAATCACGAGGCTCAATTTCCAAAATTAATGTGTTTATAGGCCAAAAAGCGGCATTTCGTAGTTATTGCATTCAAAATGTTGAAGATGGATTTCAAATTCAAGTATACAATATTATTAACGACAGTGTAGACCACTCTAGCCAGTTTATTTCAGTAAAAGTTAAGAAAAATTTAAGAAAATCTGAGGCTCAATTTCGGGAAATGTTAAGAAAATTGAGGCTGAGGCAAAATAATGATTTTCTTATAAAACAAAAACGTGTATGTCAAAATCTTTGTTGATGTCTTACTTCATCATAAATTACAACAAAATAGAACAGGATAATAGATTTTGTATCGATAGTGCAAAAGTTAATCTACAGGCAATATTTTAGCTGGAATGCTCAAAAATTCTACGTCTTGATGAAGCTCGAGCCTTTCAATTTTTTAAACTTAATCTTAAATTTCAGCAATTCTGAGCCTTGATATTCTGATGAAATTTATCCTTGTACAAAACGAGTGTACGACAAAAAGTTGTTTGTTAGCCGTTGTTTATCAGCACTCGAGTACTAGCTTGATTGTCATTCTAAAGTCACAGGGCTTGTGGCAGTGTTGTGATGAACGGGTGATGAATGCATTGAAGTGAACTTTACTGGTTGGCACTAATATCCAATTTCACGTGTTTTTAATGATAAACCAACTCTCTGCTCTCAGTCTGGATATTCAGGCGTCTCCGGAATTCTTGAAATTTCCAGTAACAACAACAAAGACAGCAACCTAGGATAGGGAACTGCTAAACGAGAAATAGCATGTTCAAGCCCTATGAGGCAAATCTTTTGAGTTCCAATGTTTCATGCGTGAAAGTCTTTGCAGAAAGTGACAGGCTCCATCTACACCTGAAGTGATGATATATCTTAGTAAATAACAGAAATTTAGCTGCTAGTGGACAGCCAACATAATGTATATGATAATTTATACAAAGATAAATCGAATTTTATATACAAACACTAGAAAACTTTCTTAGGTCTCAAAAATCCAGTACTGAACTATTTTCAACTTTTTGATCAGTCGAAAACTAAAGTAAGGGTAGTCCCGTATACTTTTGTACGTAGGGGATTGCCAGTTAGAGAGGACACTTATCCTGAGCCATCGGCATGTGAGGTAGGGTGGCCAGTTCCTTTCCTCGCCGCCTTTATTTCCCCAATGTAGCCACCAGGTACCCATTTGCTGCTGGGTGACCAGTGAGCGAGCATTCAGTCAGGGCATCGAGTGTGACACGAACCGTAGACTTTCCGCACGAGAGGCATGCGCTCTAACCACTATGCCACCTGGCCCATAGTTGAGAACTACTTTCTTATAAACTACTTTCTTATAAATATAAAAACGTGCATTTAGTATTCCATTCCACTCCTGCTTTCTGATACGATGAAGTACAGCTTCAGCAAAGATTTGAATACCTTCCTTTGATTTTCAGGTAAATTTGAACCAATGTCTCTAGTCTAGTGAAGAGTGCACGTATAGCAACGGTTTATTTTGAAACTGAAATATTTTAAATTCTTGCATGATTTCAGCCTCGTGCTTTTTTGCAAACTTAGTTGTTGTGAAATGAAAGCTTGTGTTGAATTGAGTCCAAAATCAAAGAAGACCGTTTGAAAATATGAGAGTCACAGTAGAACGGCGTCTCTCATTTCAATGAACCTTTGAACCAGGTGGTAATCACAAGTGTCACACTTTTGTTGACCTAGGTCTTGTTCATTGTTGATCAATTGTGAGATTTGCTATCAGAAACCTTACTTCATGTTTTATGATGGGGGGGGGGGGGGGGATGACAGGTACATTTACCCTGCTAAATTGCTCTTACGAAGCAGATATTTCCGTTTATGCTAAATTTGCCATACAAAACTAAATTTTGACCTGCAAATGAGAGACTCATTGGATGACGTGATAGTTTATATTGAACAGTAAAACAAATAGATACCAACAGAAAATTAACTGAAAATTATGTTACAGTTGCACAATGTATTTATATACAAATGCTACAATTGTAGACTTTACCAGACCGGTTTTTAAAGTTTTTGATAAAAGAAGAGGTTGTTTACTACATTTAATCACATCAGATGTACTGTTCAAAAGCATGCTACCCTTGAAAGATGATAAATTCGTGCCAAAATACGTTGTCAATGCCTTGGTAAGTGTGAGAATGCCTTTAATTCTCAAATTGTAATTAATTTCTTTCCTTGTAAATAATCCCCATAAGAATGAACGATTTTGACGATTTAGAGCTTTATAATATTCAATCATGAGTAACTGCAGGTTTAAGGTGTAAGCATAACGCATTAGAACCACAAGCTTCACTCGTTTCATTTCATTTTACAATCTTTAACCATCGCAGAGTATACAGTTAACTACAGACTTACACTCTTCTTTTATATAAGAACCAGCAAAATTGAGGTTTAGGCTGGCTGTTCTTAATTTTTCCACAATTTTGAGGCTGAATTGTTCTTAATTTGTTCTTAAATTAGTAGGATGTAAGCAATTTAGAAATGCAAGGGAAGATAATATATGTTCAAGACAGCATTGGGTGTTTTGATTGATTGAGAGCACACCAAGCAAATGTTACATCCGAAATGGTCTCTATTGCGTATCAATGTTTTTATTGAAAAAGGTTAATAAACAGTTAGAAATAGACAATGTTAGCACAGTACCTAGTGTCAGCAAGGACATTTCATGTCCATATGCTTGTGGAAAACTTATGCATCGTTGTTCACAAATATGTTTTCGACAGTTCTTCAGACTCAACCTCGTTCTTAGTTCTTAGTTTGTTCTTAATTTTCCACCAAATTCCAGGCTCGTGTTCTTATAAAATTGTTCTTAGAAAAAAGAATGTATATCCCGCCCTGCTAAATTATATCAAACGAATCAATCTAATTGCGGTCACAGTAAAATAAAACTTACTATAAGAGTTGTATACAACATTGAAAGCAAGAACTCGTACAATTTATCTCGTAGCTAAACCAACTGTTGGCTTCTTTTAACATTTACGTTTTCGAGCAAGCGCCGGCACACATTACTGGGTGTAAGTTATCCCTCCAAATAAATCGAAAGCCCAAACAGTTGGCCTAGCCATTCCTACACCCCTTTAACTACTATTCCAACATACCCCCCTGCTGGTTACAAGACCAGCAGTATCCTTCCCCATCAACCAATAACCTTTTACGGTGTTCTAATTTTGATAAAAATTAACAGCTAACAGATTTGCGTACTAAAGGAAGTTACACACTGCTTCATGTGGGAGTTATAGAGATAGTCCTTTGTTTTCAATCGATAATTACCACCCTAATTAGGCACGACAATTACTACAAATTCATTATGCTAGTCATGACGTCACATCTTCGTCAACTTTTGTGAACGTCATCAGTGACTTTAGTGCTTGATGAAGGAAATGATCTGAGGTAGATACACCACGCGAAGGCTGTAAATTTTTAGGCAACTGAATCAAACTCTTGGCAAACCAAAGGTTATAACAACGCAGATTTATCTCATATTTCGCAGTGTGTATTCGACCGTTTCACATTACATTACTGACATTGATAGTTTGATCAGAAGTCAATGACATTCCCTAACTATTTAGATCTTTCTGCAAGGCTTGCATTGTCATTTTGTTAATAACAGCTATCACACTAACTGGTAGTCGACTTTGCAGAAACTGTGTAACTGTGTATATGAATATATATATATATATATATATATATATATATATATATATATATATATATATATATATATATATATATATATATATATATATATATATATATATATATATATATATATATATATATATATA
>OLMO02000252.1:3218397-3238777 GCA_900291935.2 Cassiopea xamachana | reverse complement strand
ATGAATTTCTGCCCTGTCACAAATGCTGCCTCGTCTGAGGCCAAATAGACAGCTAGGGCAGCAATTTCATTTGGCTTTCCAAGCCTACCATTCTTCTGTCTATCTTCGTACTGTTTCCTTGCTGTGGCATAATCCCCAGTTGAAGCAAGCCGTTCGTTCAAGGATGGGGTGTCAATGGTACCTGCGTTATGAATAATATCTGCATAAATGACTGAAGTATACTAATCAAGAAACCGAACCTAGAAGATAAAAAAAAAATTTCCGTATAATTTCGTAAGTAGGGGAGTGCCTGTTAGAGAGGACACTTATCCTGAGCCATCGGCATGTGAGGTAGGGTGGCCAGTTCCTTTCCTTGCCACCTTTATCTCCCCAGTGTTCCCACTGGGTACCCATTTGCTGCTGGGTGAACAGTGAGCGAGCGTTCAGTCAGGGCATCGATTCGGGCTCGAGCTGTAGACTTTCCGCATGGGAAGCATGCGCTGTAACCACAATGCTACCTCGCTCATGCCTAGAAAATAAGGCTTTCCAATTGTGGACTTGGTTTTTTCATCTTCCTAGTATGTAGCCTTGGAATGGTTCGAAGGTCTATAACAAAGCCCCCTTCCCCCAAAAAAATATGAAACAGTAAGACTAAGCGGCAAAGGGGTAAGACCAATTCTCTTGACTTAGATTTACAGGTGTCTACCAAATAAGGGATGTCATTTCCTTTGATATGTCCTTGATATTCTTCAACAATGCAACTTCACTTGTCTGCCTATATTCTTTAAATAAATGACAGGAATTAACCTAAGGTAGGGGTATCCAAACCAGAGTGATGGCCCAGTGGTAGAGAGTCTGCCTCACAACCAGTAGGTCGTGGGTTCGAGCCCCGGCAGAGTCATACCAAAGACTTTAAGTCATAGGTCGAGTCTGGCGCTCGACATATGAGAATAGGGAGGGAAAGTTAAACTCGTGGACCTACCAGTGGACCAGCCTCCCGCTGTAGCTTTCACTGCATTCGCAGACGTGTGGCCTAGGGCTATAGAAACGGAGATAGGCGCCGCCCAATGCGTCACTAGGCGCGGGAAAGGACTTTGACTTTTGACTTTTTGAGCGGTGTCCAAAGCTTTTGCAGTTTGGGCAAAAGACAGAACAATAAGTAACGGACTTGGCCACACATTATATTTCGGTAGCGTTTACACTAATACGTTTTCAGAAAGCTCCGTTTACAAAAATTTTCGTTTTCAATCGTATTTGTGTGGACGAAAGGCAAAATAACGAATCTAAATGTATGCGTTTTCACATAAAGACGCATGCATTTACGTGTATTTTTGCTTTCCGTCCACATTAATACGATTAAAAACGGAGCTTTCTGAAAACGGAGCTTTCTGAAAACGGTGCTTTCTGAAAACGGAGCTTTCTGAAAAAGTATTAGTGTGGACGCTACCATAGCACAGTGCAATGGCGGTTTTAGGGATCGCGGGGCCTGGGGCCGAAATCACCTGCGGGGCCCTTGTTAGAAGTATTTACATGCTTTCCTGTGATTTCTTTTCAATTCTTTCTCAGAAACGGGGCTCCTTCTGGGTTATCAAAAGCGCGGGGCCTGAGGCCATGCCCACTCGGCCTTTCTAAAACCGCCACTGGCACAGTGATACGTCACGTAGGCGAGCTAGAAATCCACACAGTATTAAGGTAATACTGTGTGGATTGCTAGCTCGCCTACGTATGTGATGTCAATAACATTGCCCTCAATGTTGGCAGTGATGCTGTGCTTTGGACTTATCATTAACAGACATGTCTTCAACGTTTCCAAAAATTGACAATATATACAGGCATACCGTAAAATCCCGAAAATAAGCCCCTAGAGTATAAATCCAGGGCTTACATTTCCCAGGGCATACCTTTGGGATTCTGTGTATACACATTTTTGCTTTTGATAAGAAAATCATTATTTTGCCTGAGCCTCGATTTTCTTAACTTCTCTCGAAATTGAGCCTGAGATTTTCTTAAATTTTTCTTGACTTTTACTGAAATAAACTGGCTAGAGTGGTTTATACTTTCATTAATAATATTGTATACTTGAATTTGAATTCCATCTTTAACATTTTGAATGCAATTAAGAGGAAATATCGATTTTTGGCCAATAAAAATACTATATTTTGGAAATTGAGCCTCGTGATTTTCTTAAGATTTTCACGATTTGAGCCTCATTTTATCATATACTCTTTTCTTATAAAAAAGAACGTGTACATGAAATGAACATGGACAACGCATATATACAGCCTCTGCACTTACTTTCGTCCTTTCGTGAAATTTAACGCATTAGATGTTTTTACTAGACTCTCTGATTGGACACCAAATAGTGAATGTTTAGCATACACAAGTCACCTGTTAACCCAAAAGACCCTTCAAATATAAGCCCCCCAGAATGCATGCCCTCTGAATATAAGCCCACCAAAATGATTACATACCTCTATAAGCTCAGGGCTTATATGAGAGATTTTACAGCATATAATAAACACAAATATTTTCAGAATTTTATGCTGGCCAATACTAACTGGATGGCGAGCCGCATTTATCCCGGGAGCCGTAGTTTGGACGCCCCTGACCTAAGGCAATGTGCTGAACAACTAAAGAAAGTAACACTAAATCACGAGGGCGATGAAATCACGCTTGTCAAAATAAGATTTGAATGAAGACAAGCTAGAGGAATCCGGAAAGGAAGAAGGAAGTGAGAACTTTTGGATGATAAAAGCTCCTGGAATGAAAATAATTCATGACATGGAATTCACAGAGTAGGTAGTGAAACATGAAGAGGCTAAGAATGTGTAGCTATGAGTGTGCAGAACTTTGCGGTTTCAGATCCTGTTTCAATTCACATTAACTGGTTCCTCATAAAATACCATAGAACATATTTCAAAAGTTCATTTTTCAATTATATATCTCCCTGTTTGCATTTACTCTATATTCAATATATTGAAAATACATTCATTCAATCATTCATTCATTAAATCATTCATTCATTCATTCATTCATTCATTCATTCATTCATTCATTCATTCATCCATTAAATCATTCACTCATTCATTAAGTCATTCATTCATTCATTACATCATTCATTCATTCATTAAATTATTCCTTCATTCATTAAATCATTCATTCATTAATTAAATCATTCATTCATTAATTAAATCATTCATTCATTCATTCATTAAGTCATTCATTCATTCATTCATTAAATAATTTATTCATTCATTAAATTATTCATTCATTCATTTCATCATTCATTCATTCATTAAATTATTCATTCATTCATTAAGTCATTCATTCATTCATTCATTAAGTAATTCATTCATTCATTTCATCATTCATTCATTCATTAAATCATTCATTCATTCATTCATTAAATTATTCATTCATTCATTAAGTCATTCATTCATTCGTTTCATCAGTCATTCATTCATTAAATCATTCATTCATTCATTAAATTATTCATTCATTCATTAAGTCATTCATTCATTCGTTTCATCAGTCATTCATTCATTAAGTCATTCATTCATTCATTTATTAAGTTATTCACTAAGTCATTCATTCACTCATTAAATCATTCATTCATTCATTCAGTACATCATTCATTCATTCATTACATCATTCATTCATTCATTACATCATTCATTCATTCATTACATCATTCATTCATTAAGTATATCATTCATTCATTCATTCATTCATTAAATCATTCACTTATTAATTCCCCTATATATTCATTTATTTATTTTGAAAATAATATATATACCTGAAAGATTGTGAACAGTAAAATAAAGTCAATGAGATAAAAATATGATAGTATGTTGTTGAAAACATTTACTAATAAATACTAGCATTGAAAATTGCATTGAATGACACTTTGAAGTCCCTCCAACATTTTTCTCAAGGCTAACCAGAAAATATTGTTGTGGTGTGCCATAAACCCTTGACTATGCGCCTAGGTCTTATGTGCAAAAATGAACTTTTGGTTGGGGCTTACTTATGGGGATAGCTTATTAGTCAAAGTCAAAGTCCTTCCCACACCCAATGGTGAATAGGGCGGCGACAATCTCTGTTTCTATAGCCCTAGGCCATGCGTCTGCGAATGCAGTGAAAGCTACAGCGTGGGGCTGGTCCACTGGTAGCTCCGCATGTTTAACTTCCCCACTCCTTTCTCATTTATTGAGCGCCAAAAGAGAAGGCAGCGAGTACCATTTTAAAAGTCTTTGGTATGACTCGGCCAGGGCTCGAACCCACGACCTTCTGATTGTGAGGCAGACGCTCTAACCACTGGGTCATCACACCGGTTTAGCTTATTTGAGGGAGAGCTTATTTCAAAGTTTGGACTAGTTGAACTATCAAACTTAGCATGAACTATTTGACAAAATAAGACATTTTATAATTAATTTTAAGCTGATGATGAATCAAAGAAGCTCTGCATATTTTGTGGGAAAAGCCTATCTTTGAACAGGTCCAGCACTTTGATATTCTGTGAAACTACTAGCCCTGTATTTTCTTTATCACAGTTGTTGTTCTTTTGTTCAATAATATAGACAATACAACAATTAATAACATTAAATCAAGAAAAAATGCAAATCTCCAAACCTGGACATATGCAATTGACTCTTATTCCATCCCTAACAAAATCTGCCGCCATACTTTTTGTAAGGCCAATGACAGCACCTTTCGTTGAGCTGTAAATGCAGCGATTTGGAACCCCCATATGACTTGATGCAACTGATGCCATATTGATAATAACACCATTTTTTACAGCAAGCATCTTTGGAAGGAATACTTGGCTAGTGTGGAACATACTTTTGACATTCACATTAAAAATTCTGTCCCATTGTTCCTCAGTGTTCTCCAAGATGCTACCACTGTATACAATACCTGCTATATTTAGCAAGACATCAATCTGTGGCATTTTCTCTGCAAGCTTCTCTATTTCCGGCCTACTTGTGACATCCAATGTGTGTACTTCAATTCCTATTGAGAGAGATGACATGTACTTGAAAACAGCCACTGTACAAAGTACCATGGGTAGCAATTGCATGGTTTGTGTGCAGCACTTCAGGCACAGGTATGCCTAGACATTTTCCATATGGGGAAGGGCATTTTGCATAAATTCCCTGCAGTGTGATCAACTTTCCTACAGTTTTGTACATGTTGGGGCAAAGATGCCAAGTTTGAGAAAATAAATAAGTGTCAGAAAATGATGAGTGTTGGACCAAAAACAAAAGCTTTTAGTATGTGAAAAGAATGTCGCCGCTTTTACATGCTGTGAGAAAATAAGTTGCTAGAGAACATAGTAGTGCTGTGCAGTGGCACTGAGTAACTATGAAGAAGCTCACTGTGTTGGATACGAAAAAGTGTTCACTGTCAAAACAGGGAGATATTTGGGAGCCTTAGTTGGTCGAAGCTCTGAGAGAGAACTGCAACCTTCACTGTGTTTTTCATTGTTCAGCTCTATGCATCATAAAATGCTGGAGTTTTTCCATTGCTGTTGCTTGGCCACAGAGAAGTTTGAAATGCTTGGAGTCTCCAGCAGACTGTGGGAGACTTGGTAACTATGTGGGGGCATTATGCTCCCCTGCCTCCAATGCACATCATTGACTTTAGGGCCTTTTCAAGTGTTTGAAAAATTTCATTAGATATTGCTAAGCATTGCTAAACACAAGATTGTGACACATGCTATAATGTTTTCCACTTCTAAAAATACTTTTAGCACTAATATTAACTTCTATACCTTATATTAGAAATGTGATATTTAAGTACTTGATATTTTTGATGCTTTCTTTTTTATTATCTTGATTTTACTACTTTCTTGATTTCTTTCCTCAATACCAGAATACATAATTCTGATGAATGTAAATTTATAGATGGAGATTCACTTCAAGTGAATTGGAAAAGGAGATCAACCATAGAATTCAGAGTGGTTGGAACAACTGGAGAAGGATAACTGAAGTAGTGTGTGATAAGAGAGTTCCCATTAGGTTGAAGGGAGGGATTCCTAAGGCAGTTGTTAGGCCGGCCCTTATGTATGGACTAGAAACTGCACCTATAAAGAAGGCGGAGGAAAGGAAGTTGGATGTGGTGGAAATGTAAATGTTGCTATAGATGTCGGGTGTGACAAGAAGGGATAAAGTGAAGAATGAGTACGTTAGAGCATCCTTGAAAGTGATAGAAGTTTCCAGAAAGGTTCAAGAAGCAAGACTGTGCTAGTATGGGCACCTCAAGCGAAGAAATGAGGGACATATGGCTAGGGAAGCAATGGCTATGGAGCTCCCAGGAAATAGAATAAGAGGCAGGCCAAAAACAAGATGGAAGGATAGAATGGCGGCGGATATGGCAGAAAAGGGATTGCACGATGGCGACTGTGAAAACACAAACAACTGGGCAAGGCTCATAAGAAACAGTGACCCCGTATAAGGGAGAAGCTGAGAAGAAGAAGATAGATGGAGAGTCACTTTCAGACTTATTATACGTTCAGCAGAAAAATGGCAACTTCAAGAAATCTGAACATCAATAATATGGGTAGGACATAAAGGAGACAGGTATTAAAGCAGTTTCGTACCGACTCCATTTCTGCCATGTTGGCAATTACTAAACGTGGAGTGTGTGTTGGTATAATCGCATCATGTTTGATCAATTTCATAATGGCAGACATGGAGGCGGTACTAAACTGCATTAACGCGAAGGAAACAATTTCAAAGCTTAAATATCAACCTGATATACTACTAAGTTCCTTCAGTTTTTCTTCATTCACATCTGTAGCGATGACTCTAGCTCCTTCTTTTGCAAAGGCCTCAGCACAAGCCCTTCCAATGCCTTGAGCAGCGGCTGTAATTAAGACCACTTTACTTGCAAGCCTACTCGCCATCTTGGATACTCTAAGCAGAACAGAATGCCTAGGAGATTGCCTCGTTGCCATCGAAGTGTGCTCTTCATGTCATCAGTATCAAGCTGCATTCAGAGTTAAAATACTCGCTAAAAGTCCTGGGACGCTTTGTATATTTTTAATCTGGACGGAGCATTCACCCCCATCCTCCCCCTAAACAATGTTGGTTACTGAGAGAAGTACATGCGGTAAAGGAAAAATTTTTCGTGCACAATAACGCCAAGTGTCTCAGGAACAGACCAACATTGTTTTAGGGGGAAGGGGGCTTGCATCAAGGCGTGATGTTTGAAATGCTGAGAAAGCTATGATTTTTCATAATTTTTTGAAAATGTCCCAGGGACTTTTGGCAAGTATTGTACGCAAGTAGTGGCAGTTTTAAGGGCTGCTGTGATGTATATAGTAGATTTTTTGCTCTTATAAATTTTATGGACACTTTCGTTCTCCCAGCACAGAGGCCAAGAAATAGCAGGCGTGCTGAGTGATGAGTAGATGTTTTCAAAATGAAGGTTTTCAGATAGCTGGACGCTATCATGAGATTGGCTTTTGCAAATACAATGTGTCATAATAGAGCTGTGTTGCTAATCTTTGAAGCAGAATTTGTAGAAAGTTTATTATGACCTAAAAGTTCAAGGCTCAGGAGTTTGTACATTAGTCCGATAGCTATACGTTCTTCCAACTGTTGTACAAGCATTACGCAGCCTTCAACTTTTCACAAATTACTTTATTTTGACGATGTACTAAGACAGTTTTCCTTGAATTTTCCCAAGCTTTAACAGTTGGAGGTTGTTATATCCCTCCCCCTAGGCCGCCTTAAAACTGCCAATACATGCAGGTACATCTAATCTCTTCAAAGTTCAGTTATAAGCAAATTTTCCGTAATTCCCGTTAAAATTTACGTTGCCTCTATTGAAAATGTATTCTTGCGAAGGTATAAGCCACCAAACTTTCAGATGAACTTCACCATGACGTCTTGAGGCTGATGACATACTGCTAAAAGCTTGTCATAATTTATTCAGTAATTGCAATTTCTGTCTTCTACGACACAAAATGGCGCCTAACAGTCATAGATTTCGCACATTAGTAGGAACGTAGTTACTGGCTATTTTTGTGGATATAGTTGTTCTTGTTACCGTTGGAAAGTTACTAAAAGATGGCAAGGCATAGGAATATTAGGAAAATGCGTTATGAGGATGGTATGTAATGCACGTTTTTCAATACGAACATTTCGTAACCGATGCCATTCGAAGGATTTCGTTTCACGCCTTCCAGTTGGAATTCCACTGTAGTCCGTTTGAAAGAATTAAATTTTGATATGAATCTCGACGATCTATTGGCTTATAGAGGATTTAAACCAGCCTTATTTTGTAAAAGGCATTGCTACATCGAAGCATTGTAGTATTTGATATTTTCAGGCTATTATATGCTCAATATTATCTCTAACAGATCTTGCTAGCTATTAGATTATTTATGCGAAATTTCTCAAAAGTAATGTGCGCATCTAAGGCTTGGTGATGTTCGCGCTAATGTACTTTGATTAAAGGGTCGCTCCGTACACCAAGGTGCATCTCCCTCGCTTAGGCCCTAAGATCTCTGGCGTAATGCAAACCTTGGCGCACGGTTCCTTTGATCTATACACCCTAGTTTGTGCGCCAACATTCAGCGTTGGCCTAAACTTGAGGAGCTACTGGCGTACCTCTAGCGTAAGCCAAGGTGCATTTCGAGCACAATGCTTTATGCGATGCTCAGTATTGGCGTTAAAGTTAAAGTTTCGTGCACTAAGGCCCGAAGATCTCCCAACATGTAGTTGGCGTTGCTGCCGGCGTGGATATAACCACAACTGTACTCTTTGGCGCAGTGACGTAATGAAATGCAAATCTCGAGGCTAGTGCTTTTGATCTCTGCACCTCAGGTGTTCGCCGGCCTTCGATGTTTGCGTACACCCGAGGAGCTGACCCAACCTGTGTCCCATAACTGTTTTGCTCTGAGTGCACATATGTATATGGGCGATTCCAGTTAGCAGTTGGAAAAAGTGCACTAACATTTGGTGATATTCTGATGTAGTGTCTGTTACAGTCAAAAAAATATTGATAAATCAAAGAGGAAGTAAGCAAAAATTTTTAGGTGTTGTGGAGGTAAAACTTGATCATTTTGAGTTCAAATCTGTGGAAGTCTTTTTGAAAAGTAATTTTTCAATAAATATGAATTTAGGCAAAGCATAGCAATTGTAATTGAACTGTAATGTACATTACCTGGAATTGCCCATATATCTCTTTCCTGAATTCGATTTGTCTTGGAATTGCTACCTCTGTCCATGAATAATGCAGAGTGTCTGCTAAATCGGGAAGTTGAAAGAAATCAAGGAAATTCAGGGAAATCAAGGAAAATCAAAGAAAATTGAGGGAAATGTGTTTTGCATGAAAAATATCAAGGAAAAGGCAGGGAAATTGACAAAATCTAGAGACATAAAAAATATCTAGGAAAAAATAAGGCAATTCAACTAAATCTAGAGATGATCAGGGAAATTGTGTTTTGCTTGCATTAATTTGTGTTTTAATAATTTTTTTATTTTTCTTTCTTAATGATGAAACTGAACCAAGCTTCTTTGATCATATAGTGTGAGCGGGTACTCCCTACTTTTCTATATGTGTAGAGGGGTCCTTGTCAATATTTGGGCTCTGAGATCATACTGAAAAAATCATATTTGGGATCAGCTTAAGAAAATTCAATATTTAGGGTTTGAGAATTGAAACAAAGCTGTGAAGGGAAACACATTCTAGAGGTTTACAACTATAAACGTAAACTACAATGTTACAACTTGTAGTCCAACATATGTGACAATATTTAGCGTCTTAAAATTTTGAAACTCAATGTTTGGGGTTAATCAACACTGTGACTCTATGTTTGGGGGTTAGTAGAAAAACACTGACATGGACCCCCTCATATTGAAAAATGGGAAACACCTCCCTGAGTCAAATAGGACAGTGTTTTGACCTACATTGTGATGAGGATAGTGTGTTATTTGCTAAGAACCTGTATTGAATCTGGGAAAACAGTTCTGTTGCGAATACACTGTTATTAATAGATCAATTTCCTTTCATCATTGTGGACACTTCTTGCACCCCTTGGAATGACGTCCTGCACCCCCATTAGATAGTGCTTGATGTTTACCTTTATATGGCACCTTGATTATCCAACCCCCCATAAGGTTAGAACTGGGGTAAGAGTTTGATTTTTGTTTGTAAAGCTAGAAAGTGCCGGTAATGCTTAATAAAGAAAGGAAACTACAGTAGTTGTTCTATTAACACAAGCTAGATTGTTCTTGTTGAGTTTCATGATCTTGAACATGGACCAATGTGACTTGAGGAGCTTTGTCACTTTTGTACCAAGTTTAGGCTAATTCCAGGGCAGAATTTTGCGAATTAATACATGTCTTTTTTATAGTAGCATCAACAATTAGGGGCAGGGAGCAGGACTGTGCCCTTTTTACACTTTCTCAGAATATGTTGCCATAAAAAGCCATTTTTCATTTGTTCATATCCAAGAATTGCAAATGATGCTGTAGCTAGCACAGATAGGCAGAATTATAAGCTTCAAGAGAAGAGCCACGGCAAAAAATATCTCTTCCTCTTTATTTATTTTGACATTCTATTAATTACCAAAATTAGGACTTAGCCAGTAGACATACACGGTTTAATATGACATTAACAATGTTAATACGTTTCGAGACATCATGTCTCATCCTCAGTTAATAAAACAATTGCTCTTCTCTTGAAATTCAAAATTCAGCTGCGATTCCCAAGAAATTTTTCAATCTCAACAATAATTATGAGCTTGTCCCCAACCCTGGTGAATCCATTAAATCAAACCCCTTCACTTCAAAATTTGTTTTGATGCTACTGTCCTATGTAATGCTTTGGATTTCAACCAAAATTTCCCAGAGTGCTAGGACTCAGCCAGTAGCATCCAGGGGTTCGGCCATAAGCTACAGACAGCTATATTCAGCAGTAAATCTTAATTGCCTGTGCAGATATGTGAACAGGGGCTCTTCGAACCACTGGAATGTTTCCTTAGGGCTTCCTTCCAGTCAGAGTGTTGGAACTACTGATTTTTTTGGTATCATTGAAACAAACACAAGTATACATTTAGAATGTTCTATGCTGTTCATAGCAGAAATGGACATAAAGTCACCTGGTTCTTCCTATAAACGGCATTTACAATTCCTTTAAACATACCTCAACACAAAAATAAACAATAGAAAAGCATTCTGTGTACCACAGCATCATCCCATTACCCAGGCCCAGACATGCACTAGCCTGGTTGCAAATGATTAAGAAGAAAGGCACTAATAAAAGACTGCAGTGCTAGTGCCAAATGATTGTTTGAGTTCGACCTAATGCCATGGGTCACAGAAAGCCTACTTAAAGTATCATAATGAGAAGAGAAGTTGCTAATATATAGAAAGAACTACTACTGGTAGAAGGCTAAGTAGAATGTTTCATTGACAGTGCTTTATACATGAGAGTGCAAACCTGAGGAAAAATGTGCCTGCAGACAATAAATAAAATGTGAAAAATGGTTCAATGCAGATTTGAATTAAAAGTGTCTGCTGGCATTTGAAATGTGACATTTTGTATCTGCAAATGGCTCTTGGAAGCTCAGACCATTCAATGATTCTTAGAGTATGCGGCTGATCATAAAAAGTAAGGGGCTGTAAGCATTGTGTGTATTTTTTAATGTCATTTTCAGCCAAAGCAGGTGGCAGTTTAGGCAGAAGTGCTCTCAAGCGCCAAATAAATGAAGGGTTCTAATGAACAAGGGGTTGGAAAAAGTTCTAAACTTTAATAAATGGGAGGGGTCAAAATAAACAATGGGTTGGAATCTGAGAAGCAGCTTAAAATGATTATAAAGTGATAGAAAGAACAAAAACAGAAGCATTAAATTTTGCCTTGGAAAGTGGGCATAAATAATAGTAACAGAAAGGAAATAAAATGAGGAGTTCATAAAAATGTCAATTTCTTTGTACCTGATAAGGCCCATGGTTGGACAAAAATTAAAAAATTAATAAGCGTGGGAAGGCATTTAGTATACACCTGAGAAAAGTTGGCGATAAATTAGCATTAAGTCAGGGCATCAAGTTGGGCTTGAACCATATTCTGCACAGGAGGCATGCACTCTAACCACTATGCTACCTCATCCATCAAAATTACCAGTAGCTGCCTTTAATTGAAGGCTCTGGGTGCTTTTGTAGATTAGTGAGTATGCTTATGAGTATGCAAGGTATGCTTGCTTGTTGGCTTGTAGTTTTGTTTTCTTGTTCTAGAACTCTCAAATGATGAGTATGGTTTGTCATATGATGACCTGAAATATTATGCTGTCTCTCCTGACACTGGTAGGTGATTGCTTTCAGCTTGAAATCCCAATATTACAACTGCTTTCTCATGTATTAAGCAGTTCTTGCCATGGTCAGAATATGATGTGTATGGTTGTCAGCACAAAAATGATTTTGCAAATACAATTGCACAGCCAAGACAATTTTTGTGGCCTAAGTGCTTCATTAGTTTGAGTGTATGCTTTCAATGAATACTCTTCTGAATTTGGTGCTGTACCATTGCATGGTAACTCTTTTGCAGTCCATGCCCTGAGACATGAGTGATCACAAGTGCTTGTGTCCACACATGCAAGATCCTCAGCATGAGCAAAAAATCACCTGTGCCAACATCACTGTCAACTGTGCAATCACATATTCTAAGTAGGAACTTTGTTGTCATAAGTGCAACACTAGTGACAGTCATCTTTAGCTTTCATAGCTCTACTTTATCCTGTTTCATCCTAAATGAGGGATCTGAAATGGTTCAGCAACAAGAAATTTTGTATTTTGGAAACACAAATCTTGGATTCCATGTGCAATTCCAAGTAATTCAGAGCAATCATTCGTGCACATGTGTGAATTGATGCTCTAGCACCAATTCCTTCTGGGCATGGACTGCCTTTGCGCTTAATTGTAGGGGGCAAACGAACTGGGAGGGTGGATGTTTTTCTAGATTTTCATAAAGAGGAAGGGTGGTAATAAGTGACCTATCATAAAAATCACAACAATCTGGAAGAAGTAAAAGAGTTGGTGATCCCACCAGATGGTGTTAAGCGAAAATTGGATGGATTGGTAGACAGTGTTCCACTTGACAAGGGTTGTGAAGTGCTTGATGGAGAGCTGACTCGTGAATAATGGGATCAAAATGACAGTGAAAATTTTGCTGACATTGATGCCTACATTTTGCTAACATGGGGGGGTCATTATAAAATGCTATCAAGGGTGAACAGTTCCAAAAAGTGCAATATGACCCCCCTAAAATTAACCACAAGAAGGTACCATTGAACCTGGTAATCATTGAGACCTGGTTCAGGGAAAGGTCTGGGAATAATTTTCTGTTTGTGTTAGGCTTTTGTTGATTGGTCAGCAGTGGCTGGATCATGGGGAGACTGGGGAGGGCATTCTCCAGTTTGTCAGTGGCACTTTTTCTTATCACACTTTGGCCATATCTCCTTGCAGTAGCATGGGTGTGACCACCAATTGGGTATGATCATCAAAAGGATATGACCTACCACAGTCCCCGGCCCCTATTGGTCAGGGAAATGTGAGGAAATTTTGTTTTCATTTTCTGTAGCTACCATGCATTAGTTTTTGAGCTACATTGCAATTTATATTCTATTTTTATCCTAGACATGTTTGTAAACACATGTAGAAATAGCAAGTGTAGAAATCACTGCTGTGAACATAAGTTTTCCAGATTTTCAGATCCAGGAACCATTATCAAATATCTAAGGTTCTTAGCCCAGTGTCTGGGACTGTAGCCCATGTGTGGAAGAAGTTGGTGCAAGAGTGTCAATTCACATATGCACCTGTGTCTGAACAAGCAATTGCTCTTGATTATTTGGAATTACATATGTGATCCAAGATTTGTGTATCCAAAATATAGAGTTTCTTGATGCTGAATGATGCGAAGTGCCTCTTTTATGATAACACAGGATAAAACAGAGTTATGAAAGCAGAGGATGGTAGTCACTAGTGTTGCAGTTTTGACAGTGAAGTTCCCATTTAGCATGTGCTGTTGCACAGTTGACAGTGATGTTGGCACAGGCAAGTTTTCACTCATGCTGGGGACTTTGCATATCTGTGTGCGCAAATGCATGTGCAATCACACATGCCTCCATGCATGGACTGGATCTGCTGCACTTAATAATCTTAGTTTGATTGCTGCTTGTATTTTTACAGAGGAAATGTTCACATACAACAGAGAAGCTACAAAAGAACACACATTGTCATCATTTATAGAAGAACCAAGCATAAATGAGCAGGAGCAATTTCCATCAGATGAAGAAAATGACAATGACCAAAATGCTGATTTCAAAATGCCTGAACTTGATGATGCTGATCAAGGTAATTTTTTATGTCATAATTTCAGTCAAAGAATGTTAATTTGAGATAATGAAAAGAAGTCAGTTTCATTCTGCAGTCAAATTTGCTTAAGTCGGATCACTTCAGACCAAGCAAAATAGTCCAACTTATGCGAAGTCCAACGTACACGTAAGTCAAATATTTTCCAACTTACACATAATCAGGTATTTTCCAATTTGGCAGAGGACAAAAACAGGAAAAAGCTAAAAATTTTATTGACAGCTTCCACTTTATCAACAACAGTTAAGCTAAGTTAAACAATAGGCAATAATACTGTGTTTCTCCACCCATAAACCCAGAACTTATTTGTGTTTGTAGAGCTTTTTTGGTGGGCTTATCCGCAGGGGGGCTATTACAAGGTGTAAGAAAATATTCAGTGAGAAAATGATCCAAAGTTCTCAGTTTGCTAGCTTAAACAGCGAGAGCAATATTATCTTTGACAACAATCTAACTAATAACTACTTATGGTTAGTTCATCACTATTCACACTATTAGCTTCACTCTCATTGTCACTGCTTTCAGACTCAAAGTCCAGGTGAGGCATTGAGCTACTTTGTACCAATAAACTCTGTGGTATAAAACAGCAAGAAAAGAATGTTAGAGATTTGATAAGAAAGGCACAATTCTATTCATGAGCTACTCTTTCCTTCGATCTAGGAAGCAATCCTATAAGACCTATCTGTTGGGGGGAGGGGGGCTCATACATGGAGAAAAGCATGCATTAAGGAAAATGTGGCTTATCTGCGGGGGGCTTATAGGCAGAGAAATTCGGCACTCAATTGAAATGGTTATTTATTGATTACACTTTTTGCTCTGGAAATGTGTTACTCCTATTTGCAACCAGACTCTTATTGATATTGGAGTCTAGATACATAATATGTATCACTCTGCACATTTTTCTCAGCTCTATTGACATCAAAGTCAAGATCAGACTTACATAATGCTATATAAGATAAAAATGTTCTGACTTTAGCAAGTAACTGACTTATAAAATCCAACTTATGCAAAGAAAAAGTATAGGATTTGTAGTAAGGAGAATGGGATGATGCAATTTTTTCAGACTTGTAAAAGATCTGACTTATCTGACTCTGGCTTACATGAGTTTGATTGTAGTAGAGGGGGGGAGGCCAGGGTGCACATGCCCCCTTGAGAAAACTAGTTATCAGATGTAGAAAGATAGTAGTTTTTAGCACATTGGGATCTTGCTTAGGTCTAAGTCAGTATTATTGGGGCAATGTGCTTTTAGTAATCATGAAAGTGCCTTTCTAAATTATATTATTTCTATAGCCAAATTGCAACTTGGTCTAGAGAGTTTGGAAGGCATTCTTGGTGAAAACTGCCACCAGCCAACAGCAGTGGATGCTTTAATGAAGTTCAATTATGACATTGAAAAAGCCCTGGATGATATACTGAGCAAAGGTAGTATGCAAGCCTACTTTCCTTACATGTTCTTATTTTCATCCCTCATCACATTTTCCCTTATTTGTCTGCAATTCTATTCCCACCACCTGATTCTCTTTTGTGCCTTTCGTAAATATTCAATGTTTAATCCTTATGTTTAGTAATTTTTCTTACTTTATTGAGGACGACAGTAGTTAGGTGTTGAAAAATCTACCTTCTGTTCTCTTCAAAGGTCCAAGATTTCTTAGTTTTTGCATTCACCGACTGACGCACCATCTTCAGTTTCGTACTTGAAATCTGAAANATTTAAATGAGCTTAAAGTGCCTCAGAAAGGACAGCGTGACTCATTTTTGTTCAATTTGTGCTGAATTTTAATCAATGCAATATTTTGCCTCATTTTTCCTCTCATTTTTATGTAAGAGATATACCTTATCTTCTCTAAAAAGTGCCTGGGTGCTTTTAAAATATTTGATGCTGTTGGGTGGGTGCTTTTTTGAGGGTGGGCACTTTTTAAATTTTTTAGTCATTTCACGCAGCTACTTCGTATGCAGAATTTTGTATAAACCAAAATTAATTCTCAAAGCTTAATATACAACAGTGCTCTCTGTTTGCAGCAATTGTCAGGCCTCTCAATCTATCATAAAATCATAAAGCGTCATAAAAAATTCAATTTCTGACATTTTGTCATAAATTTTCATAAAAAGTGGCTAAATGTCATAAAGTATCATAAATGTTTGCATGAATTTATGTATGAAAAAGTGCTAATACCTACTCACAATCGTCACTCTTATTCTGTTTCTGATAACTGAGCCTGGGAATAGAGACACTTTTCCAGGGGGTTGCTTTTTACTTTTTTGATGCTCGGGTGGGCACTTTTTTGAGGGGGGTGCTTTATCAAGGTTGGGCTCTTTTTAGAGGAAATATGGTAAAGTAAGGTAGTCCCGTAAAGTTTCGTACGTAGGGGAGTGCCTGTTAGAGAGGACACTTATCCTGAGCCATTGGCATGTGATGTAGGGTGGCCAGCTCCTTTCCTTGCCGCCTTTATCTCCCCAGTGTTCCCACTGGATACCCGCTGTTGGGTGAACAGTGAGCGAGCATTCAGTCAAGGCATCAAGTCATGATCGAACCGTAGGTACTCCGCACAGGAGGCATGTGCTCTAACCACTATGCTACCTCACTCAGGAAATATGATACTTTCTGTTTCAGCCTAGATATTTCTTGTTATATCATCAAATCCAGCCTTAAATCTCTCTTAACTCTTTCATACATTCTTGAACTTTCCAACAATGATAAACTCCCAGGTTCTGCAACTTTGATACAAGAAATACATTTTCCAGGTTGTTACTATTTTGCTTCTTGCTTGATCAAAATTCTCTTGTAAACACAGTTTTTCAAAGTTATAATTTGAAACTCTTAAATGTTTAATAATAATTTTTTAAACTTTTCATGGTATATTCCAATTACAATTACAAATACAAATCTCTCTTCTAGCAGGTAATTTTATCTGGCAGACGAGGCTACAACTAATTATCGCACGAAAAAGCGGCAACATTCTTTTCACATACTTGAAAGCTTTTTTCGTCCGACACTCATCAGAGTATGGAAGCATTGGATAGTGACCTAAATGTTAACCGAAATATACATCCAGATGCGGTTACATGTGATAGGATGCGTCTAATTGGCCCCAAGTGTGACCCACTAGGACCTATTAACCATTGTTTACTTGAAGTGTCCCAATGGGAAAACAAACTTGTTTTGTCTACACAAGACTGGGTTTTGAGCCTTGATGTAAACAGATTCCAAAACACTTGGGGCCAATTAGACGCATCCTATCACAGTAACCGCCTCTGGATATATATTTTGGATAACCTTTAGGTCACTAGGTCCCCACGAGCATCAGGAAGATAAGTACTATCGTAGGAAAACAGCCACCTCGTATATGTAAAGACAACAAGTCTAAAATTAATTGTGAGTCGGCCATAGGACAACGTCTTATTGTAAATCCAGAATGCGAAAATTTTTGGATCATTGGGCAAGCAAGATCGTCCTTTCATTTAAGTGTTTTGGGATCTGTTTACATCAAGACTCAAAATCCAGTCTTGTGTAGACAAAAAGAGTTTGTTTTGTCATTGGGACTCTTCAAGTAAACAATGGCTAATAGGTCCTAATTGGTCACACTTGGGGCCAATTAGACGCATCCTATCACATGTAACTGCACCTGGATATATACTTCGGTTAACCTTTAGGTCACTAGCCGACGTTTTCATACTCTGATGAGTGTCGGACGAAAAAAACTTAAGTATGTNTCAAGAGAATGTTGCCGCTTTTTGGTACTGTGATAAAGTTCTGTAGTACCAACAGACTATTTTTGAAGAAAACTGTTGCAGCAAAAGCAAAGCTATATAAATGGCCGATCTCTCAATCATTGTGAGACATGTAATGGATGTTCATTCTTTTTTCTTGCTAGTTTGATCAAAGGTTTATTTGTAAAACAGTTTTTGCAAGTTGTTATTTGAAACTCAGCCTTCCAATGTTGCTTCAATGTTGCTGAATTTTTGCCTAATTTCAGACTCATGTTTCCTATAGACATGTTTCTTAAAAACTGAACTTGTAAGGAAAATTGGTTGACCTGCATGTAGAAGTATTTTTTTTAAGTGTCGTTTTGTTAGACAATTATCATTGCAAGCTTTTTACATTTATCAAAAGTCTTAGAATGTTAAAAGTTAATATAGATGCTGATAAATGTAAAGAGGCTTGCAGTGATAATTTCTCCACAATTTTAGACTCAGCAAACACCTACCGTGAACTTATCAGTTTGTTTTATCTCAGGTGGAAGGCAAACACTGAGTTTAGAAACAAAGTCTAGCAGCAAAAGTAAAGGTGAGGAACTTTTGCAAAATGATTTTCTAGCCCTCTTCAATTTCACTCATCAGCACTTGGATCATCTTGTCACTTTCTCTCGCATAGCGTGATAGGATTGACACTTCAAATAGACTCCCTGTTGTGTACTACAGGAATAGGACAGCAGCTTGCAAACAACTCTATGATTGCAGATCATGCTCCTAATATATGACATTCATTCAAGCTTTCAAAATCAGTTGTTAGTTGTTAGATATATCGCAATGTGTTATTTGTTGATGAAAGGGAGGCCACTTATAAATGGTAACTCAGGGCCTTCTTTTGTGATAGTGTCAGACTATGTTTCCATGTTCTATGTTTCCATTGTCTTGTTGCAGCAAGACAATGGAAACATAGTTTTTTTAAATCATAATTCTTTTCTTTCACTGTAGTGTTGAGTTGCTTTGTTTGTTTTTGTATAGTAATTTGATGCCTTTTTTCTTTTCAAATCACTTGGCGCTTCTTCCTTCATCATNTTGGCACATAATAAGGTAAGATTCACAAAAGATTTCATTTCATGATTTTAGTAGTGATAGTAATGTATCCCCAGGTGTTCCTTGCATGTCTCTTGGGAACAAAAAAGTGACAACTGTTAATTGCAGCGGTGTTAGGCCTGGCTTACACAATGATGCATGGACAGACAGTGGAAGCATAGTACCTCAACAATATGGAATTTCAAACAAAACCTTGATCAATAAATCTTTGAGCCCATTAGCATCGGTTGAAGAAACAAAATTGAATGGTATTTCTGATTTGGTGCATTCACCGCTTGTCTCAAAAATGAAGAAAAATTCATTTGATCAACATGCAATTGACGAGATAGTGGAGAAACCTTTGAGTTTAGTATCATCAGTTGAAGTACCAAAATCAGAAAGTCATTCTGGTTTTATAAAGCCTTCGCATACCTCAAAAATGACAACAACTTCATTGGGTCAACATAAAAAGGACAAGAAAATGGAATCGTCTTTAGCATCCGTGAAAGAAACAACAGCACACGGTCCTTCTGGTTTGTTGGAACCTTCACTTACCTCAAGATTGACAACGACTTCATTATTGAAGCAAATTTTGAGTTCGTTGGAATCTATTGAAGAAGCAAAGACGAACGGTAATTCCGGTTTTATGAAACCTTCACATACTTCAAAATCGGTAGCGAATTCTTCAACCCAATCTGAAAGCGAAAATTTAATGAAGCAACTTTTGAGTTTTTCGGAATCTATTGAAGAAACAAAAACGAACGGTCATTCTGGCATTATGAAACCTTCACATACCTCAAAATTGGCAGCGAATTCTTCAACCCAATCTAAAAGGTACAATGTGTTGAAGCAACTTTTGAGTTATTTCGAAGCTGCTGAAGAAGGAAAAACAAACGGCCATTCTGATTTTAGAAAACCTTCACATACCTCAAAATTGGCAACAAATTCATGGACTCAATCTGAATGGGACAAGTTATTGGAGCAATTTTTGAATTGTTTATCAGCTGCTGAAGTAACAAAACCAAACGGTCTTTCTGGTTGTATAAAACCTTCACTTACCTCAAAAGTGACTGAAAATATGCTGGGAAAATCTGTAAGGGACACTTTGATGAAGCAATCTTTGAGTTCTTTAGTATCCATGGAACAAACAAAATCAGATTCTGTGAAACCTTCTCTTATCTCCAAATTGACAACAAATTCATTGGGCCGTTCTGAAAGGGACAATTTAATGGGCCAATCTTTGAGTTCTT
>OLMO02000252.1:3185864-3218228 GCA_900291935.2 Cassiopea xamachana | reverse complement strand
AAGTGAAAACAAATTCATCCGGACAGTCTTTGAGCTCTTTAACGTCCACAGAAGAGACAAAACCAAATGGTCTTTCTGGTATTATGAAGCCTTCACTTACCTCAATATTGACAACAAATTCATCCGGACAGTCTTTGAGTTCTTTAACGTCCACGGAAGAGACAATACCAAATGGTCTTTCTGGTATTATGAAGCCTTCACTTACCTCGATATTGACAACAAATTCATCCGGACAGTCTCTGACTTCTTTAGCATCCATCAAAGACACAAAAGCAGACAGTCTTTCTGGAGTTTTGGAATCGCCTCATACGTCAGTAGAAACAACAACTTCTAGCCATGTTTCTAAGAGTGACATTTTTGTGAAACCATCCTTGACTTCTTTAATGGCCATCAAAGGTGGACAGCAAAGTCAATCGGATAGGGTTTTGGATTCGCCAAATCACTCATTAGCTGAACACCGTGCAAACACAGATCTTTTCTCATCCCCACACCATAGCATTGCTTTGTCACCTGGTTTAGATAAATCCCTTGAGCTTGAAATTGGAGCACGTTCCAAGAATGTTCATACATTGAAGTCAAATAGTTTGTTCTCTGGAGATACTTTTCCTACTCCCTTGACACCATTGAAAAATTCTGCCAGTACAGATTTAGCTATGAAGTCTAGTGAGAAATTTTCAAGTAAGATGGAAACGGCATCTCTCAGCGACCTAGCCAAGAATGATAAACCAGATTCATTGACTCATGTCAATGCTTTTGCAAAGCTTGCTAGTAAAGTAGGCCAGAAAGGAGTTTTATCTGGTGTGACTTGGCCGGAAATTGACTCAATGGACAGTGAAACAGGTGAAACAGGCACTAGCGTATCTGAAATGAATCCAGCCCAGAACTCGCCCCTAATGGAAGGACCGGAAAAAGGTAGAACTTGCGAGAGAAAAAGTCCTACCAGTGTGAAAACAGTAAGTACTTCACTTAGAAAGTTGTCACTCGAGTCTGCTTTGAAGCGCTCTCCGAACAAAGCAAATAGTGCCATTGGTTTACACAGTATCAATAAGAGGCTACATGAAAATGGCCGTGTCCCAAAGCCTTTTATGAAAACCCCGGAAAGCCATCTTATCAATCATAAGACTGCGTTTAATATTGGTTTGATTTCAAATCCAGCAAGTACCATGACAGACTGTGAAGATGCTTTTATGGACAATGACTCTGACGTGGCATTAAAAAGTATACCAATGGTTACGAAGCGTGTACGGAAACGACAAGCTAGCTTATTCGGTCAAGCCCTTTCAGCGCTTCATGGTCCTAAAGTTAAACATCCTCGTAGAGACCCTCTTTACGATAATTCAAATGGCTTTGAATTACCTGTGACAGTGGATTTGCGAGGGATGCTAGGCAGCAACCATAAGTTAAATGTTTTCAATTTCTCAGTGCCATCGCGGGACGATGAAGTACGATCGAAGCAAAGCCAGGCATTTTCAAAGACAAAGCGACGACAAGTTTTACCCAACACTCGCACATTCAAAACTATGCTTCACTCATAATGTATTTACTATGGGGCCATTCAATTTCATCAATTTCTGGATCCCCTTGGGGAGGGGTCTCCCCCTTGTACACTTTTGAACGTTTTCGAGGCACCCTTCCCTGTGCGTTCGTACTTTTGATGTATTAACCCCCCTAAACATTTGAATATATTGTTTATCTCATTAAGTTCAAAGTTTGCATCATTTGATACATACCTGATACCTCTAAAAATAGAGTACCGGAGTGTGACGTAATGAATATTCTATTTTTAGAATATTTTAATTTTGGCCTTAAATTTTGAAAAAGCTGTTTGAAATAGCTATTATTGACAAACTTCAGCTCGATTTGAGAAATAATGACCGAAATATAGGCAATTGAACACGGACATAGTTCCTATCAAATCACTGTATTTTGAGCCTGGATCTAAATGTAAGATCCAGGCCGAAAATACAGTGGTTTGTATGGCAAGTCTTCTGTCATCAAAAGGCCATATTTCATCCCATTTTGACACAATTCACTTCAAATTATCAACACATGCCTATTTTCCGTTGCTCTTTCACTCCATGTGGTCCAAAACTGAAAATTTTAAAAATAGATTTTTATGACGTCATCACTCCGGTACTCTATTATACCATATTTGTGTAGAAGAAATTGAGAGTGTAGCCTTGCGTGTTCAATTTTCAAAAGACTGTTTCGTTTATTTAAGATGCTTTGCAAATACTTACCGTGTGAAAATTACATGAGCGTTTATTGTGGAGAATTTATAGTTTTCTCCAATGCAGTCTTACATTTTGTGGGTATGAAGTTTCATGAAAGACTTAGCTCTACAAAATTTCAAGGAAAACAGATAAGGCTTAGGGGTAGCAGATCAAATTCATAGTTTACATAACTTGACCCCGTTTTCGGCAAAACCTCTATAGTTTCATTAGATACTGTTTATATATATATATATATATATATATATATATATATATATATATATATATATATATATATATATATATATATATATATATTCATATATTTATATATATTTATGTATATGACTATCTTTCAATACAATTCTGTGTGAAGTTTGAAACTGCCAGGCCAATGCCAGATTGCAGATTGGTGCTGGTGACCTCACTCAAAATATTATCCATTTTAATCACAAAACTTAGAAAACACTTGATGGACCATATTTACTTATACACTTTCCAAGCATTCCAACCCCCCGTTTATTAAATTTCGGAATTTTTCCGACCCCCAGTCTTTTAGGACCCCCCCCCCGTTTATTTGGCGCTTGNTATATATATATATATATATATATATATATATATATATATATATATATATATTTATATATATTTATATATATTTATATATATATTTATATATATTTATATATATTTATGTATATGACTATCTTTCAATACAATTCTGTGTGAAGTTTGAAACTGCCAGGCCAATGCCAGATTGCAGATTGGTGCTGGTGACCTCACTCAAAATATTATCCATTTTAATGACAAAACTTAGAAAACACTTGATGGATCATATTTACTTATACACTTTCCAAGCATTCCAACCCCCCGTTTATTAAATTTCGGAATTTTTCCGACCCCCAGTCTTTTAGGACCCCCCCCCGTTTATTTGGCGCTTGAGAATAAGAGAAATCCTTTACGACAAAAATGTTAAACGTTTCAGGGCAACTTGTCCCATTTCCCGTATAACAGGAATAGAAATAGGGAGGCGCTTATATAGCCAATTAAAACAATAAACCTGAAATTGAGATGTGTACCATAAAGGAAAAGCGCGTATAGACAAACACATTAACCAAAATAGGTATGTGTATGTGCATATAAGGCAAAGGGCGTGTGAAACTAAAGAAAAGCTAACTAGGACACAGGGCGCATGAACAAGCGGAAATTACCTAATATGGAATAAATAAGGAAAAATTATGTAAGCTATGAATGCGATCTGCAACCCTTAAATCTTATCTGTTTTCCTTGAAATTTTGTATAGTTAAGTTTTTCATGAAACTTCACCCTCACAAAAAAGCTGGGCTGCATTGGAGAAAATTTTTAATTTTTCGGGCGCCCAAAACACCCTGGCGTACGTACTTCTTGGGAGAGCTCGCCCTTGTACATTTTCGTACTCTTTCTTGGATACCCCCTCCCCCTTCAGAGTGTGCATACTTTTTGAATGGCCCCCTATGAGAATTTTAGTTTTTATTTCGTCTTTCTCTTTCGAATGGTTTGTTGAACGTACTAATTGAGCATAAGATTTTGCGAAGTGTAACTGAAATTTTCTGGGCTATGGTCTCTCTGCCTCTGATTGGTAGCAAAGCTTCCGAAACTATAGTAGTATAATATAATACAATCCGTGCCCGGAAACACGTGCGATCGCACGTGCACTTGTCCACACACGTGTAAAATCCCCAGCACAAGAGAACAATCACTCGTGCCAACATCGCTATCAACCGTGCAATAGAGTTAATTGATGATGACGTGATAAAGAACTATTTGGAATTTTTTTATATTTTGGCCGCATGGAATGAGAAAGCACCATGAAATAGGCATTTCTTGACAATTTTAGACGAATATCGTCAAGATGGAATGAAGTACGACCATATGACGATCGAAAATTTGCCATACAATCCACTGTATTCTTCTCCTTGTTGTACACGTTTTGGAACCAGACTCAAAATACAGTGAGTTGATAGGAACTGTCAGCGTTCAATGGCCTATATCTCGGTCATTATTTTTCAGATAGAGCTGAAATTTGTCAATAGTAGCTATTTCAAAGTGCTTTTTCATAATTTAGAGCCAAAATCATAATACTTTAAACATAGTATTTTCGTGGCGTCACACTAATGAACTCTATTGAGCAGCCGTGGCCTAGCGGTAATGGACTCGACTCAGACCAACGTGGTCCTGGGTTCGAGGCCCACCGCAGACCATTGGTGATGTCAGGAAGGGCATCCGGTCCTAAACGCTCGTGCCAGAACTAAAGTCCTCTCAGAGGCGTCCTCCAATCCCCAAGAATTGGGCAAACAGAGGATAAATCGAAAAAACACTAATAAACTCTATTGCCTGCATTACGCCCATACTTTTTGAGGATTAAATTTTAGTAACACATTTGCTTTATTTGACGTTCAAGACTTATATTTACGTTTAAATATGGTGTTTTTACCCCCACATCTGTGTTCAAAAGCTATTTTGCTACCCCACTTAATAAACTATGCTCTTATAGCCGAAATTCATGAAAACATGAGACATGAGTCCCAAACACCACCCGTCCTAAATCAGATTATCCCCACTGGATTGTCTGCCGTTCAAAGGCTTCTAAAGTCGATGCTCCAGAGGCACTGGAGCTTCCAGATCTGCTGACGTAGATAGCTCCAATTTCATTTAGACTGTACATAACCACTTTGTGAGTGATGGCTTAAAATAGCCTTGCTTCTTGCACATGCCAAATAGGAACTTCGTTGTCGCAACTGCAACACTAGTGACCTTCGCCTCTTGCTTTCAAATCTCTGTTTTATCCTAAACGAAGCATTTTACATGCTTCAGCAACAAGAAACTGTATTTCGGATACACAAATCTTGCATCTCACGTCCAATACCAAATAATTGAGAGGAATCGCTCGTGCAGACAAGGGTGCTTGTACGAATCGACGCTCTTGTACCAATTTCTTCTGGGCATGGACTCGTAATAGTGTTTTTAAGCATTATTCATTGCATAATAACTACTAACCTACGATAATACAACTCACTAAAATTAGGCAGTTTAATATTGGCAGCTTCACATTGGATAAAATACAATGAAAAGAAATTTAAATTTTAATGTGCTATTTGTTTAAAGTTTGTAAATAGTATGTTGGTACTACAGAACTTTACCACTGCACAAAAAAGCGGCAACGTTCTTTTACATACTAAAAGCTTTTTTTGTCCGACACTCATCAGAGCATGAAAACATCGGATAGTGACCTAAAGGTTAACATATATATATATATATATATATATATATATATATATATATATATATATATATATATATATATATATATATATATATATATATATATATATATATATATATATATATATATATATACTGATTCTCTGCGACGTAAATCACTATCAACTTAAGGGCGATTGTCTCTTTGTACCCGCACGCCACCACGTGGAGGTCTCCAACCATCATCATCACCATCATAATCATTATCATCATCATCATCATCATCATAAACTAATTTATTGTTGGTGTATATATACATGTACAATAGTTTTATCACCTAATTAAAGCCAGCATATTAGAATCATCAGTTTAATATACATATGGGGTCATCCATAAAGGATGTCCGCACATTTTTACTAGTTTTCAACCCCCTCCCACTCCTGTCCACACCTGTCCGCTTTCTCCGTAGCAACCCCCTCCCCCTGTCCGTGCGGACACTGAGTTGGAAGACAAATAAAGAGCTGCAAAAACTCTTTGAAAAAGACACATACTGTGCTTATTTCATGTTTAAATGCCATCTTCTCTTTTCAAGAGACCACGCTAAAGAGGATGTCAACTTACAGCTAGACCCCCTCCCTCCCTCTGGTCCTTTTTCAGCATTGTTGCTAACCCCCTCCCTCCCCCAAGGTGCGGACATCCTTTATAAATGACCCCATACGGTACAGTGAGGTACACAATAAATAAGAGAAATAAACCATTGACTAACTTCTGCAGATGTTGCAAACGCAATGAGTGCCGTTCTGGGATTTGATTTTTGTTTGAATATGGCTAAGCTCTAGGCAGTTTTAATTTTATCATTGAGGCTATTCCAGAGCAGACTGCCTTTAAATTTCAATGAATTACCAAACCTCTGTGATCTGTCAGGTGGAAGTTCGCAGAGTATCTTAATTCTAAAATCATGTTCCACTCTATTGGTGAAGAGATCCCACATAAATGGAGGAAGTGGTTAATCGTCTTATATACTTCCACCATTAGCTTTGTAAATTTTTTTGTGAATTGTCAAAGTTGGAACTGACTTGACCGATAGGACCCATGCAATTGTTTCTCGCAAGGTGAGTACGGTGGACAGAAAGCTCCACCAGCAAATTATTGTTATATGTTCATCATTTAAAGATTGAACGAAGGCCTACAGAAGTATAAGTAGAGAAATGAAAGTCGAATTCCGGCTAGACCTAAAGAGGAGCAGGCTGAGCGGCCTTCAATTTGCATCTGAATGGGGGAGGGGCGAAAAGTTACAGTGATGCGACTTCGGGTTTGCGGACATAACGTATGGAACTCAGCGGACGAAAGCTATGCAAAAATGTCATATTTCAGCAGCAGCAGCAGTAGCGTCAATTTATTAAATGTTGATATACATATGTAAATAAAACAGTTTTATGAACTAATTAAAACTAACATATTAAAATGAACGATTTAATTTACATAAGAATACAGTGAGGTAAAGAATAAGATAAAACAAATGCACCAATAATTAGCTTCTGCAAATGTTGCGCTTGTAATGAGAACAATTCCAGGATTTGTTGTTGTTTGAAGATGGCTAAGCTCTTTGCAACTACAAATAGAAGGTACATAAATCCTTGTTTAAATGGGGGGGGGGGTGTTGGTAGAAGAATTAGAGGGATATGTGAGAGAGGATTGGATTGAATTACTAGTAGAAATATAATAAGCGGTGGAGTAGGGATATGTGAGAGAGGTTTGGAATGTAACGAAGTGGTTGTATATTATCTAGTATGTTTTATGTCGAATTGCGTGCTCCTTTAGCTGTCATGTTTTCTGTGCCAATCTTGCATTCATGTGGAGTGCTGTTGTGTGTAGTAAACACCCTTTCCAGGCAATGTGTTGTATCTGTTAAATGTATGTCACATGTCATGTACTGTGTGATTATAATTAAGTACTCTGTGTTTAATGATCTAAGTTAGTCTTCTTCGGTTTGCAATACAAGATATACCAGCAGAGAGTCGTTTGCATCGTCAGTCTACTTTAGGCCTAGGCGTAAGGTTAGCCTCCAGGCACAGAAGTGTCACCATCACCCAGGTAACGCTAAACGCTACAGGAATAAGTGAAGGGTTTGGAATAAGCGAAAGGTTTGGAGTAAATGGCTGCGAAAATTTGAGAAACAATTATTGTTGCTGACAGAAAAGGAAGATTTGATCAACGTACTTGTTTCAAAGAGTTCATAAGTGGGAGAGGATCCTAATGACAACGGATTTGAGAAAAAATTGAAATGGTAATAAGCGAAAGGGGACCGTTCATTAGGCACCTAGAGTATGCAACTGAGTATTTTACAGACCACGGGGCTCGGAATATCTTTTGTCTCGCAATCAAATCCTGACACTTAACTGGACTTCTGATATCAGGGTTTGTGCTACTCCTTAAGCTCCTTACATATATCTTATATTTTTAAGGGCGCTTACAAACTCCTGGTATTCCTGCATTTTAGCGAATAATCCTTAAAAACTCCATATTTTTAATCAATTCTTGGGGGAGAGGGTTTTCAATGGCAGATTTATTTAGGAAATTGTTGGCTTTTTGATGAGGAAACACAAACACTGCCCCGTTAAAATCATATTTAGATTCTTACTCCTTAAAATGTTAAGTGTTGGGTAAACGATGCAAAATAAAGGGGGGTCCTAGTAGACAGGGGGTGGGAAAAAATTCTGAAATTTTGTAAACGGGGGGTAGTAATTTGAGAAATGGCTTTAAATGATTATAAATTGATGGAAAGAGTAAAAACAAGTTGTCATGAAGCATAGAGCTAAAATATATACAAAAGCACTCTATTTTGCCTTGAATATTGGGGGTGAAAAGTACTAACAAGGGAATGAAATGAGGGGTTCGTAAAAAAGTCAATTTTCTTAAAATTGATAAACGTTGGATCCTAATAAGGTCGGGGGGGTTGGAAAAAATCGAAAAATTAATAGGCGGGAGGACTTGAGAGTAGAAAGCCCTTAGATTGTCCTTATGTGTTAAATTTAAGCACGAGCCCTGTGATATCGTATATATTAGGCTCGGTTGTGCAGTTAGAAGTTTTTCCTTGGGAGGCTAATTGCAAATATTCTGATAATTTTTTCATAATTGGAACTTCTCAGAGATGTTGTCTGTGGTTGCTTTTACGCAGGGTTCATACAGCCGTGGACAATCAGGTACAAATTTAAGGTTTTAAGGAAAGTCAGGGAGAATCAGAGAAAATCTGGGAAAATTTTCTATAATCTGGAAAGTTCTATGTTTTCTTGATGAAAACAAGGAATTTTTATTTCTGTTGAATATGTGTGTAACCGCAACTAATGACTGTACATGATACATGGCAACATTGATAATTCGTAGATAAAGAGAGTTCGTAGATAAAAAATCTTGTTTACACTTATCCAGGAAAAACTTAGCATTTATATATATATACACACACACATATAAACATATATATATATATATATATATATATATATATATATATATATATATATATATATATATATATATATATATATATATATATATATATATATATATATATATATATATNNATATATACACACACACATATATATATATATATATATATATATATATATATATATATATATATATATATATATATATATATATATATATATATACATACATACTCTTAATTTGTACAATTTTCGTTTGGCAAAGATTGTAACTTGTTATTTCGATCTGCTTGTACATTGTTCGTGATGTTCAGCGGCTATGTCCATCATGAAGTGTTTGATTTTCAAACGATAAGGTGAGTTTCGGTCTCGAAAGTATGGAACTAATTAAGGAACTTTTAGTACTAGGTGGCGACCCAAGTTTCTTATAAAAAAAACTTGTAGTTATCTGGCATTACAGCTTTCACTATAACCATAGACATAGGAGCCGTGGGGGCACAGGGAGCGCGTGCCCCCCCCATTGTTCAAAACTTTTATAAAAAGTTGCCCCTTTCAGCTTCGGTGGTTCCTCTTTTTTGCTTGTGAGGGTGGTTCCCCTGAATGCGTGTTTCCCCACGTTTTAATGCTTCATGCGTCTCAGATATCAGTTGTATATGATTTACTTGATGTAGCCTCATCATCATAATCATCAGCCTGTCACGCCACTGCTGACGGATGGCCTCCACAGCTCTCTCCACGCAACCCTGTCAAGAGGGATCCTCATCCAGTTATTTCTAACCTTCTCTTCAATCTCGTCCCTCCATCTTCTCATTGGTTTTCCTCTAGCTCTTTTGCAACCTCTTGGGTACCATTCAGTTGTTATTTTGGCCCTTCTTTTGTCTTCCATTCTTGCCACGTGTCCAGCCCATCTGCTTTTCAGGTCTCTTACTGTTTAATGTAGCCTAGGGTTCTCTTACGTTTTTGCAGCAAAGGCCAAATACAGAACAATAAGCAACGGGCCGCGCCACACACTGTACTTGGGACAGTGATATGTTTATACTGTGTGGACTTCTAGCTAGCCTACGCATGAGAAGTCAATAACATTGCCCTCAATGGTAGAAGTGGTGCCGTGTTTTGTTCTATCATTATCAGACTCTTCTTTAACGTTTGCAAAAGATTGACAATGTACAGACATATAGATATACATCTACATTCTCAGAATTTTATGCGGGCCAATAATAGCCGGATGGTGGGCTGCATTTGGCCCGCGGGTCGTAGTTTAGACACCCCCTGATGTAGTGGAATCACTTACTTTACGGGTTTCTTTATAAGAAGCATGTCTACAAGAAACATGACGCTGAAGTTAGGCAAAAATTAACAAATATAGGCTGGTTGAGTTTCAAATAACTTGCAAGAGCTGTTTTTACAAGTAAATTTTTATCAAACTAGCACGAAAATAGAATGAACATCCTTTCCATGCCTTACAAGACCTGAGCATCCTTTTTCTTGCATCACAATTGTCTACTCTGGGTTGTTATTGTCATTTGAAGTCTTTAAATTTAAGAAAAATTTAAGGCTGGATCAGTGGTGATTCCTAGGGAGGCTCAGAGGGCGGAGCCCCCTTGTTAAAATTATTATTCATTTTGGAGGGCTCAGCCCCCTAGTTTTTGTATTAATCTTGCTTTTCAAAGCGCATTGACCTTGCTTCCAATGTTTTTGTATGGTATTGTTATGATGAATTTCCTCACTACTATATGGCTATTGAGATCTCTGTAGATGTTGACTATATTATATCACAATTAGACTAAATTATCATGTCTCCATCTTCAAAAATTTGGGTGTGGTTGCAAATGGGCCACGCCCACTTTCTGATATTGCACCTAGAGCCCACCTTGTTAAAATTTTTAGCAATCACCGCTGGGCTGGATTTGACGTAATATTAAGAAACATCTAGGCTGAACTCAGAGAGTTTGTTTCTTATAAAAAATACAGTGTATTGGCTACCACTGGCTGTAGATCCGTTTTTATTAATGATATACAAAGTAAACGCAGTCATTATGACCGTAGTTAAGTGTGTGTTGAGTGACCACTATACGTCTGCAATGAAACACCTTTCCAGCAGTAATTTCCATCTGTTATTGCCTTATTCCATTCCACTGTACTCTGCGTTATTTTAGCTAAAATTCTTTCTAGTTGTAGATAATTTTAATGGCATCAGCGACAAAATCACGATTCAGGATACACAGATAGGTGGATTTACATTCAACTATGAACCATCTGTTTTCCATACAACGCCGTATCAATCCAGCGATAGTAGAGACAAGTATAAGAGGTCCTTCAGCGTGTAAGTACAATTTTATTTGAGACTGCACTATCTGTACTCTCAAGTGCCAGATAAATGGGGGGGGGTCGGAAAAAATTCCGAAATTTAATAGGCGGGGGGGTCGGAATGAGAAAAGGCTTTAAGTGGTTATACGAGCGTGAATCTTTTTCCCAAAAAAACACACCAGATATAGTTTTCACAAACTTTATCTTTATCTCGAATCAATTCGTATGCAAGGTCTTTCTCAAGCACCAAGTACGCAACGACACACTAAATCACTCTAACTCACTAAGAACTAAGTAGTAACTTATATCTAGAAAATGACGTATAACTATCTACGTAAAACTATGAGGATTTCAAACAAGTGAATCTAAAAATTTTGAGAAGTGAATCATAATGGGAACAGAAGAAATTTGGCAACTAAACTCTCATGGATTGCCATTACTAACATGGGAAAGGTGATTATGAATGAAAAGAAGGAAAATCAGAATGAGGCTATAGCGTTAGAAGCGATAGTAAATATACCCGATTACATATGTTCCAAAAAAGCGTCTTCCGACGGCCTACAGGATGTGGCCCTAGGAAACTTTTCTGGGGTTTCACAAGGACGGAAAGAACAAAAAAGGGGTTGTCTTAGAGCATAAAACTAAAATATATACAGTAGTAGGCTATTTTGTCATGAAAATTGGGCGCAAATAGTACTAACAAAGTAAGGGAATGAAATGAGGGGTTTGTAGAAAAAGTTAATTTCCTTACAATTAACAAACCGGGGTCCTAATTAAGTCCCGGGGGGTTGGAAGAAATCGAAAAATTGATAAGCGGGGGGAGACGTTTATTTGGCATCTGAGAGTATTCATAAGGAACCTAGCCCACGAGCATTGAAGTTAGCCTCATAAACAAAATTAAACAAGCGTAAGTAATTTACAATGAATAGTTATTGTATGGGCAAGGTAGCTTAGTGGTTAGAGAGCATGCTTCCCATGCGGAAGGTCTACGGTTCGAGCCCGACTCGATGCCCTGACTGAACGCTCGCTCACTGTTCACCCAGCAACGAATGGGTACCTGGTGGCAACACCGGGGAGATAAAGGCGGCGAGGAAGGGAACTGGCCACCCTACCTCACATGCCGATGGCTCAGCATAAGTGTCCTCTCTAACAGGCACTCCCCCTACGTACGAAAGTATAAGGGACTGACTCCCTAGTAATTGTGTTTTGCATCATTGCGTTTGCACTTTCAACTGAACTGTGCATTTCTCGTCCTGCAGGCCAACATCGCCGAAATCAAGACGAAAATTGAATTCTACGGACTCTGCTCTACAAACGAAAGCTGATTCGGCGGATCGAAAAAGCAAGCGAGATTCCGAGCCATATTCCGATTCTGAAGATCGCCGTTCTGCTCCATCGTCGGTGACAACGACTCCTGTAGCGAGTAGACGGTCGCTTGCCAAAACAAAAGACGTAAGTTTTGCTCCATAAGCACTTTGCGTGCTGCCTTCCATTTCTATCTTCATTTTTGTTTCCATCTTGTAAGAGCTTCGAATTTGGACCTCTAAGCTTTATTGTAGAGCCCGAAAAAGTACTGAAAGGCTAGACTAGTTCATAGACAACTCTCTAGCATGTTAAGTACATCCCTTAATGGACTCCTATGAAATCGCTGTAGTTTGATTCTAGTAATCTTCTGCATTTAGTGCCTGTTCATATGCAGAAAGTTTCCCCGGCATCTTACCCGGCGAAGCAAGAATCTCTGTGAGCCGGGGCAGTAATTTGTAACCTATCATATGGAGACGTTTTTCCCGCGTTGCCGGGGAAACTATGACCACTTGACCTGTGCAAAGGTCATTTTCCCGATTTGCTGACGAAATGTGCTCACATGATAGAATGTTTAGTCGGCTAAGCGAGATCCCGGTAGCATTTTCTCATTGCTTCTATGATATCATGTGGTTTAGATATATGAGGTGAGATCTCGGCTGACCGAGATTCCCGCTTCACCGGGAAAATGCCGGGAAACTTTCTCCATATGACCTTAGATGGCCATGCTTCACCCTACAATTGTCAACACATGCCTATTTTAAGGTTCTCTTTTATTCTATGTGATCAAAATATATAAATTCTAAAAATAGATCTTTGTGACGTCGTCGCTAATGAACACTGTTTGTAACGCCAGTTGGTCGGGGACAATGTTTTGCATTTTTCATATGCAATCTGGAAGAACACTTTCATTTTTAAGAGAAGAGTCAGGAAAAATATTAGTCAGAATGTGTATGAACTCTGCCTGGTGTACAAGGCCGAATTTTCAAGCTCTTTCGCCCCAACGATTCTTAGCGTAGATGATCAAAAAGATTAGAAAACTATGCTTATTTGTTCATACTATTTCAGCCGCTTAACATCGAGGAAGAATACAAGAAAAGACAAGATGGCAAAGACCTGCTCAATCTCATTGTTATCGGTATGTAGGACTTATATGGAGTTAGTGAAATGATGGTTTGAAGCTGGGGAACCTATCCATAACATTTTACCGCCCATTGATTCTTTGCTGGCGTTAGTGGCCATCTTTGCCCAGCCTCTGTTAGGTTGAACAGCAACCTCAGCTAATCGCTGGTAGGTCTCCTTCAGCATTGATTTGGTTTGGCAGAACTAGCAGCTCAGAATTGACGTTTTTGCGCTTTGAGAACAACTTCATTTCAGAAGTAAGCATTCGTCAAGGCCAGCATAGCAGTTCTGTGCGTACACATCTGTAACAAGTTCTTGTTTTGATATGATGCCAAAAATATAGAGAGGCTTTGAGCCATGCTGAAACGTGTTTACTGCTTTGAGGGTATTATCCTCAAGTTAAATTCCAGTTGCAGTCAAACTGTGGCGTTAGAGGGCGTGCACACTAGGAGCGAAATAGCGAAGGGAACCGAATAGATACCCTTGAAATAACGTGGACGCTCCAGTTCGCAGTTGCTCTGACGTCATGTTTGTATTGTTCGCTTCTCTTTTCGCTCATAGTTTGCGCGCAGCCTTAAGCCTTATCTCGTCAGAGACATTTTTGAGCGCGCGTTCGAAGCGCTCAAAGTACGCAAGCATACACGAGCAATGATCATGTTTGCTTTGGTCAGTGGTGATTTCTAAAAACTGTAACAAGAGGGGGCGCTAGGCATAACCACGCCCATAGTTTGGGTGTGGTCCAGCTACAACCACGCCCATGTTTTCAAAGATGGAAACATGATAATTTAGTTTGATACTGATATAGTATAATCAACAATAAGAGATGCGTCAATAATCATATAACAGTGCACAATTGATCATAACACCTTGGAAGCAAAGTCAATAAACTCTGAAAAGCTAAGCCAATGCAAGAGTTCTAGGGGGCTGAGCCCCCCAAATGAGCAGGAATTTTAACAAATGGTGCTCCGCCCCCCCTCCCCCGAGCCCCCCTAGAAATCACCCCTGGCTGTGGCCTCATGTTCGCACGCACGCGTTTGAGAGTTGGTCTGGGTTTTACTCCCAAGCGCCCACTTGTTGAGCTCTTTTGCTCTTGACTGCTGTGGGTGCGCGCTCAATAATGTCTCTGATGAGATTAAGCTTTAGGCATTTCCTCTACGCATTTTTCAGCAGTTCTATTTTTCCCTAGGACATGTTGATGCCGGGAAGAGCACGCTGATGGGTCATCTGTTGTATAGACTTGGAAATGTGACGAAAAGAGCCATGCATAAGTGAGTAACTGCGTTATTCACGCAGTCCTGCCCACATTTTTGAAGTCCTCTTTCTGTTCAGTAGCGTAAAGGCCTATTTCTATTCACCAATTTCTGCCACGCGCGACTTTTCGATTGATCGTGGATCTAGGCATGCGCACTTACAGCAACAGCATTTACGGGTGGTAACAGTTAAATTGGTGCCATAGAAAGCGCATTCACCAAATTTTGGCGTGTGCGCGGTTAGAAACAGTATATTTCCCGCGCACTACAGAGAATGCAGTCTGGGTGGACAGCTTCTTCGTTCGTTGTCCAAAAATACATTTTACGACAAAGCGTCAAACTCAGGCTTGGTCTTAATTTGCTCTTAATATTCCACCAAATGTCAGACTTGTGTTTTTATGAAATTTCTCTTATAAAAATAAGTTTATTCTCATAAGCTTTCTTCTTTATTATAAACCTTTCATTTACCAGAAACACTTATTCGTGCTTTAGCAGGTTGCAAGTCTTACTTAGAAGAGGTTCGTTACACCTGACGTCACAACTCTGCATTACAAATCCTAGCTAACTATTTTAGAGCAAGCACAGAAGCATCTCTCTACGTTGATATTCCATTCTTTCATTCTCCTTTCATAATAACGGGTGAAAATTTTCGTCCTGATCTTGCTCTTGTCTCACCTGATAACAAGATTTACATTCTCGAACTTACAGTTGGTTTTGAGACCAACCTAGAAGTGAACGCTGAGCGTAAGAGCTAAATTTCAATCCCTTATGGAAACTCTTAGATCCAAATCTACAGATGTTAAGTTTGTAAATCTTTCTATCAGTTCTCTTGGAATTTTTGGTCTTTCCTGCTCTACTTTTATTGAAATGTGTGATGCTCTAGCTGTTGATCTGGGACACGGACGCCTCATAATTTCACAATTCTCTAATACCATCATTCCAACGACTTATTACGTCTTTTGCCGTAGAAACAAGCCGTGGAATACACGTCTTTTTTATAAGAAAATCATTATTTTGCCTGAGCCTCAATGTTCTTAACTTTTCCCGAAATTGAGCCTGAGATCTTCTTAAATTTTTCTTAACTTTTACTGAAACAAACTGGCTAGAGTGGTTTACACTTTCGTTATTAATTCTGTATACTTGAATTTAAATTCTATGTTTAACATTTTGAATGCAATAACGACGAAATACCGATTTTTGGCCTATAAAAACACGTAATATTGGAAATCGAGCCTTGTGATTTTCTTACGATTTTCTTAAGATTTTGACGATTTGAGCCTCAGTTTCTTATGACCTTTTTTCTTATAAAAAAAACGTGTAGTCCAGACTTTTTTTCCATCTAAGATACAATCCATAGTAGTTTTTTTCTTGTTATTTTCCTTGTTTTTAACTCTTTTTATCGTTAATAAGTTGTTTTATTATGATCAGGCTAGACAATTGTAACTACCGTTTTAAGTGAGGTTACCATTGCACGTAGCTGACTGTATAATTTCGTCTGCATCATTTCTAATCCAGTGAAGTCATATGACAGTTTTGGTTCTCATCTTTCATCAAAGCTTTCCTCTTTGTTCTGATGCAAAGTACTAACAGCTTCGAGGTGTACTCAAGCGTGGACAGTTTACGAATGGTTTCTATAGTTATGCGTCACAGCGTGATATTGTTTGCCATAGTTGCGTTGTAAACAATAGTTAAACATAGTTTACTACCAGTAATTTCAACCTGTTGACAAGCAGCCCCAGTGGCGCAATGGACTAGCGCGTTGGACTTCTAATTCAAAGGTTGTGGGTTCGACTCCCATCTGGGGTGGTCGCTGCTTAGAATTTTTCTTTGTAGCACATTGCCCTTGCTAGGCTTTTTTCTAAATATTTCATTACCATTATGGATTACTACCATATTTATTTTAAGCTCTTTCTGCCTGCAGTATTTATACCTGTTTCAAATGCCAAGAAAGAGGTTGAAATGGTTTCAAAAAGGCAAACTTACCAATTTACATTTATCTATGCACTGTTTTGCGTGTGTAAGATTTATGGAAGATCTATTTTTAAACTTTACTCGATATTGCTTCAACTTTTTTTTTGTTTGAAACAGGAATGAGACGGAATCGAAAAAAGCTGGCAAAGGGTCTTTTGCTTATGCGTGGGTTTTGGATGAAACTGAGGAGGAGCGCACAAGGTACTGTCCTATCTTACCCATTTACACGTTTTTTTATAAGAAACCTAGTACTTGTAAAGGTAAAAGTAGTCCCGTATACTTTCGTACGTAGGGGTGTGCCTGATAGAGAGGACACTTATGCTGAGCCATCAGTATGTGAGGTAGGGTGGCCAGTTCCTTTCCTCACCGCCTTTATCTCCCCAGTGTTGCCACCAGGTACCCATTTGCTGCTGGGTGAACAGTGAGTGAGCGTTCAGGCAGGGCATCGATTCGGGCTCAAACCTTAGACCTTCCGCATGGGAGGCATGCGCTCTAACCACTATGATACCTTGCTCATGTTAAGAACCTTACAAGCTAGAATGAAGGATACCAATCCACAAATTAAGAACCTGTCCAGGTTGCTCAGGGAAAACCTATGTTCTGTTTTGCGGGTTTCTGCTAAACTGCTCTACTGCAATTCCACGTTTAATCAAAACACGTCATGTTGTGAAAACTAATGCAACGCACAATTAGCATCGAAAAGTAGTCAGGTTCTTTATAAAGTCTTGGTAATCTCCTGGAAATTCCCGAAATAGACCTCAAAAACTCCTGGAATTTCATTGCAACATACGAGTGGTCACCCTGAATTGGCTCGTATTTCTTTTTCAGCTGAAATGATTTTTAGGCCCATCCTCAGTAATTTTCTCTTTTCTATAGGGGTATAACTATGGATGTTGCCATGACAACGTTTGAAACAAGCACCAAGTCAATAACATTGATGGACCCTCCGGGGCATCGTGACTTCATTCCTAATATGATTCAAGGCACAAGCCAGGTAGCTTCTATCTTTCATCTATTGCAGGTGGTAAATCAGGGGTCATTTCTAAAAATATTAACAAAGGGGGCTCTAGGTACAATGTCAGAAATTGGGTGTGGCCCATTTGCAGCCACACCCATATTTTTGAAGATGGAGACATGATAATTTAGTCTAATTGTGATATAATATAGCCAACATCTACAATGACCTCAATAGCCATATAGTAGGGAGGAAATTCATCATAGCAATACCATAAAAAACATTGGAAGCAAGGCCAATGCGCTTTGGAAAACAAGATTGATGCAAAAATTTGGGGGGGCTGAGTCCCCACAAATGAACAACAATTGTAACAAGGGGGCTCCGCCCCCATTAGCCCCCCTAGGAATCACCACAGTTTTAAATGGCAGACTTCTCTGGTAGACAGAGTCCTTATTCACACTATTTCGGATTCGTCATATATTGGATTACCTTTTATATCAGATAGGCATTGCCTTCACACTGTACCGGGTGAATCCGACACGCTCCGTATCGCTCCGGCGGAGTAAAACCACTCCGCTGCGAAAGTGATATTTTGAGCTGGAGTCAGCTTTGTTTTTGAACGTCAATCAATTTTCAAGCCGTAACAGTTGCTATCAGGGGTTCCTCTAAACAAAAGGCTCAGTGACGTGATGAAGCTGAGCGGAGTAGTGTGAACAATGCTTGAAATTGAATCCGATATAGTATGAACATGTAAAATTTTGATATCGGATTCAGTCAAGAATGTGGTACGAAACGAATCCCGTATAGTGTGAATGGTGCATGAGTTTACAGAGATACGCATGTCTGAAACTTTCTTAACGTTTTCGCGATTCCAGTAGCAAAACTTTCTTGAGACTTTCTTCGCAAATATTTTTGAGTTCCAGTGATTTGCGTATGCGCATAAATGGAAAGTGAAAAGCTCCATGTACACTTGAAATGGTGATAAATCTTAGTAAATAACAGACGTTAACCTGTTAGACGGCAGCCAACACCACATACATAACATTTTGTACGCAGATGAATGGAATTTGATTGAATTGAATATTACAAAAAGTAAACTATTGGATGGTAACCAACATGACATACATGACACTTTGTACACAGATAAATCAATTTTGAAGTATATAGACATTAAAAAGCTTTCTTAAGTCTCAAAAATCCAGTACTGAACTTTCTTAAATTTTTGAGCAGCTGAGTGCTACTTTTTTTATAAACCACTTTCTTACAAAAAACAACGTGTGTAAAATTAGGCCTAATTCGAAAAATTAGTTTCATATCTTTTGCTTCGTCCATATCGGAAGGGCATACACGTTTTTTGTTTATAGGGAACTGTGGCTTATATGAAATTAGTACTTTACCACAGCACGAAAAAATGGCAACATTCTTTTCACATACTAAAACGTTTTTTCGTCCGATACTCGCCAGAGTATGAGACGTCGGACAGTGACCGAAAGGTTAACCGAAATATATATCCAGATCAGATGCGGTTAGTGTGATAGGATGCGTCTAATTGGCCCCAAGTGTGACCAATTAGGACCTATTACCATTGTTTACTTGAAGAGTCCTAATGAGAAAACAAACAAATTTAGCACTCGACTGCTCAAAAAATTAAGAAAGTTCAGAACTAGATTTTTGAGGCCTAAGAAAGTTAATTCACGTTTTCTTATAAGAAAAAAGTTTATAAGAAAATGAGGCTCAAATAGTCAAAGTCTTAAGAAAATCTTAAGAAAACCACGAGGCTCAATTTCCAAAATTTAGTGTTTTTATTGGCCAATAATCGATATTTCGTCGTTATTGTACTCAAAATGGTAAGGATGGAATTAAAATTCAAGTTTGCAATATTAATAACGAAAGTGCAACCCATTTTAGCCAGTTTATTTCAGTAAAAGTTAAGAGAAATCTAAGAATGTAGGCCCAATTTCTGGAAAAGTTAAGAAAATTGAGACTCAGGCAAAATGACGGTGTTCTTATGAGAAAAACGTGTAAGTGAATAAGCGTTTAAAATGCGGTTTATCTTTGTACAAAATTTTTTATATGCTATGTTGGCTGTCCTCTAACAAATAAATTTTCTTGTTTACTAAGATTTATCTTGATTTCAGGCGTACATGCAGCTTTTCACTTTCCTTCAATGTGCATGTGCAAAACATTGAAACTCAAAACATTTTTGCTGAGAAAGAGTTAAGAAAGTTTTGACGCTAATATCTTGGAAAAGTTGAAAAAGTTTCAGTGCTGAACCAGAAAAATTTTCTTATACAATAAAAAACCGGACAGTATAGTTGCTTTCTCAATTAATTAGACATTATCCAAAGGCTTTTTTCAACTTTAGGCCGATGTCGCCATTTTAGTTGTTGATGCAAGCGTTGGTGAATTCGAATCTGGGTTTGAACAAGGAGGGCAAACTCGAGAACACGCGTTATTAGCGCGTTCTCTTGGTGTGAATCAAGTTATAGTCGCTGTTAATAAGATGGATAACGTAAGTATTACAAAGGTATACATTTTTGCTTAAGAAACACTCTCCGAGTTCAGCCTTGATGTTTCTTAATATTTCGTCAAATCCAGCCTTTAATGTTCTTAAATGTAAAGACTTCCAATGACTATAACAGCCCAGATTAGGTATTTGTGATGCAAGAAAGAGGATGCCCAGGTTTTGTGAGGCATATAATGGATGTTCATTCTAGTTGCTTGCTATTCTGACCAAACATTTACTAGTACAAACAGTTTTAGCAAGTTATTGTTTGAAATTCAATCTGCCTATGTTTCGTAAATGTTTCTTAATTTTTGCCTGATTTCAGCCTCATGTTTCTTATAGAAATTTTTCTTATAAAAAGACGTGTATTACATTAGAGACAAAGAGAGAATGTGAATGTTTATCAATGAATTCATCATAGATTAAGTCGTTTGCGTATTTTAAGAATTAGAAGCAAGAAAATAAAGTAGTTAAGACGATTAATGGCCAGTTGGAGTGAAACAGTGCAAATTCACAACTGAGAGAGGTTTAGCATGTTCAAAGCAGATTGAACTTCACCGAGAAAAGTGATGTTTGGTTTTTGTGGCAGATGCTTATAGTGCTTTATATTTATGGCAGATATCGATAAGACCAGCAGCGATGTGTGGTGGGAGCATGGGAGGCGTCATGTATACGTGTATACGGTATAATATTTTGTCAGACAAAGCTTTGTTTAAATCCAAGGCTGTGACGTAGACTTTTTATTAGCGTAGGTTAAGATATGCAGCGATTTCTTTCCTCAGGTTGGCTGGGCTTCTGACCGTTATGACGACATTGTTGCAAAAATGAAGAGTTTCTTGAAGCAAGCAGGTTTCAAGGTAAAATTCTACAATTCTCAACAGAGAGTTTACGCAACACGACGCGTCTGCTCATGACGAGCCAAAGGAGTCTAGAAACTAGCACGATATTCAGATTCGCGCCAATGCTTGCGAAAGGATGGCGTGACCGCGCTCGTTTCTAGACTTCTTTGGCTCGTCGTCAGCAGGTGCATCGTGTTGCGTAAACTCTCTAATGTTCACAACTACGATTGGCGGATCTTAAGTGAACGGACCACATTAAATATTGAAAATTTATATGTCAATCAATACCTCTTCCCTTCCTGAGCAAGAATACGCAATAATATTTGCAGAATATCCACGCCTTCACAAGTTAGGCCACATTTTATGATCTGGCCTACTAGCATAATCAACCGCTCTATTTAGTCAATAACACTCACGAAATCGTATTAAAAATTATATACTATATGAAAAGCCTCCTTCTATACGTTCTGAATTTACGATTTGAAGGTTTAGAGCCAAAGTGGCGCATCAAGGTGTGAACTTATTCGTTGTAATTTATTAAAAGTTTCTTGGTTCAGGTGGAAGCGGAGGGAAAGGTTTATTCAAGGAGGGAATTTGAAAATACTCGGTATAAAGGCTAAAGATTTTTTGTTTTACTTTTGTTTTAATGCATGGAATGTAGTTCTTCTGTTTTTACTAAACAAATTCCTCTTTTTTTACATGAAACCTAGCTCACGGCCTAACACTAAAAGTTTCTTCATTTTAGGCCACATTGTAGTTCTAAAAGTTTCTTTAAAATTTCTTAATTTCGGTAACTAAATTGCTGTGAAAGCGTATGCAGGACGTGAATGTAGCAAACAATTTGTCCTATAACAAACAAAATGCGTCAGTACGATTGAAATTCTAAAGCAATGTCATATCCACATTGTTTTGGTACAGCTCTACGTTGAACCAGGTAACGATTTCAATGTGCTATATATCTAAAGTTTCTTAGCTCTTTCCTAATAGTTCTAGAAGCTTCTTATATTTTAGGCTGTCTGGACTAAGTTTCTTATAAGACGGTTTCTTATAAAAAGAAGCCAGCTTATAAGAAACTTAGTAATGTATTCTTATTATTTTTCTGTGCCAGGAAAGTGATGTCAAGTACATTCCATGCAGTGGTATGACTGGCGAGAATTTGATTGAAAAAGCAACAGCGCCTGACCTCATATCATGGTACAAGGGAGAGTGTTTGACTGACCAAATAGGTACAAAATCATTTGTTGATATCATCATCTCCTATGTTCATATTGGGATTTTGCCTTTTGTTTTGGCTCGAGCGAGAGATTGGTAGCATAGCGGTTAGAGCGCATGTTTCCTGTGCGGAAGGTCTACGGTTCGAGTCCGACTCGAGGCTTTGGTTTGCTATCCACTCGAGGCCTTGGCTGAATGCTTACTCACTGTCCACCCAGCAGCGAATGGGTACCAGGGCTTCCGAGAGAATTCGGTGGCTCTGAGGTAAAAGGGACAGATAAAAATTTTCAGTGTCTAGAAATTTGCCCTGAGAAGTAACTGCTGGTTTACTTTATGAGGCCCCTCAGATTTTGAAGCATTTGTGTTATGAGGCCCCTTGGACCTTGAGACCCTGGTGCAAAATTACCCCCTCCCCCTCTCATTGACCCTGTTGGCAACATTGGGGTGATAAAAGAGGCGAGGAAAAGAACTGGCCACCCTACCTCATATGCTGATGGCTCAGGATAAGTGTCTTTTCTAACTGGCACTCCACTATGTAAGAAGGTATACGGTATTCTACCTTTTGGCTCGAGCATTTAGGGTAATATGTCCCTTTGTTCTACAGTATAAATTAATTTCCATTGGCTTATTCTCATATCTACCTGGCCAATTATTGTAGATAAATTCAAGCCACCACAGAGGCCCATTGACAAGCCATTCCGATTATGTGTATCTGACGTCTATAAAGGTATGCTATTGGCATTTTTTGAATGTTATAAAAGATTGTCGTTGATCCTATTAAACAGACTCATGATTTGTCAAAATGGTGCTTTACGTTGTGATGTAGCTGGTAGACAAACCAGCTATAGTGCCCTAGAACATTCTAAATTTAGAGCTTGTCTAATCTGTTGTGAAGCTCTTGCCTAAAAGTGCAATTCATAATTCATAAGTATAATTCATAATTTAATTGTCATAATTCGTATCATATCAAATTCGAAGTGATACACTTCCACTCATCAATTTTCAATGCAGGTTGTAAGGTGCTTGGAACCACAGAAGGCTAGCCTGCTATATAGCTCGTTTGAAATGACAAATTTTAATGGGTGTTCTGTGAAAAAACGACAAATGATAAAGTCAAAAGTGTCCATAAGCGTGCCATGAGATTGTTGCTAAATGATTATAACTCTAGTTTTGAGGAGCTTCTACACAGAAATATGGAAGTGACAATTCATGGCAGAAATCTTCAAAAACTTATGCTAGAGGTATACAAATGTATGACCTCAGGGAACCCCTCCTTTCTGTGTCAGTTCTCCAGTAAAAAATTGCTTCCATATAGCTTAAGAATAAACAATCTCCTTCAACTTCCAAACTCGAGGACAAAAAGGTATGGACATGAGTCACTTTCATTTAGGGGGAGCATAATTTGGAATCAACTTCCATATCAATATAAAGCTGCAAAAACTGATAATGAATTCAAAATGAAAGTTAAAAATTGGAAGGGATATGAATGCACTTGTCACATTTGTATATAGTTTTTCATTTTATACTGTTCATTTTAGTTTTTATTGTAGCTAGCGTGGAGTTGGCGTTTATTGGCTTAAAGCTATTCTTCAAGCCAACTGTAAATAAATTGTATTATTATTATTATTATTTTTATGATAGGTCAGAGCGGTGCATTTCTCGTGGCTGGCAAAGTTGAAGCAGGACACGTTCAAAATGGAGACAGAGTCTTGCTAATGCCGGCTGGTGAACAAGGATCCATTAAAGGTACATTGCTTTTGACATTATGACGTCATATAACTTATTTGCTGTGTTTCCATTATTAGTTTGCTAAGCAATGATTTCGAGTTCAAGTAGTTTGTGATGAGTTGTATATTCTAAAGATAAAATTCTAAGCCTGGAGAATTTATGATGCTTGATTTGAAGATTTTAGGAGCCTACACCTTGAGAGGTGGTCTAGGCGCTAAAGTAGACTGTTTCCCCGCCCCCCCCCCCAGCTGATTTTGAATAGATTTTAGAATTTTCTAGTATGAAGTTGATCTCATGGATGTTTTCTAGTATGAAGTTGATCTCATGGATGTTTTCTAGTATGAAGTTGATCTCATGGATGTTTTCTAGTATGAAGTTGATCTCATGGATGTTTTCTAGTATGAAGTTGATCTCATGGATGTTTTCTATTATGAAGTTGATAATAGTTACACTACGCCATCTTAGACTTTTGATCAACATTATCGTTTAAGCCTTGACGCATAGAGAGACGTCCGTCAAATGGGCCGCCGCTGGTGACCACGTGACTATGACAGTTACTGGAGTTGACGTCGCCCATGTGAGGTAATTTGCATATTTCAGTTGGTGTCACATTCAAAAGAGCATTGTCAGCAACTTAGACTGTGTTTAGTTAATTTAGTACATTTCTCTTTCCCTTGTTTAACAATCTTGTGTTCCCCGCAGCGTTGGAAGCGTTCTCTGCGACACGATCTCGCCAATCAAAGCATCTTCGAGATTTACCGCGCGGATTGTTGTATTCAACGTTGAAATGCCAATTATTAAAGGATTTATCGTAAGTGATAGTTTTTTTCGATTCGGTGTATCGTTTGGAGGGATTTTATTTACTATTTGTAGCAATTTAACATTACTGATATTCTTAGCATCCTCCACACAAGAGTTTAGGCCAATTGTGTTTAATCAGGGGGGTCCTAGGGTTCGCCAGTATAGTCCAGGGGCCCCACCAGACGTTACAGAAATCCTATGATTGACAGTAATTTTACTTCTCCTATGCAGATATGTGAGGCCTCCCACTCTGTCATAAAATCATAAAATGTCATAAAAATTTGAATTTTTGAAATTTTATCATAAATTGTCATTAAAAGTGGCCAAATGTCATAAATTTTTGCATGAAAAAATCTTTCTCATAAGTTGTGGCTTGATTATATCGTGATCTATTTTGCAAGCATTTAATATCTCGAGTGTAATTTTTTATAAAATAAAGATGAAGTATTTGAGATTAATACTCAAATCTTTCGTTGTTGTTTTAACAAAGTGTCTGTCCAATGAAACCTCGCATAGAATGTTGAAAAGAACTCAAAGTTTTCATATTTGTCTGGGTAATATTTCAAATGACCAATGAATAACGTAAATTGTGCCGTAAAATGTCATGAAAATCACTTAGTACTGTCCTCAAAATTCAGCAAGAAGTGTCATAAATTCATTTTTTAAATTGGTAAATTTAGAGTGGATGGCCTGATATGTCAACAAGGGATCGGTTCTCGAGACGTTTGGATATTTCCTTGTGGTTTCGCTCCAACAGATAAGTTGAAGCTTACTAGTTTAGACCATTATTTACAGGATAATATCAACTACCTCTTCAATCAAAAGTCTTCCCTTGTTGTTGCATACTCTGAGCTGTTTACCGGAGAAAATTAAGGATTCCGACACCCTTACTAAATTCAAACAAGAGATAATAACATGGAAGGGAAGGCCTTACATCTGCGGATTGTGCGAAGTTTTTGTTAATGGATTTGAGTTGTTGCAGATAATTTTTTTGATAATTTTGATTAATTTCGTTAATATAAATAAGCCTATCAGCTACATATTGTTTTCTCCCGAGTATAAGCCCCCTGTAAGCAAACTCAAGTATCTTCCCGAATATAATCCTCCGGAATATAAGCTCAGGGCTTACATTTAGCATTCTGTGTATATAGTTCGGAAATCTTTTTTTTCTCTTAAGAAGACTTCTCGATAATTGTGATTAATTTTATTGATATAAATTTGCCTATAAGATGCATATTGTTATTTTGTATTACCAAATTTGAAGAAACTGTAAATGAAAATAGATAGAATAAAATCTTTATATCCGTTTTCTGTATCCGTCAGGGCTTGTCATTTTCTGGCATCGTTTTTTCTAGGTGGTTTTGCATTGTCAGAGTCTTAGCGAAACTGCGACGATTACAAAGTTAGTTAGCTTGCTGAATAAAAACACAGGGGAAGTAACCCAGAAGCGTCCAAGGTATTGTCATCATTTGTTTTGCCTTTCCTTGAATTGCTAATTTCTCACAACAGGGTTGCCGAGAGGGGGACAAGGGGACAAATGGCCCAGGGCCACAAACTCCAAGGGGCCTCATAATACCCAATGCTTCAGGGTCTGAGGGGCCTTGTAAAGTACACGTTTTCTTTTTATAAGAAAACCACCATTTTCTTAACTTTTCCCGAAATTGAGCCTGAGATTTTCTTTAAATTGTTTTTAACTTTTACTGAAATAAGCTGGCTAAAATGGTTTACACTTCCGTTATTAATATTGTATACTTGAATTTGAATTCCAACTTTATCATTTTGAGTGCAATAACGACGAAATATCGATTTTTGGCCGATAAAAGCAATAGATTTTGGAAATTGAGCCTCGTGATTTCTCCCTGAGTGAACATGAAACACCCTGAAGTTCCCTGATTTCCCTTGAATTCTTTGACTTGGTAGCAGGGCCGCCGAGAGAATTCTGAGGCGAGGCCTCCTGCGAGCAAAGTGAGCAGAACATTCTCAGGGCCTAGAAATTAATATTGGAAAATCACTGCTGGTTTATACGGTTTTTTTAATAAGAAAAATGTTTATAAGTAAATGAGGCTCAAATGGTCAAAATCTTAAGAAAATCACGAGGCTCAATTTCCAAAATCAATAGTTCGTCATTATTGCATTCAGACTGTTAAAGATGGGATTCAAATTCGAGTATACAATATTAATAACGAATTTGTAACCCATTTTAGCCCGTTTATTTCAGTAAAAGTTAAGAAAAATTTAAGAAAATCTCAGGCTCAATTTCGGGAAAGTTAAGAAAATTGAGGCTCAGGCAAAATAACGGTTGTCTTATAAAAACAAACGTGTATACACGCTCAGAATCGCTGAAAATTGGGAGTAACTTATGAGTAATGCAAGAGCAAAGACTCATCAAGACTTTGAGTTTTTGTGTATTTGAGTTGTAATATTACTTTTAGATTAATTTTGGCACTATCAACTCAATAGTTATTATTCTGTTCTCTTGTGACTTGTTATATGATGAATTAGGACATCTACAAAGGTTTGGATATGCTCCTTTGATTTCCAGACTAGGCTGCACCTTTTTGTGGTTGTTGTTGTTTTTGTTTACTTTTTTTGAGTAGGCTGTTGTACCTAGCTTATTCAGCTAATTTAAGCCTACTATGCATACAGCATCCAGGCATGGGAACACTAGTTTAATGTTCCTTCCGAAGGACTGCTTTGAAGTTTAAGAATAATTTAAGTATAATCTTAGGCTCAAAGCTAGAAAAATTTAGGATTATTGAGGCTCGGCGACAATTAGGTATTCTTGTAAAAGAAAGTGCTCATTACCTGAAATATCGCAAAAGCGATACGGAGCAAATCGGATTCATCCGGAAGATCGTTTGGAGGAACTTTTCATGCCAACTGTCACTGCTTGAAAATTGATTGACCTTCGAAAACAAAGCTGACTGCAGCTCAAAGAGAGCTTCCGGAGCGACGATGTATTGGATTCATGCATTCACACTAGGTCAAAAGTGATCCGATATCGAAAGTAATCCGATACATACCACTTTCACAGCGGAATCATTTCACTCCGTAAAAGCGATACGGAGCATATCGGATTCATCCGGTATAGTGTGGATGGAAAGCCTATCTGATATAGGAAGTAATCCGATACGTGATGAATCCGGTATAGTGTGAATGGGGCCTTAGTTTCACAAAAGCGCTGCTCTTTTTGTTGACTTTTTGCATAGAGTTTCTACGTGCCTATCAATTTTTAGCTTGCTATCAATTTCAACTACGAGAAGCTTGGCATGCTTTTTTGCTAATATCTCAACTCCATTATTATTTATGCATAGTTTCTGCTTACGCTTTAGACCATGAAACAGCAGGAATTTTTTGGGGTTCACTGTCATGCCATTGTATGTGAACCATTCCAGCAATTTGCAAAGATCGTTTTCTAAAACCATCACAATTTCATGAATGTCATTTCCACTAGCATAAATGGTATTATCATCAGCAGAATTTCAAATGTCAGAGATCTTATTGAAGAGAAATAAGTCATTCATGAATATGCTGAATAGCAACGGTCCCAAAGCTAACCCTTGTGGAACTCCCACAAATATTTTTTGTAGGTAACTTCTTGTGGAGGCAACTTTTACCCTTTGATGTCTTTTCAAATATCAAATACCATATCAAAGGACAAGAATTGAGCATTAGCTGTTCTGCATTTGCCTTTTTTACATTTCAATTCTTGTTACATCTTTGAACATGCATCTTACATTTTGTTAAAGGGTATTTTCTGGCTTTTATTACAGAACATCCTGTTTTGCAGGTTCCTTTCAAAACACGCGAATGCTGTAATTCAAATGCAAACGGCAAGGCCCGTCTGTATTGAGTTGTTTAAAGATAACAGAGTTTTAGGCCGTATCATGCTTCGGTATGGTGGAAAGACCATAGCTGCTGGTGTAATAACGGAGGTAAGTCTGCACTTTGCAGATATCTTCTTGTGTTGTTATCTCAGGGTTCGGCAACCCAGAATATTCAAAAAGCCAATTTAAAGAGTTTTCCGCTGAAAAGAAAACACTGGGAGCCGCAGTGGCTGGGAGCCGCAGTGTCTGGGAGCCACAGTGTCTGGGAGCCGTAGTGGCTGGGAGCCGTACTGGCTGGGAACCAGCTTTTGAAATAACAACTGGAAAAAATATGACCAATATACCTAGTACAGTATACTTATAATTCATGTTTCCAGGTGTTTATAGGCCAAAAATAGGACCAAAAAGTCTTTTTATAGGCCAAAAATTGGTATTTTGTCGTTATTGCACTCAAACTGTTAAAGATGGAACTCAAATTCAAGTATACAATATTAATAACGAAAGTGTAAACCATTTCAGCCAGTTCATTTCAGTAAAAGTTAAGAAAAATTTAAGAAATTCTCAGGCTCAATTTCAGGAAAAGTTAAGAAAATTGAGGCTCAGGCAAAATAATGATTTTCTTAAAAAAAACGTGTAGTCTGGTACAGCCATGACTCACGTGTGCATTCACGCGGCAAAGAGGTCTGGGCCATAGGCCAGCTCAACCAACATCTTTTATTTTGCTATTTGTATCTTCCTGTCCCTGGTATATCAAGGGCTATTTGCTTCGAAGGGTTTGGACTTTTTCTTTTCCACGATTATACAAAAACCCGTACAAGGAGCTAGTATTGTTCTCATCATGAATATTTGTTCTTTCTTGCAGATAAGATGAAGTCAATGAAGCTCCTTATTAATCTTCAAATTTTCAAAGAATTATCTACGCTGTACAAGAATTGACTCACATATACAACGATAACTTTGTTTTCGAAGAATTCTAGGAAAATTCAATTGTATAAAAATTATCCTTCTAAATTTCAAATTTTAGAAGCGGCACTTATATTTGTATGGGTCGCTGTAGTAATGATATTTGGATCGTGAAAGAACCCTATCCTAGGCCAAAGAAACGAGATATTGTGTAGATAATTCTAGGGAGGAATTAGCTTGTTGTGAGACTACAAGGATAGAAATTATTTATTTCATAATAATGAGTTGCGTAGCGTCAGGATATTCAATGTAGTCACTGAATACAATATAATTTTCACCAAAAAAATAGAAAAAGTGTTATGTTTCAGTGTTAAGTATTAAATTTAACCTACAGTAGATGTTGACAAGTTAGACCTGTATCAGACGTGAAGGTCGTTTTATTTGCTTTATAAGTGATACAATTGTAGAAAGCAAGTCCATTTCGGAATTTGTCTACCACAGCACGAAAAAGCGGCAACATTCTTTTGACATACTTAAAAGCTTTTTTCGCCCGACACTCATCAGAGTATGAAAACGTCAGATAGTGGCCTAAATATATATCCAAATACGGTTACATGTGATAGGATGCGTGTAATTGGCCTCAAGTGTAACCAATTAGGGCCTATTAACCATTGTTTACTTGAAGAGTCCTAATGAGAAAACAAACTCTTTTTGTCTACACAAGACTGGATTTTGAGTCTTGACGTAAAAAAATCCCCAGTCTTGTGTAGACGAAAAGAGTTCGTTTTATCATTAGGACTCTTCAAGTAAACAATGTTAATAGGTCCTAATTGGTCACACTTGGGGCCAGTTAGACGCATCCTATCACATGTAACCGCACCTGGATATATATTTCGGTTAACCTTTAGGTCACTATCCGACGTTTTCGTACTCTGATGAGTGTTGGACGAAAAAAGCTTTTAGAATGTCAAAATAATGTTGCCGCTTTTTCGTGCTGTGGTAAAATTCTGTAGTACCAACAGACTATTTACAGATTTGTTTATCGTGATCTTCCCCTTTGGTAGTAGGGCCTAGTATTTTGTATCGCCTTATACGTATCGTGAATATCTCGCTCCTCTAGAGTTTTATGTGCTGCAGCCTTGCTTAAATTTTGGGAAAAATTAAATACTCATAGTCGTAGCTAACAGACGATTATTCGTAAAGCTATCTTTTATTGTTATTTAACTAGTTTGTCAATAAATAATTTCCCCTAGAGATATTTTCTTGACAAAATCTATTTACTGTGTTCAAACTAGTTTGGTTAGCTTTCCAATTCGGATGTTTAAGTTTACACGGCTATCACCCGTTCTTAAAGCTTCTAGGAAGACCTTAGAAGCATTCCGAATACACCAGGTGTTCAGATATTCTGCAATTTTCACATGGATTAGGAAGAGAATCTAAAAAATTTGCTGTTCTTTTTGCCAAAATTTACTGAGAACAAGCCAAAGCGACTACGGAATAAGTGCCTCAGGAGACACTAGAAGCCCTAAGTCATTTGCTAAGAGTGAAAACCCATCTTAGTTTTCACACCAAATTCCAAAGACTTATCTCCCCAGCACCTCTCAGGGGTCCCTTGGGATCTTAAAGCTTGGGAGCCTTTACGAGTTGTCATGCATTAAGTTTGTTACGCTACTGAACTTTGTGCACTAACTCAAAATGTCTCTTGGTTATATGTGACCTATCTATCTGATGCTAAACTTCACAAACTGTTTACTCGAAATTTTGTTTATACAAAAATCTGTTTAGAGGGCATCTATAAAGGATGTTCTCAACTTGGGGGGAAGGGGCTAGCAACAATGCAGACGACTATGGATAGGGGAGGGAGGGGATTTAGCTGTAAGCAGACATTCTTTTTATTGTGACTTCTGTAAGAGAGGATAGGGTATTTAAAGCCAGTTTATCATCATCATCCTGCGTTATAGATTGAAAAATATAGAGACAAACAAGAAAAAGTACAGTATGTGCCTTTTTCAAAAAGTTTTTATTTGTCCGTAGTTTTTGCAGCTCTTTATTTGTCTTCGAACTCAGTGTCCGCACGGATAGGGAGAGGGGGTTGTTGAGCAAAATTGGAAAGGTAGGGGAGTTCAAAACTGGTAAAATTGTGCGCAAACCCTTTCTGGATGACCCCTTATGTCGCAAGCTATCTACTCCAACGTACCATTACTTCGTAAAATTTGAATTAGAGAAAGCATGGGCTGGTAAATTGCGAAACTAATATGCAATGTGTAGATGATTCAGGACTTGACTTTTGCAGATTTTGGCGTTCTGAAGAGGTTTTGAGTTGGAGGGGTGCAGCAAAAAAATGTACGGACAGGCTACTCAAAAAAAAGTCAAAATCCTTCCCGCGCCCAATGGCGCATAGGGCGGCGCCTATCTCCGTTTCTATAGCCCTAAGCCACGCGTCTGCAAATGCAGTGAGGGCTACAGCGGGGGGCTGGTCCACTGGTAGCTCCGCGTGTTTAACTTCCCCACTCCTTTCTCATTTTTCGAGCGCCAGAAGAGAAAGGCAGCGAGTACCATTTTTAAAGTCTTTGGTATGACTCGGCCGTGGCTCGAACCATCGACTTTCCGATTGTGAGGCAGACGCTCTACCAACTGAGCCATCACACCGGTGGACAGGCTACTAAATCCCCCATAATTACCGACAAGGAAGCCAACATAGTGGTTAGAGCGCATGCCTCCCATGCGGAAGGTATACGG
>OLMO02000252.1:3163047-3185764 GCA_900291935.2 Cassiopea xamachana | reverse complement strand
AAGCTACTAATACCAAACCTAATCGTCCGACGATAGCTAAATCTAAATACAATCATAAATCCCATATACCGAAAATCTAAACCTCAAAATAGCAGTATTTCATATGATATCAATTTACCAGTTGACGTTACTATAACAATGTTAGATACTTCCATACACCTTCACCATTGATTCTCTTACACTTTCAAATTACCAGTATTACAATATATTGGATTACCTTTTATATCAGATAGGCATTGCGTTCACACTGTACCGGGTGAATCCGACACGATCCGTATCGCTCCGGCGGAGTAAAACCACTCCGCTGCGAAAGTGGTATTTTGAGCTGGAGTCAGCTTTTTTTTGAACGTCAATCAATTTTCAATCCGTAACGGTTACTATCAAGGGTTCGTCTAAACAAAGGGCTTAGTGACGTGTGAAGCTGAGCGGAGTAGTGTGATCAACGCTTGAAATTGAATCCGATATAGTATGAACGTGTAAAATTTTGATATCGTATTCATTCAAGAATGTGGTACGAAATGAATCCCGTATAGTGTGAATTGTGCATGAGTTGATACGCATTCTTTTTTTTTGTCTGAAACTTTCTTAACATTTTCGCGATTCCAGTAGCAAAACTTTCTTGAGTCTTTCTTCTCAAATATTTTTGAGTTCCAATGATTTGCGCATGCACAGTAGTGGAAAATGAAAAAGTTCCATGTACACTTGAAATGATGATTAATCTCAGCAGATAACAGAAGTTAAACTGTTAGACGGCAGCCAACATCACATACATAACATGTTGTACGCAAATGAATTGAATTTTATTGAATTGAATTGAATATTACAAAAATTAAACTATTGGCCAACATGACATACATGACACTTTGTACACAGATAAATCAATTTTGAAGTATATGGACACTAAAAAGCTTTCTTAAGTCTCAAAAATCCATTGTCCAAACTTTTTTAACTTTTTGAGCAGCTGAGTACTACTTTCTTATAAACCACTTTCTTACAAAAAAACAACGTGTATACATTTAGGGCTAATTCGATAAATTAGTTTCATATCTTTTACTAAGTCAATATCAGAAGGGCATAAGCGTTTGTTGTTTATATGAAACTGTGGTTTATATGAAATTAGTACTTTACCACAGCACGAAAAAACGGCAACATTCTTTTCACATACTAAAAGCTTTTTTCGTCCGATACTCACCAGAGTATGAAAACATCGGATAGTGACGTAAAGGTCAACCGATATATATATATATATATATATATATATATATATATATATATATATATATATATATATATATATATATATATATATATATATATATATATATATATATATATATATATATCCACAATACTTGCCAAAAGTCCCGGGGACACTTTCACAAAATTATGAAAAACTATAACCTTCTAAGCATGTCAATCACTACGCTTTCTACGCACCCCCCTTCCCCCTAATACAATGTTGGTCTGTTCCTGAGACATTTGGCGTTATTGTGCACGAACATTTTTTCCGGTACCGCATGTACTTCACTCAAAAACCAACATTGTTTTGGGGGAGGAGGGTGCCGAATGTGCCGTCCAGATTAAAAATTTGCAAAGTGTCCCAGGACTTTTGGCGGGTATTGCAGATGCGGTTACATGTGATAGGATACGTCTGATTGGCTCCAAGTATGACCAATTAGGACCTATTACCATTGTTTACTTGAAGAGTCCTAATGAGAAAACAAACAAATTTAGCACTCGACTGCTCAAAAAATTAAGAAAGTTCAGTACTAGATTTTTGAGGCCTAAGACAGTTAATTTACGTTTTCTTATAAGAAAAAAGTTTATAAGAAAATGAGGCTCAAATAGTCAAAGTCTTAAGAAAATCTTAAGAAAACCACGAGGCTCAATTTCCAAAATTTAGTGTTTTTATTGGCCAATAATCGATATTTCGTCGTTATTGTACTCAAAATGGTAAGGATGGAATTAAAATTCAAGTTTGCAATATTAATAACGAAAGTGCAACCCATTTTAGCCAGTTTATTTCAGTAAAAGTTAAGAGAAATCTAAGAAAGTAGGCCCAATTTCTGGAAAAGTTAAGAAAATTGAGACTCAGGCAAAATGACGGTGTTCTTATGAGAAAAACGTGTAAGTGAATAAGCGTTTAAAATGCGGTTTATCTTTGTACAAAATTTTTTATATGCTATGTTGGCTGTCCTCTAACAAATAGATTTTGTTGTTTACTAAGATTTATCTTGATTTCAGGCGTACATAGAGCTTTTCACTTTCCTTCAATGTGCATGTGCAAAACATTGAAGCTCAAAACATTTTTGCTGAGAAAGAGTTAAGAAAGTTTTGACGCTAATATCTTGGAAATGTTGAAAAAGTTTCAGTGCTGAACCAGAAAAATTTTCTTATACAATAAAAAACCGGATAGTATAGTTGCTTTCTCAATTAATTAGACATTATCCAAAGGCTTCTTTCATCTTTAGGCCGATGTCGCCATTTTAGTTGTTGATGCAAGCGTTGGTGAATTCGAATCCGGGTTTGAACAAGGAGGGCAAACGCGAGAGCACGCGTTATTAGCGCGTTCTCTTGGTGTAAATCAAGTTATAGTCGCTGTTAATAAGATGGATAACGTAAGTATTACAAAGGTATACATTTTTTCCTTAAGAAACAAACTCTCTGACTTCAGCCTGGATGTTTCTTAATATGTCGTCAAATCCGGCCTTTCATGTTCATAAATTTAAAGACTTCCAATGACAACAACAACCTGGATTGGGCAACTGTGATGCGAGAAAGGGGATGCTCAGGTTTTGTGAGGCATGTAATGGATGTTCATTCTATTTTCTTGCTAGTGTGATCAAAAATTTACTAGTAAAAACAGTTTTTGCAAGATATTGTTTAAAACTGAATCTGCCTGTGTTTCTTAAATGTTTCTTAATTTTTGTCTAATTTCAGCCTCATGTTTCTTATGGACATGTTTCTTACAAAAAAACGTGTACTGCTTTAGAGACAAAGAGAGAATGTAAATGTTTATCAATGCATTCATCATAGATTAAATCGTTTGCGTATTTTAAAGATTAGAAGCAAGAAAATCAAGTAGTTAAGACGATTAATGGCCAATTGGAGTGAAACAGTGCAAATTCACAACTGTACGAGGTTTAGCATGTTCAGAGCAGATTGAACTTTACCGAGAAAAGTGATGTTTGGTTTTTGTGTCAGATGCTTGTAGTGCTTTGTATTTATGGTAGATATCGATAAGACCAGCAGCGATGTGTGATGGGAGCATGGGAGGCGTCATGCATACGTGTATACGGTATAATATTTTGTCAGACAAAGCTTTATTAAATCCAAGGCTGTAGCGTAGACTTTTCATTGGCCTAGGTTAAGATATGCAGCGATTTCTTTCCTCAGGTTGGCTGGGCTTCTGACCGTTATGACGACATTGTTGCAAAAATGAAGAGTTTCTTGAAGCAAGCAGGTTTCAAGGTAAAATTCTACAATTCTCAATAGAGAGTTTACGCAACACGACGCGTCTGCTCATGACGAGCCAAAGGAGTCTAGAAACTAGCACGATATTCAGATTCGCGCCAATGCTTGCGAAAGGATGGCGTGACCGCGCTCGTTTCTAGACTTCTTTGGCTCGTCGTCAGCAGGTGCATCGTGTTGCGTAAACTCTCTAATATTCACAACTACGATTGGCGGATCTTAAGTGAACGGACCACATTAAATATTGAAAATTTATATGTCAATCAATACCTCTTCCCTTCCTGAGCAAGAATACGCAATAATATTTGCGGAATATCCACGCCTTCACAAGTTAGGCCACATTTTATGATCTGGCCTACTAGCATAATCAACCGCTCTATTTAGTCAATATTACTCACGAAATCCTATTTAAAATTATATACCATATGAATTGCCTCCATCTATACGTTCTGAATCTACGATTTGAAATTTTAAAGCCAAAGTGGTGCATCAGGGTGTGAGCTTATTCGTTGTAATTTATTAAAAGTTTCTTGCTTCACGTGGAAGCTGAGGGAAGGGTTTCAACAAGGAGGGAATTTTAAAATAGTCAGTATAAGGGCTAAATATCTTTTGCTTTGCTTTTTTTTAATGCATGGAATGTAGTTCCTCTGTTTTTACTAAACAAGTTCCTTTTTTTACATGAAACCTAGCTCAAGGCCTAACACTAAAAGTTTCTTCATTTTTGGCCACATTGTAGTTCTAAAAGTTTCTTTAAAAGTTCTTAATTTCGGTAAATAAATTGCTGTGAAAGCGTACGGCGAACGTGAATGTAGCAAACTATTTGTCCTGTAACATACAAAATGCGTCAGTGCGATCAAAATTCTAAAGCAATTTCATATTCACATTGTTTTGATACAGCTTTACGTTGAACCAGGTAACGATTTCAATGTGCTGTTTGTCAGAAGGTCTTAGCTCTTTCCTTATAGCTCTAAAAGTTTCTTAATATTTGGCCACATTTTGATCCTAAAAGTTTCTTGAAAGTTTCTTAATTCAGTGAACTAAATTGCTGTGAAAACGTACGCAGAACGTGAATGTAGCAAACTATGTATCCTATAACAAACAAAATGCGTCCGCATGAGTTAAATTCTCAAGCAATATCATATTCACATTGTTTTGGTACAGCTCTACGGTGAATCAGGTAACGATTTCAATGTACTATTTGTCTAAAGTTTCTTAGCTCTTTCCTTATAATTCTAGAAGCTTCTTAAATTTTAGGCTGTCTAGACTAAGTTTCTTATAAGATGGTTTCTTATAAAAAGAAGCCAGCTTAAAAGAAACTTAGTAATTTATTCTCATTATTTTTCTGTGCCAGGAAAGTGACGTCAAGTACATTCCATGCAGTGGTATGACTGGCGAGAATTTGATTGAAAAAGCAACAGCGCCTGACCTCATATCTTGGTACAAGGGAGAGTGTTTGACTGACCAAATAGGTACAAAATCATTTGTTGATATCAATCTAGGGTAATATGTCCTTTTGTTCTACAGTATAAATAAATTTCCATTGGCTTATTCTCATATCTACCTGGCCAATTATTGTAGATAAATTCAAGCCACCGCAGAGGCCCATTGACAAGCCATTCCGATTATGTGTGTCTGACGTCTACAAAGGTATGCTATTGGCATTCTTTGACTGTTGTAAAAGATTGTCGTTGATACTATTCAACAGACTTATGATTTTTCAAAATGATGCTTTATGTTGTGATGTAGCTAGTAGACAGACAAGCAATAGCGTCCCAGAAATTTAGAGCTTGTCTGATCTGTTGTGAAGCTCTTGCCTAAAAGTACAATTCATAATTCCCCTCGTATCATATCAAAATTCGAAGCGATATACTTCGACTCATCAATTTTCAACGCAGGTTGTAAGGTACTTGGAACCACAGAAGGCTAGCCTGCTATATAGCTCGTTTAAAATGACAAATTTTAATTACTGCCCTCTTACATGGATGTTCTGTGAAAAAACGACGAATGATAAAGTCAAAAGTGTCCATAAGCGTGCCATGAGATTGTTGCTAAATGATTATAACTCTAGTTTTGAGGAGCTTCTACACAGAAATATGGAAGTGACAAATCATGAAAGAAATCTTCAAAATCTTATGCTAGAGGTATACAGATGTATGACCTCAGAGAACCCTTTCCCTGGGAGTTCTTCAACAAGAAATTGCTTCCATATAGCTTAAGAATAAACGATGTCCTCCAACTTGCAAACACGAGGACAAAAAGGTATGGACACGAGTCACTTTCATTTAGGGGGAGCATAATTTGGAATCAACTTCCAGATCAATTTATAGCTGCAATAACTGATAATGAATTCAAAATAAATATTAAAGTTGGAAGGGATTTGAATAAACTTGTCGTACTTGTATATAGTTCTTCATTTTGTACTGTTCCTTGTAGTTTTTCATTGTAACTAGAATAGAGTTGGCGTTTATTAGCTTAAGCTATTCTTCAAGCCAACTGTAAATAAATTGTATTATTATTATTATTATTATTTTGTTATAGGTCAGAGCGGTGCATTTCTCGTGGCTGGCAAAGTTGAAGCAGGACACGTTCAAAATGGAGACAGAGTCTTGCTAATGCCTGCTGGTGAACAAGGATCCATTAAAGGTATATTGCTTTTGACATTATGACGTCATATAATTTATTTGCTGTGTTTCCATTATTAGTTTGCTAAGCAATGATTTCGAGTTCAAGTAGTTTGTGATGAGTTGTATATTCTAAAGATAAAATTCTAAGCCTGGAGAATTTATGATGCTTGATTTGAAGATTTTAGGAGCCTACACCTTGAGAGGTGGTCTAGGCGCTAAAGTAGACTGTTTCCCCGCCCCCCCCCAGCTGAGTTTGAATAGATTTAAAAATTTTCTAGTATGAAGTTGATCTCATGGATGTTTTCTAGTATGAAGTTGATCTCATGGATGTTTTCTAGCATGAAGTTGATAATAGTTACACTACGCCATCTTAGACTTTTGATCAACATTATCGTTTAAGCCTTGACGCATAGAGAGACGTCCGTCAAATGGGCCGCCGCTGGTGACCACGTGACTATGACCGTTACTGGAGTTGACGTCGCCCATGTGAGGTAATTTGCATATTTCAGTTGGTGTCACATTCAAAGGAGCATTGTCAACAACTTAAACTGTGTTTAATTAATTTAGTACATTTCTCTTTCCCTTGTATAACAATCTTGTCTCCCCCGCAGCGTTGGAAGCGTTCTCTGCGACACGGTCTCGCCAATCAAAGCATCTTCGAGATTTACCGCGCGGATTGTTGTATTCAACGTTGAAATGCCGATTATTAAAGGATTTATCGTAAGTGATAGTTTAACAATTTAGCATTACTGGTATTCTTAGCATCCTCCGCACAGGAGTTTAGGCCAATTGTGTTTAATCAGGGGGTCCTAGGGTTCGCCAGTATAGTCCAGGGGCCCCACCAGACGTTACAGAAATGCTATGATCGACAGTAATTTTACTTCTCCTATGCAGATATGTGAGGCCTCCCACTCTGTCATAAAATCATAAAATGTCATGAAAATTTGAATTTTTGACATTTTATCATAAATTGTCATTAAAAGTGGCCAAATGTCATAAATTTTTGCATGGAAAAATCTTTCTCATAAGTTGTGGCTTGATTATATCGTGATCCATTTTGCAAGCATTTAATATCTCGACTGCAGCTTTTTATATAATAAAGATGAAGTCTTTGAGATTAATACTCAAATATTTCATTGTTGTTTTAACAAAGTGTCTCTCCAATGAAACCTCGCATAGAATGTTGAAAAGAACTCAAAGTTTTCATATTTGTCTGGGTAATATTTCAAATGACCAATGAATAACGTAAATTGTGCCGTAAAATGTCATGAAAATCACTTAGTACTGTCCTCAAAATTCAGCAAGAAGTGTCATAAATTCATTTTTTAAATTGGTAAATTTAGAGTGTCAACAAGGGATCGGTTCTCGAGACGTTTGGATATTTCCTTGTGGTTTCGCTCCAACAGATAAGTTGAAGCTTACTAGTTTAGGCCATTATTTACAGGATAATATCAACTACCTCTTCAACCAAAAGTCTTCCCTTGTTGTTATATACTCTGAGCTGTTTACCGGAGAAAGTTAAGGATTCCGACACCCTTACTAAATTCAAGTAGGAGATAATAACATGGAAGGGAAGGACTTACATCTGCGGATTGTGCGAAGTTTTTGTTAATGGATTAGAGTTGTTGCAGATAATTTTTTTGATAATTTTGATTAATTTCGTAAATATAAATAAACCTGTTAGCTACATCTTGTTTTCTCCCGATTATAAGCCCCCTGTAAGCAAACTCAAGTATCTTCCCGAATATAATCCCCCGGAATATAAGCTCAGGGCTTACATTTAGCATTCTGTCTATATAGTTCGGAAAATTTTTTTTTCTCTTAAAGAAGACTTCTCGATAATTGTGATTAATTTTATTGATATAAATTTGCCTATAAGATGCATATTGTTATTTTGTATTACCAAATTTGAAGAAATTGTAAATAAAAGTAGATAGAATAAAATTTTACCACAGCACGAAAAAGCCGCAACATTATTTTGACATACTTAAAAGCTTTTTTCGTCCGACACTCATCAGAGTATGAAAACTTCAGATAGTGACCGAAAGGTTAACCAAAATATATATCCAGATGCGGTTTTCATACTCTGATGAGTGTCGGACGAAAAAAGCTTTTAAAGTATGTCAAAATAATATTGCCGCTTTTTCGTGCTGTGGTAAAGCTCAGTAGTATCAACAGACTATTTACATAGAATAACACTTTATTTCCGTTTTCGCTATCCGTCATTTTCTGGCATCCTTTTTTCTAGGTCGTATTGCATTGTCAGAGTCTTAGCGAAACTGCGACGATTACAAAGTTAGTTAGCTTGCTGAATAAAAACACTGGGGAAATTACCCAGAAGCGTCCAAGGTATTGTCATCATTTGTTTTATTTGCCTTTCCTTGAATTGCTAATTTCTCAGAACAGGGTTGCCACCAAGCAGGGTTGCCGAGAGGGGGCAGGGAGACAAATCGCCCCGGGGCCACAAGCGCCAATGGGCCTCATAACACCCAATGCTTCAAGGTCTGAGGGGCCTCATAAAGTACACGTTTTCTTTTTATGAGAAAACCGCCATTTTGCCTGAGCCTCGATTTTCTTAACTTTCCCCGAATTGGATAAGAATGACCCCATTTCCGTAAAATCGAGGCTCAGGAAAAATGGTGGGTTTCTTATAAAAGAATCGCTCAGAATCGCTGAAAATTAGGAGTAATTTATGAGTACTGCAAGACCAAAGCCTCATCAAGACTTGGGGTTTTTGTGTATTTGAGTTGCAATATTACTTTTAGATTAATTTTGGCACTATCAACTCAATAGTTATTATTCTGTTCTGTTGTGACTTGTTTTATGATGAATTAGGACATCTAAAAAGGTTTGGATATATTCCTTTGATTTCCAGACTAGGCTACACCTTTTGGTGGTTGTTGTTGTTTTTGTTTACTTTATTTTGAGTAGGCTGTTGTACCTAGCTTATTCAGCTAATTTAGGCCTACTATGCATGCCGCATCCAGGCATGGGAACACTAGTTTAATGTTTCTTCCGAAGGACGGCTTTGAAGTTTAAGAATAATTTAAGTATAATCTTAGGCTCAAAGCTAGAAAAATTTAGGATTAATGAGCCTCGGCGACAATTAGGTATTCTTGTAAAAGAAAGTGCTCATTACCTGAAATATCGCAAAAGCGATACGGAGCAAATCGGATTCATCCGGAAGATCGTTTGGAGGAACTTTTCATGCCAACTGTCACTGCTTGAAAATTGATTGACCCTCGAAAACAAAGCTGACTGCAGCTCAAAGAGAGCTTTCGGAGCGACGATGTATTGGATTCATGCATTCACTCTAGGTCAAAAGTGATCCGATATCGAAAGTAATCCGATACATACCACTTTCACAGCGGAGTGACTTCACTCCGCAGAAGCGATACGGAGTATATCGGATTCATCCGGTATAGTGTGGATGGAAGACCTATCTGATATAGGAAGTAATCCGATATGTGATGAACCCGGTATAGTGTGAATGGGGCCTAAAAAAGAACCGTGAGGAAACTACAGTCCAAATTACATTATTGTTTGTGATGGATGAGTTAGTAAATACTCCTCCACACTCATTTCTTTTAATATAGGATGTCTTATGGATGTTTGTTTAGGCGATCTCAGGTACCCGTACAATACTTCTGAATATAATGTTATGAAAGCTGTTGAAAAGCATAGCTCACTTCGACTGCCACTGACTCTGCACTTTACAGGCAGAAAGATCATAGATCAAAGATCAAGTCTACACGTTTTTTTTTTATATAATAAGCTACTTTGCAAGCTACCTAGAGGTCCTCCCCTGATACCACTCCTAATTTAAGAACAGGGGACCCATTGTTCCAGAAAGGGCGTGGGTGTTTTCACCCACATGCAACAACTTCTTCTTGAAAAGGCTAATTAAAGTATCGAAATAAGAAATAAAGAGCAGCTAAAATCAATTGGTAAGGCTACCAGTCAATGACTCCTTCAAGGCTAAGGCCCATTCACATTTTATCGGATTCATCTTGTACCACATTCTTGACCGAATCCGATATCAGAATTTTATATTGTTCACACTACTCCGCTCGCTTCATTCACCAAGCCTTTGTTTAGAGGAACTTTTCATGGCAACTGTCACTGCTTGAAAATTGATTGACGCTCCAAAACAAAGCTGACTGCAGCTCAAAGAGAGCTTTCGGAGCGACGATGTATTGGATTCATGCATTCACACTAGATCAAAAGTGATCCGGTATTGAAAGTAATCCGATACATACCACTTTCACAGCGGAGTAATTTCACTCCGCAAAAGCGATACGGAGCATATCGGAGTCATCCGGTATAGTGTGGATGGAAGGCCTATCTGATATAGGAAGTAATCCGATATGTGATGAATCCGGTATAGTGTGAATGGGGCCTTAGTTTCACAGAAGTGCTGCTCTTTTTGTTTACTTTTTGAGTTAGAGCTTCTACGTGACTATCATTTTTTAGCTTGTCATCAATTTCAACTACGAGAAGCTTGGCATGCTTTTTTGCTAATATCTCAACTCCATTATTATTTATGCATAGTTTCTGCTTACGCTTTAGACCATGAAACAGCAGGAATTTGTTGGGGTTCACTGTCATGCCATTGTATGTGAACCATTCCAGCAATTTGCAAAGATCGTTTTCTAAAACCATCACAATTTCATGAATGTCATTTCCACAAGCATAAATGGTATTATCATCAGCAGAATTTCAAATGTCAGCGTTCTTATTGAAGAGAAATAAGTCATTCATGAATATGCTGAATTTCAAATGTCAGCGTTCTTATTGAAGAGAAATAAGTCATTCATGAATATGCTGAATAGCAACGGTCCCAAAGCTAACCCTTGCGGAACTTCCACAAATATTTTTGTGGGTAACTTTTTGTGGAGGCAACTTTTACCCTTTCATGTCTTTTCAAATATCAAATACCATATCAAAGGACAAGAATTGAGCATTAGCTGGTCTGCATTTGCCTTTTTACTTTTGAATTCTTGCTACATCTTTGAACATGCATCTTACATTTTATTAAAGGGTATTTTCTGGCTTTTATTACAGAACATCCTGTTTTGCAGGTTCCTTTCAAAACACGCGAATGCTGTAATTCAAATGCAAACGGCAAGGCCCGTCTGTATTGAGTTGTTTAAAGATAACAGAGTTTTAGGCCGTATCATGCTTCGGTATGGTGGAAAGACCATAGCTGCTGGTGTAATAACGGAGGTAAGTCTGCACTTTGCAGACATCTTCTTGTGTTGTTATCTCAGGGTTCGGCAACCCAGAATATTCAAAAAGCCAATTTAAAGAGTTTTCCGCTGAAAAGAAAACACTGGGAGCCGCAGTGGCTGGAAGCCGCAGTGTCTGGGAGCCGCAATGACTGGGAGCCGTACTTGCTGTGAACCAGCTTTTGAAATAACAACTGGAAAAAATATGACCAATATACCTAGTACAGTATCCTTATAATTCATGTTTCCAGGCGTGTATAAACCAAAAATAGGACCAAAAAGTCTTTTTATAGGCCAAAAATTGGTATTTTGTCGTTATTGCATTCAAAATGTTGAAGATGGAACTCAAATTCAAGTATACATTATTAATAACGAAAGTGTAAACCATTTCAGCCAGTTAATTTCAGTAAAAGTCAAGAAAAATTCAAGAAATTCCCATGCTCAATTTTGGGAAAAGTTAAGAAAAGTGAGGCTCAGACAATATTATGGTTTTCTTATAAAAAAACGTGTAGCCTGGTACAGCCATGAATCACGTGTACATTCACGCGGCAAAGAGGTCTCGGCCAGCTCAACGAACATCTTTTGTTTTGCTATTGGTATCTTCCTGTCCCTGGTATATCAAGGGCTATTTGCTTCGAAGGGTTTGGACTTTTTCTTTTCCACGATTACACAAAACCCGTACAATGAGCTAGTATTGTTCTGATCATGAATATTTGTTTTTTCTTGCAGATACGATGAAGTCAATGAAGCTCCTTATACACCTTCAAATTTTCAAAGAATTGTCTACGCTGTACAAGAATTGACTCACATATACAACTATAACTTTGTTTTCGAAGAATTCTAGGAAAATTCAATTGTATAAAAATTATCCTTCTATATTTCAAATTTTAGAAGCGGCACTTATATTTGTGTGGGTCGCTGTAGTAATGATATTTGGATCGTGAAAGAAGCCTGTCCTAGGCCCAGGAAACGAGATATTGTGTAGATAATTCTAGGGAGGAATTAGCTTGTTGTGAGACTACAAGGATAGAAATTATTTATTTCATAATAATGAGTTGCGTAGCGTCAGGATATTCAATGTAGTCACTGAATACAATATAATTTTCACCAAAAAAATAGAAAGAAGTGTTATGTTTTAGTGTTAAGTATTAAATTTAACCTACAGTAGATGTTGACATGTTAGACCTCTATCAGACGTGAAGGTCGTTTCATTTGCTTTATAAGTGATACAAGTGTAAAAAGCAAGTCCATTTCGGAATTTGTCTATCACAGCACGAAAAAGCGGCAACATTGTTTTGACATACTTAAAAGCTTTTTTCGTCCGACACTCATCAGAGTATGAAAACGTCAGATAGTGGCCTAAATATATATCCAGATACGGTTACATGTGATAGGATGCGTCTAATTGGCCCCAAGTGTGACCAATTAGAACCTACTAACACTGTTTACTTGAAGAGTCCTAATGAGAAAACAAACTCTTTTTGTCTACACAAGACTGGGTTTTGAGTCTTGATGTAAAAAAAATTCCACTGTCTTGTGTAGATGAAAAGAGTTCTTTTTCTCATTAGGACTCTTCAAGTAAACAATGTTAATAGGTCCTAATTATCACACTTGGGGCCAATTAGACGCATTCTATCACATTTAACTGCATCTGGATATATACATCGGTTAACCTATAGTTCACTATCCGACGTTTCCATACTCTGATGAGTGTCGGAGGAAAAAAGCTTTTAGAATGTGAAAAGAATGTTGCCGCTTTTTCGTGCTGTGTTAAAGTTCTGTAGTACCAACAGACTATTTACGAATTTGTCTATCGTGATCTTCCCTTTGGTAGTAGGCCTAGTATTTTGTATCGCCTTATACGTATCGTGAATTTCTCGCTTCTCTAGAGTTTTATGTGCTGCAACCTTGCTTAAATTTTGGGAAAAATTAAACACTCATAGTCATAGCTAACAGACGATTATTCGTAAAGCTATCTTTTATTGTTATTTAACTAGTTTGTCAATAAATAATTTCCCCTAGAGATATTTTCTTGACAAAATCTATTTACTGTGTTCAAACTAGTTTGGTTAGCTTTCCAATTCGGATTTTTAAGTTTACACGGCTATCACCCGTTCTTAAAGCTTCTAGGAAGACCTTAGAAGCATTCCGAATACACCAGGTGTTCAGATATTCTGCAATTTTCACATGGATTAGGAAGAGAATCTAAAAAATTTGCTGTTCTTTTTGCTAGAATTTACTGAGAACAAGCCAAAGCGATAAAGGAATAAGTGCCTCACGGAGACGCTAGAGGCCCTAAGTAATTTGATAAGAGTGAAAACCCATGTTAGTTTTCGCACCAAATGCCAAAGACTTATCTCCCCAGCACCTCTGAGGGGTCCCTTAGGATCTTAATTGCTTGGGAGCCCTTCTGAACTGTGTGCACTAACTCAAAATGTCTTTTGGTTATATGTGACGTACCTATCGGATACTAAACTTCACAAACTGTTTACTTGACGTTTTGTTTTTGAAATATCTGTTTAGAGGGCATCTATAAAGGATGTTCTCAACTTGGGGGGAAGGGGCCAGCAGCAATGCAGACAAAAATGGACAGGGGGAGGGGGCTTAGCTGTAAGCGGACATCCTGTTCAGTGTGGCCTCTGTAAGAGAGGATAGGGTATTTAAAGCCATTTTATCATCATCTTCCTGCGTTATAGATTGAAAAATATAGAGACAAACAAGAAAAAGTACAGTATGTGCCTTTTTCAAAAAGTTTTTATTTGTCCGTAGATTTTGCAGCTCTTTATTTGTCTTCGAACTCAGTGTCCGCACGGATAGGGAGAGGGGGTTGTTGAGCAAAATTGGAAAGGTATGGGGAGTTCTAAACTGGTAAATATGTGCGCAAACCCTTTCTGGATGACCCCTTATGTCGCAAGCTATCTACTCCAACGTACCATTACTTCGTACAATTTGAATTAGAGAAAACTGATATGCAATGTGTAGATGATTCAAGACTTGACTTTTGCAGATTTTGGCGTTCTGAAGAAGTTTTGAGTTGGAAGGGTGTAGCAAAAAAATTTACGGACAGGCTACTAAATCCCCCATAATTACCGACAAGGAAGCCAACATAGTGGTTAGAGCGCATGCTTTCCATGCGAAAGGTATACGGCGCGAGCCCGACTCGTTGCCCTGACTGAGCGCTCGCTCGCTCACTTCATAATCATCATCATCATCATCATCATCATCATCATCATCATCATCATCATCATCATCATCATCATCATCATCATCATCATCATCATCATCATCATTACTGCTAATTAAGGCCTACTGGCTTAAAAAATTAAAACATATTACAAGTGTAAAATAAAAATTGATACATATCATGTTAGGCACCCAACCTGTGGTATATATATTTTGCAAAGTTCACAGTTGCAGTTCTCGCCCTTCTAACATTTAATATGGCTTTTGAAAATAGAAAGTGTGCTTGCTTGTTTGATTATATTTGGTAAAGTCGACCAAAGTCTATTTCCAAGGAAGGATATAGTCTCAATTCCATATGTTGTTGTATGTACTTTTGGAAGCTGCGTGTCGTTACCGTGCCTTAAATTGTAACCAGTATTCCGCTCAGCGAAAATATCCTTCTTGAAAGGAGACTTAAGCCAGACCTTGTTTTATAAATTTCAGTCATAAACAACTGAAGATTCTTTACGTGGATAGGTACCAAATTCCTTTGCTCCAGAAGAGACCCACGTCTACAGTGTTCACCCAGCAGCAAATGGGTACCCAGTGGGAACACTGGGGAGATAAAAGCGGCGATGAAAGGGATTGGCCAACCTACCTCACATGCCGATGGCTCAGCATAAGTATCCTCTCTAACAGGCTCTCCCCTAACTACGAAAGTATACGGGACTACCTTTACCTTACCAAAGCCGAACGGAAGGTGGCAGATGACAATAGCTTGCTGCGTAGCACAACTCACTGTTGCTGGGAGGGTGCATAAAACTTTTTGCAAGACTTCAAAAATGGCGGCAAACATAGACGTACTTTCATTTGCATTCTCTTTCATTGTCCTCATCGGAGGACTCATCGGATATCTGAAAGCAGGTAATGATTATCTAGGGTGTATTTTCTAGCTATTGGGCCTATGAAGTAATCAATTAGCTTGTAGACTGGCAATATAACGGATGCCGAGTATTTTTAAGAGAGTTGATCCAGACCAGTTTTGCATTCTCTGATGTTTGCGCGGGGAGTCGTCACCAAATTGTGGCGCGTGCGCGGGTGGAAGCTGTGGAAGTAACGTCAAAACTATGGATTGCGCGGGTGGAAGTAGCGAAAATGGCTCATAGAGATAATAATAAAGACTTTATTATTACACGGTGTTGTTTGGTTTGGCGCGTGGGCGAATGGAACCAGTTAATTATAGTACCGTAAATAGAGCTTTTACCAAATTTTGGCGTGTGCGCGGGTAAAGAATGCAGTCTAGGATCCAGACTGGAAAGTTTGTTTTGTGCACGCGGAAAACATTTTTTCCCTTCAAATTTGCACGTTTGGAAGGATATTCCTCGCAGTACCTCTGCATATGTAGTGATATATGTTTCACGTATATTTTTCAAATTTTGCGCGCATGGCAGTTTGCTTGCGCGCGGAAGATCTTCAGCACGCATTACATTGTGTACATACTTTCCAGTCTAGGACTGGGTGTCCACTCTGGCTGGAAAAGCTGGAAAATACGTCTTTTTTCAGAGTTTGGCTGGAAAAGCTGGAAAAGCATAGCTTTTTCTCCTGTTTTGGCTGGAAAGCTGGAATTTTATTTCTTGGCCTAGAAATAATTAATAGCGTTATTAGATGAAAAACGATCTTATCAAGAAACAAGATTAAAGAAGTAAAGATTGTTGAGTATCATGTGGGATAGGCCTTTTTTCATAAAGTCAGCCTTGGAATGGATGTGTTCCTTATGTTTTGCCAGGGTGGTTGTAGATCCTTACCCTCCGGAGGTAGCTTACAGGAAGACATTCAATTTCCAATATATAGGAAATTCCAATTTATCAGAAATTTTAAGGACATTCAATACTTTGTGACTATAGTCAGACCACATTTTCAATGGCTGGAATTTTACCTAATAATTCATGGTATGGCTGAAAAACATTGTGTTTTTTTGCCCAATAGACTAGAAAAGGTCACTGTTCTGAAACTTTGGCTGGAATTTCAGCTTTAACTCAGTGTACTTTACCCTGTGAGAGTTAAAATCTGGTCTGATCAGTTTTTGAAAATACTAGAGCACCTTTGCTGAAGGGAATTATGGTTGAGTAACCATAGGTTTCGTAGCTTTTGCATGACCTAGGTCTTTGCATACTTGATTTACTAGGCTTTCCAAATTTGATAGTGCTAAGTAAGGGAGCTTTCATTTTAAATGTGGGTTGGAAGAATTTGTGAGACAAATTTAAAAGCTTACATACTTACCCCATTCACTATATTGAGTGATGTTTAATGTCCCAATTTTGAATGCTGAGAAAAATTCATACCCAAAAAATATTGCTCTTTCTTGTGTTTAATGTGGATCTTAAGGCTGAGAGTGCTAAAAATGCAACATGGTATGATTATTTCAATTATAATTTTTGCTCACAAACATTTATTTTTGAGAAATTAAGCATTTCTATACATACCATCAGTCTGGGTAACTTTGGACAGTTTTCACAGCTTTTTCCTTATAGTGCATCACAAAAGGTTGGTGCAAACAATCCATGTGAGCAATTGTACTTAGTACTTGATGCCAATATGTGGAAAATATAGGCTCTCTCATCTTGCTAGCTCTTTATCATTAACTGTACCACAAAAAATACTTTGAGGAAAACTCAGTGCTTACGTCAATAGCAATTTTATCTCATCCCAAATCAATATATTTACTCTTCAATTCCTCAATCTGATCTAACTTCAACCTTAATTACATATAGCATATATACGATACAGTTTATATACATACATATATATATATATATATACACATATATATAAGAAATTCTCAGGGCTCAGTTTCCAAAATTAAGTGTTTTTGTTGGCCAAAAATCTATATTTCATCATTACTACATTCAATATGATAAAGATGGAATTCAAATTCGAGTATACCAGAAAAAGAAAGAAAGTATAACCCATTTTAACCAGTTTAGTTCAGTAGAAGTCAAGAAAATTGTAAGAAAAGCTCAGGTTCAATTTCAGAAAAAGTTGAGAAAATTGAGGTTCAGGCAACAGGATGGTTTTTTTATGAAAAAAAATTGTGTATGCTCAGCTTGGTGTGGCATTTGCAGGCAGTTTCATTTCAACGATTGATTGCTGCTATTGATGTTTGTCCTGTAGAAATAGAAGGTACTTAAATAGTCTGTTGGTACTACAGAACTTTACCACAACACAAAAAATGTTGCCAGTTTTTCGTGCTGTGAGAAGGTACTTAAGAAGAAAGTAAAAAATAACAATAGTCTACATTTTCATGTTTAGGAATATAGTTGTTTATAAGATGCTATGTTAGGCATAAAAATTAAATATACTTTTATTAAAGCAAGTGCCTTGTCTGACATCCTTACAGCAAGTGGCAGTTCATTAAGAATCTTTGCACCCATGTTTTTCCTTGTTTTATGTTGAGAATCAGTTCATTTTCACTAAACCAGGCAGAAATTTGTTCAATCAATTAAGCTCAGCTTGGTTTGCTGTTTGCAGGCAGTTTCATTTCCTTGGCATCTGGGATTGCATTTGGCCTCATCCTTGGCTTTGGTGCCTCACTCACATCAAAAGACCCAAAGAATATTTGGGTGACACTGAGTAAGTGTTCTTTTTCAATATTTACAGTGCAATCTGATTCCTTTTTAGAGGCTGATCATTTATGATGTTTCAAGGAAGGTCAGTGTTTTTATAGGGGTACAACCAAGGACATCTGCAGCTGTCACATCCCCCCTGCCCTCCACCAATTGAGGCTATGGGGGCAAGATTTACCCTTTTGAGAGAATGTTTAGGTATTCTTTCTGTACTCTATTTACTGCCAACATTCCCAGGATTGCATTTTGTGGCCATCTGAGAACCTTAATATAAAAAATTTTCCTCCATATATAAAAACCCAACCATGGTGGGCCCTTTCATTAGAAACTGGGTATAAGAGAATCGTATGAAACTTCTTTATAATATACAAGTGTTGTTGTAAGCCCTCAAGCCCCATCTCAAGCATATTGCTGAAAACTTGAGAAAGTATAGCAAGTATTGACAGCAGAAACAATCTAACGATAGTGTTTTGGGAAGACTCATTTCCAAGTTGCACACTTGGCGATCCTGTCCTATTATTGCATTCAGAATTGCTTCATATGCCTTTGAATAATTCATTATCATGAAAGAGATTTCTACATGGTATGATGTTGAAGTCAGATCTCCAGTGCCCTTTGGATAAATCTTGTCCCCCTGCCCATTTCTTTTGTAGGCATCCCTGGGTACAACTTAAAATGCCTCTTTCAGAGTGGGGATTAAATATATCCTACAAGTGGGAGTTATGAATAATTCCTACAAGTGGGAATTACCTGTAAACTGTTTCTGGGTTACCAATCTTCACTAGCTGCTAGGACTTACCACTATTCCAAGATAGGACCGATATGACAGGGTACAAATTCCATGATGGGGGTACAAGTTTTAGAACTAATTAATTGGGTGGTTTACTTCAGATCAGGCACATCCGCTTTAGGAAGCACTACCCCTCCCTAAGGCAAAATGAATGATCAGCCACTGAGGCTTCCTTAGTTGCTGTAGATATCAGAAATAATAAAGTATGGAGTTGGTTAAGATTAACACTTTAGAAACAATTGAAGCCAAGGTTAGTCTGCAATAGTTAGTCAAGGATTGCACCAGGAATTTTTTGTGAGTTGCTAGCCATACTGCAAGTAGCACAACTGAGTGTCTGCCAAATCAGAGAAATCAAAGAAATGGGTTCTGCATAAAATTATCGGAAACATCATGGAAAGTTTCTTTGTTTCTGCAGTTAATTGTTATCATAATATGCTTTTAAAAACTTCCAAAACACTTTATGCCCATAATGAAATTGTTCGTTTTATTTTCTCCTTGAGGAGGGAAAAACAGCACACTTTGCTCAAATAGGCAAAAATTTGCTTAAGTGTATTGTGATGATTCTAGTCTGTAAAATTTGCTCAGGACCTCTATTGAATCAGGAAATGCAGGGTGGAAATCAGGGAAATATATCAGGGAAAATGACTTCCATGATTTGACAGACAACCTTTACTAAGGGTTGTACAAGCTGTTGGGGTTATGGGAGTAGAGCACTCCATAGTGATCAAAATTGAGGATTTTATCAGGTAATTGTTTTGGCGGCTCCCAAGAAAAGAGTTCATTATCTTCAGGTGTGGGGGGGCTACCATGCTCATATGATGACACTTTAGCTCCCTAGCTCTCCCCTTTGATCACCCTTGCTGCTGGTAGTTGGATTAGGATTCTTACCCTAGTTCATAGTAGCAGAGTTGTAATAGTATCATGTGCAGAGTACTTTTTTCATATTAGGGCTTAAAAGTTATTGGATTGTCATAGGTTCTGCAGAAATTTTTTTGCAAATCAAATGCAGTACCATGGAAGTTTGAGCCTTGATGAACACAAACCATTTTGGGTGATTTTCCTAGAGCTGAATAGTTTGACAACCATTGTGATCTTCCACATGTAAATTAATAATTGTAACTCTGTATAGGACCGGTGTAATGGCCCAGTAGTTAGAGCGTCTGCCTCACAATCGGAAGGTCGGTGGTTCGAGCCCCAGCTGAGTCATACCAAAGACTTAAAATGGCACACATTGCCTTCTCTTCTGGTGCTCGATAAATGAGAAAGGAGTGGGGAAGTTAAGCACATGGAGCTACCAGTGGACCAGCCCCCCCACTTTAGCTTTCACTGCATTCGCAGACACGTGGCCTAGGGCTATAGAAACGGAGATAGGCGCCGCCCTATGCGCCATTGGGCGCGGGAAGGACTTTGACCCTGTGTAGGGCCCCAGGCCTGCTTCATAAACCACCATAATTGAAAATGCTCTCCATTCTGGAATAGATCCCCCACAACTAATGTTATTTAAATGTACATTTTTATTATTATTTTTATTATTATTTTTTATGACATTTTTATTGCAAACCCCTTTTATTATTTTTGATCCAAGATGATATTGCTTGACATGACATGACAAGATGACATGACATGACAAGATGACATGACATGACAAGATGACATGACATGACAAGATGACATGACATGACAGACTAAGAATTTGCACTGCTAGATGAGAACCTGAATAGAAAGGCATTGCCATCAAATGCACTAACAACATAGCTGAAAGTTGTACTAATGATGGTGGTATTAGGAAAGGATGATGGAAACCATATTAATATGTTGGCAGGTATGTAAGGGGTTGTATTTCTTGTATTGTGACCCCCCAGCTAGTAAGCTTTTGACCTTTCTCCAATCCCCCTTGTTTACTACCACCCCCCTTCTATTCCGAACTGGAGATTAAATAAAGATGGCTGTGCTTGGGATTTGTCCATATGTTTGAAGTTGCATCTTAATTGCCTTTGCAGCCTACAGGGTAGCTTTTTGTGCTTTGGGTGGGTCCCTTCAAAGCATTTACTCTCCAAACACAGGTCTTTAATGTACTCAAAGGCTTATTACAAACAGAAAATGGTGGAAAATCACTACTGCACATAAGATTTTCAATATTGATAAACTCTCTTGCAATTTGGTTCAAGTAGATCATAAAATACCCAACCCCCTAAAGAAAATGGCAAGAAGTTAGAAAGATTTAAAATGTCAAGAAAGCAGGTACTTCCACTTTCAAGGATTAAGATATATATATATATATATATATATATATATATATATATATATATATATATATATATATATATATATATATATATATATATATATATATATATATATATATATATACTGTAAGACAAAATAAAAAGTTTCTGTTAGATTTTAACAAGCCTGCCAAAATAAATATTCCAACTTTTACAGTGTCATCTTTAGTAATGAACATGACTGTTTCTAGAGTCCTCCACATTGGCACTCTACCACCAATGTGTTTTGAATTTATCAAAGTACCACACACCACATGGTGTATAAGCACATGAAGTATTACTGCTGTGTATCTTCTGGCCTACAAAGAGACAACACCAAAAGTCAAATGTCTAAGAAGTTTATTGTTGTTTCTTGGGTGGGGGTACTTCACCCCTTTTTGCCATAAGTTGGGCAGCCTCCAAAATGGTATCTACAACATTGGCATTCCTAGGAAGGAACACAAACTCAACACGGGATTTTATGACTGGTGTGTCCTGCTCTGAGCAATTGTCAATTATATCCTTGATGGTATCATAGAAGAGTAGAGCTTGTTGGTCTCTCTCTGCCTCAGTGAATTCGGCCTTGCTGTTTGCACACATGTCTTTCAATGTGTTCAACGGTGTGGCATACTCCAAAGCAACATAAAATTTTCCAAAATTGGGATCCTCAATCTTGTAGCTTGAATGGATGTATCTCCTACAATAAAATGTACTTCAATGTTATTCATAACGTACTTCCTTTTTTATTATATAATGCTCTTACTACAACTAGAGTTGTAAAGGAAATGGCGTCTTGCACATCAGCTCTGGCTGCAAGTCAACTCTCCTTAAATGAATGAAAATGAAATGAAAAATAAGATGAAAATGAAATGAAAAATAAAATGAAAATGAAATGAAAAATTAAATGAAAATGAAATGAAAAATTAAATGAGAATGAAAAGAAAATGAACTGAAAATGAAAGGAAATTCAAAGTTGCTACAAAACAGCAAAAATTAATGAAACAAGATATTTTCATTGCAGAGTGTCATCGATACTAAGAGCACAAGCAACTTCAACTGATTTCAGCAGCAGAACTCTCGTAGTTTTATGCAGATTTAATTATATGCAGATAATTTATGCAGATACAATCAGGCAATCAAAATTAAAACTGTTCTTACTAAATCATAGCGTCTAGAAATGCATCACAAGGCTTTTATGGAAAATGAAAGTAAGCTCCAATGTTGAGATAGTGAAACTGAAACCTCTTTGAAAGGTTGTGTGGAGAAACTGCTATGCCACTGTTAGAACATAAGGAAATTTGGAGTGGCTAAAAGTTTGGTCATAGAGCCCATGGGTACCATGAGGTGGGGAGCAGATTGTCTGGGTTCCCTACCCTGCATTGTTAGCGGTTGGTTTTTATATGCCTAGGGCCTCATAAAGGCTATGCAAGGTTGCAGAGGATAATGAAGGCTAGGCCATTAATGACTCAACAAAATGTATCTAGACTAACAAGCCTGTCCATGGCCTACTTTTATGACAAGGATATGCAAACTGGGTGTGTGACCCCCCCCCCCC
>OLMO02000252.1:3123173-3138345 GCA_900291935.2 Cassiopea xamachana | reverse complement strand
CCCCCCCCCCCCCCCCATTTATTGCAACTTCCTTTTCTATTCCACTGGAAAGTGGATATTTAGCGCGAGACCGACAACCTCTGCCAAAACAATAATTTCCTTATCAATCTCAAACGATTGAGATTCCCTCCCCCCTAGAAACAATGTTGAATTAAGTGTTTATTTGTCAAAGAAGTGTCTGCAAGCATAGCGACTCTTTCTGTACCTGTCAACACTGTATATAACAACATTGTTTTGAGGGGAAGAGGGGGATACTACTAAATGAGCAACAGAAATAATGCCACAGTTCCAAGACTTTCGGCAGAGATTGTAGATCTCAATCTTTCCTTCAAACCAAGCAAGCAAACGTTTTGAAAATTTACCAGACAGATGGAACCAAAGAGCCCTCTCACCTCAGATTGTGCTTAAAATTCTCCTGTCTTCTGTGAAATTCCAAATGATCTCTGTTAACATAACTTTTCTTGTACTTGTTTGCAAAGTCATTGAACATTGGATACAGATGGTCTTCATTGGTCGGATGAATGAATTCTTGCATTGGATTGGCTAGAATTCTGCCCTCGTGCCCTGGGCCTGGGAAGCCACCGCATTTCATGCCTAATAAGGAAAATGATGGTAGATGTTCCATTGCGGTAACTTAGGGCCTGATTACGTGGGCGAGTTGACCCTCTGGTAACTCGGCTCTGACTCGCCAAACTTTCGAGATTACGTGGGGTGCTTGACCCGCTTTTGCCTCGGCTGTGACCTTCAGCCAACCCGGCTGAATCCGATTGAAAACAATTCAAATGCTTGTTTTTTACTATCCACAGCCATTTTTACTTAGTTCGCGCTTGGATATTCCTAGGACAAATGTCAGAACATTGATATTGTGTTGATTCATGCCATTTTCCATTGTTTCCCTTCGTGATGACATTGTTTATCACCGCCAAATACCATTTGCAAAGGCTCTGTTCTAAACGTGAAGTCAATCAATGAATTTATCAAAGTTTCCACCATTTTCGAAGTCCCAGTAAATTTGTTCGAACATACAGCAACCATATCACCTATATAATTCATGATTAACGCCATAGAAATGGTCAAAACACATACGTATGCAGTGGGTGAACCCGAAGCTGACACGTTTGCGATATTACATGAGAAGGGTTAACCCGTTTTACCGGGTTGACCCACTTTCAAAAAGCGAGTTAACCCGCCTTGCCGGGTTGCCTCACTTCAGGTAATTGCGACATAGCTGTCAATAAGGATTTGACCAGGGAGTCGAGCTAGGTCACAGAGCCAGACACGAGCCAGACACGGGTCAACTCACCCACGTAATCAGGCCCTTAGTGGTGATAAACGGATTTTTGATTTCCACAGGATTACCACTTCAGTATAAATATATGCTGTTTTCACACTGGATCCTGTACCTCTTCATTAATATTCATATTAACCTATTTTTACACGAATTACCCTTCAACAAAACTAAAATAAACTTAGCAATACATCATAGTCATAATGGTTTAGTTACAATAACAAAAATTAAAATATACCTTAGGCTGTTCTGCCAGGGGGTCGTGTTTGATTTGTCAGCTCATCAAATACATTTTCAGTTGTTTTTTGAAGTGAAAAAGCATGTGAAGTTCCCTAATGCTTAAGGGGATTTCATTCCAGGTTTTAAGAGCTGAGTATGAAAATCCTTTCTTTGCATACTCTAGATTCCACATAGGAATCTGGATATTTCTGCAGAATCGGGTATTGTATCTGGAGTGGTGGGACCTTAGATTGAACTTGTTCCGTAGATTTTCTATTTTAGCTATCTAAATTTAAAAAATTAAAATGGGTGTAATAAGTGATTCAGAAAACAGTTTAAGATTTTTAATGAAGATCATGGCAAAAATGTTCTTGCTTGAAAAAGTGTGTTTAGTTTGTCAGAAAACAGACTAAAACGTGGCTCCTTTCTCGTCTCTATAGGCAGGTCACTGTAAATTTTTGCTGTCATAAACTGTGCTGATTGCTTTGAAAATTCAGTTCTCAGTCTTGGAATCTTCAGGAGGTATTTGTTGTTACGAGCGTTTGGTTGTGCTCAATTTCTGTGAAATAATCATGAAAATTTTCACAGGATGTACCATCGAGGCACATGTTTACAAATTTACAGCAATGCCAAATCTTGAATTGTGATAACATGTGCATTTCCATTTATGATTTTCCATGAACGATTTTCCAACGATTCAAAGCCTCTTACTGTGAGTTTCAGTGATTTTAAGATTTACCAGACAGCAATATCTTACATATGGCAATAACATTGTTGAATATATCGTTCTAGCCGTTTCATCCGTTAGGAAATATATCTCAGCTTTGACAACAAAGTCAATTGATTTTCAAATAGCAACGAAGGAGTCTATACAAAGACTGCGCAATATGACTGGATATGCCCTTCCTATCCACATTTTGCACTAAAACCATCGACACATGAAACGACTGCTTTTTAGAAGCAAATAGGAGTCAATCTGGGACGCCTGCATAAAATAGACAAGGGGGAAAACTACACATAAAAAGACCATACATCCACATAAATCTTGGTGATAATAGTGAATTACTTCTAACAACGGGCACATCTAACCCTCTCTACCCGCTTTTGTTGAGAGCATCAGTCTATGCCCGGAGATACATGCAAAATCCCCAGCACGAGCGAAAAATCGCCCGTGCCAACATCATTATCAACTGTACAATCGCACGTGCCAAAGAGGAACTTTGTTGTCGCAACTGCAACAATAGTGACAGTCATCTTTGGCTTTTAAAACTCTGCTTTATCCTGTTTTATCCTAAATGAGACATTTGACATGCTTCAGCAACAAGAAACTCTGTATACTGAATATACAAATCTTAGATCGCTCGTGCAATTCCAAATAATTAAGAGGAATCGCTAGTGCAGACAAGGGTGCACGTGCGAATTGTCGCTCTTGTACTAATTTCTTCCAGGCATAGACTGGAACAAGAAAGGCACTCGCCCCGGTCGGACCTTTGGACCAAGCATTTTGTGATTTTTTCATATCTAAAGCATGACAAACTTCTATTTCTAAAGCATGACAAACTTCTACTTCTAAAGCATGACAAACGACTTCTAAAGCATGACAAACTTCTACTTCTAAAGCATGACAAACATCTATTTCTAAAGCATGACAAACTTCTACTTCTAAAGCATGACAAACTTATACTTCTAAAGCATGACAAACATCCGCTTCCACAGCTGATAAACTTCAGTGTACGTTTTTTATATGAAACCAGCTTATAAGCAACCAAATTTAAGAAACTTTTAGAACTACAAGGAAAGAGCTAAGAAACTTTAGATAAACAGCACATTGAAGTCGTTAGCTGGTTCAACGTAAAGCTGTACCAAAACAATGTGAATATGACATTGCTTTGGAATTTAACTCTTATTGACGCATTTTGCTTGTTATAGGACAAATAGTCTGCTACATTCACGTTCTGAGTACGCTTTCACAGCAATTTAGTTCGCTAAATTAAGAAACTTTTAGAACTAAAATGTGGCCAAACATTAAGAAACTTTTAGCAATAGGCCGTGAGCTAGGTTTCTTATAAAAAATGTACGTACCTTTAATTGGTGCATCAAAGATACTGTCCTCGTACTCCGTTGTATAACTGTCGTATGTGATTTTGTAGTCATCAAAATGAGATCCAAGCAGAGAGTCGTATCCATGCATTTCATAATACACTGGTTGCTTGTTGTCTTTTTTAATATACAGAGTGTACTTATTGACTTTCTGGCCTCTTTCCTGAACCAGTCGCCAATCTTCAACATACACACCTTTATACGAGGCAATCCCGTGCAGCTACGATGGAGCGAAATTAAATTACATTGAGTACTATAACAGTCGCTAAGTTTATAACAAAAATACCTACCATAGTTGTATCTGAAGACATAAGGCTGAAAGGTACATGGTAATGATGGAGGAAAAGCTGCAAAAGGTGCTTTTCTTCAGGGGCAACAAAGGGGAGTACGCGGGAAGGGGGCTTCGGCGCCTCTCCTTTTGTCCCATGGACCAGCAAAAATTCAAGAAAGAACTCTTTATCGATGATAGATTCTAGTTACAAAGATAGCAACCAATTTCGTGTTTCCCCCACCTTTTTCAAAAAATATACAGTACAAATCTAGGGAGGTCGAAATCGGGAAAGGCATTGCCCTTGTCGCTGACGTTTCTGCATATTCCAAAAGCTTTGAAAATGATGCTGTAGCCAGCACAACTAAGCAGAATTCCGAGCATATTCCCGACGCCCTGGTAAACCCATTAAATCAGGCCCCTCCATGTTAAAAATCGTTTCAAGGCCCCCTTTGCATCATAGAAATTTTCCCTTTTCGTTTGTGAGGTTGCACCCATGGGAGTAACAACTAAAGTTACAAGGGACACGTGTCTCCACTTTTCACAAATTGATAGATATAAACTATATTTATGTAGCTTTCTGGCTATAAGGGGAAATATTCGGTAAGTCTGTGGTATGTTGTCTCTTGTATAGCTTAATCTTTATCTGAGTGTATGGGAGTAGGCTAGGCCTTTGTTGCTATTTTCCAAACCAGTAAGTGTGATTATTGTTACATGTATGTTATAGAACTTGCATCTTCAAATCTATTGCTTACTTCACTATTTTCAAAGTGCAAAATATTCAAGACATAGCCGAGAAATCTAGAATTACCACATTTCCTATTAACATCAAGGGAAACGCACGTTCAGATTCCCCCTTCATTTTCAGAAAAAATCGTGATAATTTTAGATTTAAAATCTCAAAAGATTGTTATGCATATTTATGATGCTTCCCAAGTAATCAGCGTTTGAGAATTACATAAGAGTACATACTTTCCTTGAGGAGCCCCCTCCTGCTTTAATGGCTTTTTTGGGTACCCTCTCCCCCTACAGAGTGTACATACTTCTTGAATGGCCCCCTGAAAAATCTTGTGCGAAACCTCCTTGGCAATGCAACAGTTGTTCAAAGCAAAAATTAAGCAAAGCACAAACTGAAATCGCGAATCAAACCTGGAATTTTGTGGCATCTGGCAGCGAAGCTTGAGCTGTGATTTTTGCTTGCTTTGTCCCATTAATTAGGAAACAAGATTTCATGTTCTGCACCTTCTCATTTGTCATGGGGGAAATCTTGAATGTCTGCCCTCCTACGCCTAGATCTCCTCTCTGTACCACGATGTCCATTCCTATTGAAAAATTGCTTAAATTATTAAGATGGTTTTCATGGCAGGGGGAGAGGGGGATCACAAAGCCAGTTTTCAAAGGCAGTGGGGGGCAGTCCTGATGGGAGTGGCAGCCACGCCTAGTTATAAAGAGGGTGCTTATTGGACGCAAGTGGAAAGGGGGCTTGGGCGCTCCGATCAGAAATGCTTTGATGATTATAACTTCTACAGTTGGTTATACTGTTACCACTGTCTTTTAACGCGATGCATAGACAGGAATGGGGGACTGCGGCCTTACCCCCAGAACAAAATCTTCAATTAATGATAAATATTAGTAGACAACAGAATTTAGACCTTTAACGCCGTCAACAGGTGGCATGGGCTATAGTCCGCTGGCGGTAAAATCAACCCTGTTGGGGGCAGGGATATGCCTGGACACTTCCCATTTGGGGCGTTCTAATCATTTGACCAACTACTGTCACTAACAAAAAGAACACTATGGCAATGGGATGCTAGATCTCCTGTAACATTTTAACACATTGCTGTAACATTTTAACACATTGCCGTACGGGGCTAGTTCCCACCTGTAGATGGGATCCTTTCAACACCCCCTGGCCTCATGGGTCTTTGCATTGCTGATTGTTGTCTACTACAGCTGCGCTCACACCCCCTTCCCCCCAGGGGCGCCTACGTTGGGGGAGCAGGAGGGGCAAGAACTGCCCTTCATACTGAAATCATTCCATTTCCCCCTACCCATGTGCGTAGGAGGCGGGGGGCAATGGGGCTGCAGCCCCCCAAGTTGGGCAAAAATCCTTTTCACTCGGGCAAATTTTCTGACTGCTCTCCAGTTCTATTTAATAATTCAGGCAGAAAATTTACAGTCCCCCTAATTTTGACGACCTCCTACGTCGTTTCTCCTATCTAGTGAAGGTGCATTTTCCGGTGTTGTAGACAGTATGATTCAAGAACAGTTTTCTGGAGACAAGCCAGATGGGAAACTTTGGATAATGCACGGGGATATGTTTCGTAGACAAGATTTTTGCCTGGACAAGAATTTTGCGCGGCTGAGAGAAAAGAGTAACGAAATCCCCCGCGCTAGACTAAAAGTCCAATCTGGAGGGCAAGCCCCAGACCCCAACTTAAGGTGGTAGAATTTGAGACCGATATACTACATTTTGTCCTTCTAGAAAAGAGTTTGAAAACCAATATCTACCCTTGTGGAGGAACATACAAATATATAAATGCGTCCTCAGAGGAAGCCTTGCCCCCCTGCTCCATTCTGGCTTGCCTTCCTCTCTGGTAGCAGTGATGTGCCGAGACACCTTCTGTTGGGGCGGGGGGCGTTCTGACCAATTGATACTAACAAAAAATAAAAAAGTCACAGAAAATACTGTGGCCTACCCAGTTGCAGCCTGGCTAACTTTTGACTAACATTCTTGCACATCTGAAAATATTGGGGGGGCGCCCCCCATCAGCACATCCCTGTCTGGTAGGACCCATAATTGGATATCTTAGAGCCTAAAATCCCTTTGCAAATCCAAAGATGTGCCAAAACATACAAACCTCCGTAAAAATCCATTCGACTTCTGTTCTTGGTTGCATCATACCAGGCGACAAATGGCTCCTCAATTTGTGCGTAGGGTAAGCGCAGTGTTCCACTTACTTTGTACCTAATACCCCACACAGGTGCCCTCTCATGAATACCATTTTCTTTTGCCTTTCCATCGTCTTGGACGGCCATGCCAGAAATCAAATGGGCGAAGAGAAATACTAGCCAAATGACAGCCATTTTCGCTTCGTTGGCCTTCCTTCGGAGCTAATTGCTCTGTGATTCGCATCAGTCGAATTTTATTGTGTAGAATCGTTTGATATTCATGTGACTGTCAGGGGTTTCCTCTAGCTGTTTTGTTAATACCGGAAGTCAATAATTCTTTTGTCCTACGCAGCTGCCCCTTCACGATTGGCCAGTTTTTACAGTGAAACATGTTGCATCAGTCAAGCCGCATCCAGGGGCACTTACCCAACCCCCCTCCCAATAAATTTTGCGGGAAGCATATATTGTCAGCAGTGCATTTGTGGTGTATTTTTCTTTATCATATTTGAACGGATTGACAAATAACCGCAACAAAATCACAGAAAACACTTCAAAGCGATGACTTTTTTGGACTGAAAAATCTCTCTCTTTTGCGGATAATACTTTTCGACTTTTACAGTGTCTTGTTTTTCAAAATGATCGTCCTTTCTTTCTATACCTTTCCCCCTCCACATTTGCTGAAATGCGTCGGCTGCCCCTGGCAGGGGGGAACTAAAGGACATAGTTGGAGGGTGGATAGATCAATTTTCCGACAAAGAGGGCTTCCCTCGCATTCTTTCACTAGTACAACATCGTTAGCACTGTCGATGCACTGCAAATCTGCCGAAAAAAACAAATGTGGGGGCCTGTGGTACCTCCCCCCCCCGCACCTCCCTATTGCTACGCAAATGAGCCCTAGCATTTTTGCCAAATCAGCAGAAGTGCCAAGCAACTGCAACTTATCCTTGCTGTTGCATCATCTTGAAGAGACAATAGAATTCTAAAGATGATGCAAAAAACCGGAACCATTTTGTTCTCACAACAAATATACAAGATCAATAGAATTCTAATGATCATCGTTAGAATTCTGTTGATCTTGTATAACAGCTAGGTCTGTGTTTCTGGAGGGGCAAAATAGTCCTGGAGGAATCCTATGGTGCAAAATCTGAGACTTTATCTCATACGCTATGGCAGTGGTGATTTCTAAAAGTTTTAACAAGGGGGCTCTAGGTGCAACCATGTCCATATTCTGGGTGTGACCTAGTTGCAACCACGACCATATTTTCAAAGACGCAGATATGATGCTTTAGTTTAGTACTAATGAAGTATAATAAACAGTTAGAAATGTCTCAATTACCATATAGCAGTGAATAATTAATCATAGCAATACAAAACACTTTAGAAGCAAAGTCAATGCAAGAATGTTTAGGGGGTAGCCCCCCAAAAATCAACAGTAATTTAAGCAAGGGGGCTCGGCCCCCTCAGCCCCTAGAAATCACCCCTGCTTTATGACATCACATTCAAATGAGCAAAGTATGTGCAGGAAAATATTGAATTTGTTACTATGATACAAAGGCCAAGATTGAGCTCAACCAAAATTTCTGGAGATATCCCCTTAGCTACAAAGATTAAGTAACAAAAAACAATTTCAAAATAATTCCCAGGGGTGGCAAAATCGTGGCATCCTGCTGCTCAGGGGTGGCATTTGCCGATCGCTTTTCTGTGGTTTCATACTTTGAACCGAAGATTAACTTAACTACTCAAATTGCTAAATGCATAGGTTCGACTCATCTACATCTCATCGTATGAACTAGCTCTAACAATTAAAAGATCGCGATAGCGAATGACCCCACCTCAACATGCGATTACATCATAATGGCCCACTTGTGGAGAACAATTACCAACAGAATTGTGGCAATAATTATGTAGCACCTTCTGCATGCCGTTAATCCCCTGGGGCTTATTCATTTGTTTGGATTTTTGAATGGGATCTTATTCGAGGGGGGTCTTCAAAAATTTTCTTGGTAGTTGGTCAAATTCCAGTTGAAATATTTCTTCTAGTAAACTTTTTCTTCCATGCTACACATTCAAGCAATAGGATATTTTCAAGGGGCAGGCAAATCGTCGTTACATAATGACTGCTTTTTCTTTCCTAGCTCTATAAGGCACTAACAGACTATCGGATAGGTACAGTTAAGTGCTTAGGTGGTGGCTTATTGGAGGGGGCTTATTAACAATTTGTGGCTCTAGGGAGGAGGCTTATTCGGAGGGGGCTATTTCGACGATTGACAGCAGCTGTCCTTTGCAAGACTGGAGATCTCTGAATTATCGTGTAAACGCACGATCCTTGTAAAACAATTTATGGAAAAACTCACGAGCAAAAGCTGATGAAACAACTCGTGTATTTTAGGCTTTACCATAATATTTGACCACACCTACTTTGTTATAGACCACACCCATCGTATCACAGCTGGCATGTTTCAAATTTCGCTTTTTGTGGTTTACTTTCTTTGACTGCGTGCAAGAAGAGCTAGTCAGGGTAGTCGAGACTTTGCCTGTTTGCGCCACGACAAGTCCTGCTGCCCAGGGGGTCACTCGAACATTCTTTATACGGGGGGTCCATCCGCGAGTTTCAAAATTCACCCAAAAGTATCAAAACAAAACTTGCACACTCCCAAAAATATCAAATAAATTACTTGATGAGATCCATTCAAAATGGCAAACTGCTTTCACGTGTAACAAACTACTATCACGTGCCATAAACAGAAAGCCTCCAAAAGTATCGGGTCACAACGCGAATCCTCACTTCAACAAAATCGTTAGGACCTCCCATACATAGCAGGCTCAAGTGATCCCCTGGGCCCTGTTGCCAGATGGAAGCTGCCTAGATGAATTCAGCAGGGACGAAAATTGGGTTGAGGGGGTGTGGGGAGGTGATTCACCCCCCTAACAAAACGTGCCATTTCGCAAGGCAAAACGGCAATGCAATTTACATTTGCAGTGCAACTTGCTGGACCCAGGTCTATTTGATGAACTACTACTGCTAAAATTACGGTCGCAGACAAAATTTTCGCAGGGCAAACCTTTGACTCCCTCCAAAAAATATACTGAAGTTAAAGTCCCTGGAAGTCAGAGCTCCGTGATGCTACGTCGATGTGTTCAGCATTTTCATTCTTATCATGCATGGGTACATTCGCTTTAATTGCACTTTTACGGTATATGCTCATAAATCATGGCCTGCTTCTTTTTGTTTTCGCAATATTCCTTAAAACAGGATATTAAATCCCTTCCGCCAATAGCCATTTGGCTTCAAACATACGCGCCATTTTGTAGGTATCAATAGAAGACACAATGTGATTCAGCTTCTGTGCAAACATGACAATCTTCATAATTTGATGGTTAATCGTGAATGCATGATACAGTTGGCAATCATTTCCATCAAGCCTTGCCTAAACCTTATGCAGATCATGCTTAACAGACAGGGCTAAAGTCCCTAACCACATAAACAAGGCCTATCATAGCTTAATCCATTGAGCACTTGTTTACTCTGCTCCAAATATAAACATGCTCTTTTCAAGAAGGTTTTCCTCAGCCCCATTAATGAAACTCTCCAAAATTTTTCACGATTCTAGTTTCAAAACAGCTTTAGCAACAATTTTTGAGTTTCAATGGTGTGCTCATGCACATTAGTGGAAATTGAAAAGCTCCAAGTAATTTTGAAATAATGATAAATGTTAGTAAACATACGATCTTACAGACTTTCTCGCCTCTCAAACATCTTTAACTTTCAAAACTGTTAAGCAGTCGAGTACTACTTCTTAAAAGTGTAGTGTGTGTTTATTTGCGTTAGACTAATATTGGCATCGATACGGAGAATGTACATGTTCTCACTCAAACTTCCCATTGATCTGACTCCGTCATTTCTCGTGGCCAAGAACCTATCTTCGTGCTCTGGCCGTATTCTAGGTATAAATGCCGACAAGACATTCTTCCAAACTCTGCCCTCCATACCGAACACAACACATTTCCCACTATTGTTCAGCAAAAGTTTAGAAGGAAGCAGAATGTAAACAAACTTCCACATGCTGGAGATTCCCTCAAAATGAAACCAAATCACAATAGAAACCTCGCTTTCGGTTCATGGCATGAGCCAATCAGTAAAGTAGAATATTGCTATACAAAAATAGAAACCAATCACGAAAGGTGAAGGCAGGTGACCAACTACGCAAAAACAAAAATTTTAGAGCTTCGTTGAAATACGTGTGTGTACAGGTTGTTTGCTGGTAGCTAAGTCAAAAGTTGTTACTTTAAGTCGATCTTTTGTCACAGTTGCCTGCACGCTGTCAAGCACAAACGCTGGTAGGAAGAAAAATGCCTTATCTAGGGGAAGGCCGTGGGTCTTACGGGGAGTTGTGGATAAAAACTGCAGACGGATGGAGAACGTCAAAGACTATAAACATTAGGAACTCTAACATGCCGTCTCAAAATCAAAACAAAAGCAGTGATACTGGGTAAGTTTTAGACACACGTCATGTTTCATAAAATATATATTTTTGTAATGTATAGAATTCCACAGGAATTCAACTGATGATGTCTGGCTGGACAAGCGTATTGTAAGACAGTTTGTAATCACGGACAAAATGCGTTGACTATTTGAAAATATCTCCTTTGTCATTACCGGAATTTAAGCAGTATGCAAGATCGAATACGTACGTCATTAGCTGATTTCATTTACGCTAAGCTACTGGTAATGGCCGTTGGTTTCGGTTCAGGTATGGGAGAAACTTCTATCAATTTCAACAAAAACTTCTAACCTTTCCCCAGTCAGTTTGATTCCAGTTCAAGATCAAGGATTTCCCGGCCTTGCTTCGTAATCAGAAACCACATTTATTGAATTTTACAGGATTCAGTTACAGTATAGCACCGGTATTTTAAAGTCGTACTTTGATATTGAACACTTTTGACAAAAATTACAGCCCGAGAGAAGTTACTATCTGCGCTGTAATGTAAAGACTGCAAACATCAGCGGCTTTGTTTATTGTATACTGGGTAGTTCGTTTTCTGTGATATACAGCTATTCGTACAAAAACAGAACTATACGTTGCACTAAACACGCGTGTTTTTCAATTGCGTGAGACGTTTAGAAATGAATGAAGCCGGTCTTATGATTCCTATCACAACAAGCTGCGGTGTGTGCGCAGTTAGAAACATACGGCCTAGAAAATGACGTCATAAAATCCCACGTGAGGATATGGTGCTGGGAAGGGAGCTTTTGATCTTGGTGAAGGGCAGTGTTTCATAGATAGCGGGGCGCGCTTCCCCTTGGGAGCACGGTACGATGTTGGTGGGGTGTGCATGATCCCGGGGAACACGTATATTACAGTTGAAACACTGATAGCTGAGGTTCTGCTCTGGATTGTGGAAGTCTCAGCTATCACATCAACTTGAGGCTTAAGTTGTTTTGTCTATGCTCAGGAACGAAATGAGAGTATACACTCTTGCTAGCCGTGTAGAAGAGAGAGGCGCGGGGGCCCCTAGCTGTGATTTGAGGGGGCTCAAGCCCCTAGCTCTGTAAACTTTTTCGAAGTAGAAACATAGAAGAATTAATGTTTAACTGTAAAAAGCTATTTTAGCTGCAATTAACTGTCGAGAAATTGCTAGTTTACAAGATATAGGGTGTTTGAAATACGATATTTTTCGGATGACATTATCGTTTTCTGATATAACTGTGTGGATTAACTGCGAAGTTTCTTATAAAATTACGTACAAGAAATAACCCCTCCCCCTAGCTATCAACAGAGCCCCACTAGGTATCGATTTACTTCTAAACAACTGCCTCTAATACACTTCTTGGAAAGAAATTTGCTAGTGAACGCTGTAGCAATTTTTCAGATACACTCTTTTTTTATAAGAATAAAGTCTATAAGAATATTGAGGCTCAAAATTGCTAAAATTTAAGAATAATTTAAGAATATTGCCAGGCTCAACCTTCATCAAAACTAAAATATTTTGATAATCGAATCAAATTTAATTAAGAGTTTCCTCCCAACACAAAACATTTGTCACTTTGACGCTATATATATATATATATATATATATATATATATATATATATATATATATATATATATATATATATATATATATCTATGTTTTAAAATTCGTTGAAATTTATGGTGAATCAACACATCAAAAATGATTTAATGTGTTTCTTTGATCGTAAGGCGAATTTACACCTTGTGTTGAGCAAGAAAAATTTAAGAATAATTTAAGAATAATCTGAGGCTCAAAACCGAAAATTTTTAAGAATATTGAGGCTCAGAAAAAAATTAGGTATTCTTATAAAAAGAAAAGAGTGTATCACTAGCGAATATACAGGATGGACTGTGTTTGTTGGATGGGCCTAACTCAACTAGGTTAGCATTCTAGCGAACTTTGAATCTCTCACATTTTATGTTTCAGCTTACTGTTTCCTTGTTGTTTTTTCTTAAACACTTTCTTAAATTTTCACTTCCTTCTACTTAATCCTAGCTATCTCATTCATTTTAATCGCTTTATAAGCTATACTGACGTTACTGTTTACAGATTTTTCCCCTTTCTTGATAAGACTCATATTTTGACCACATATATTGTCTTATCGCTTTCGCTTCTGCTTATCTGCACCTTACAAAGAAAATAGTTGTACATGTTGCATTTACGTACAAAAATAACAGAAACATTAGATTTAGAAGTAAATTTATATCTCAGCATAAAACAATGGAAAGCGGCCATTTGCCTAAGGCAAATTAAGTTGTTTTGATGCGGAAAACTTTTGAGCCGTCAAATTAATTAGGCTACAAAGATATGTTGAGGTTGTGAGTAAAAATTATCTAGCTCTCGTTTTCATGCACAGATAATTGCCTATAAATACTGATTTGCAAGAAATAATATGTGTTGTAAGCAGAAATTTGATTTCGATGCCATTTACAATTGAACAATTAGTTGTTTCTCCCACTAAAATAGATCCACTTGTCGTTGTATTGAAGGGGAATCTCCATTCTGTTCCGTGGTCATTACGTGTATACAGCTACTAACTTGTTGACATTGCGGCCATGTTAAAACAAAGAACACCCAATAGAAACTGGAATATTCAGTAAACAGAATTGAAAATGTTTGCTGGGTTAGGCCAATACGCCCTTACTTGCCGCTAAAGCTTTATTAATCCAACGGGATAGACATTTCTTGAGCGTGATCCAATCAGGTACAATCCACCAAGAAGCCACATTAATGTAGCTTGTAATGATCTACACTTCATCGCCATTCTTGTAGATTCGTTTTTAGAAGAAATAAGCTGCAATAAAGGTTATTTTGAAAAGTGTTTTTTGTCCATAACTGATGCTTTCTACGGTTACAGTACACGTTGTTTTTTTATAAGAAAAAAGTTTATAAGAAAATGAGGCACAAATGGGGCTCAATTTCCAAAATAAAGTGTTTTTATTGGCCAAAATTCGGTATTTCGTCGTTATTGCATTCAAAATGCTAAAGATGAAATTCAAATTCAAGTATACAATATTAATAACAATAGTGTAAACCATTTCAGCAAGTATATTTCAGTAAAAGTTATGAAAAATTTAGGAAAATCTCAAGCTCAATTGCGGGAAAAGTTAAGAAAATTGAAGCTCAGGCAAAATAATGGTTTCTTATAACAAAAACGTTTATCAAAGCTTTCCTAAAGCTGTCTTGGCAAAAATTTTTGATTTTCAATATTTTGCGTTTGCACATACATGGAAAGTGAAAAAGATCCATGCGCATTTGAAACGATGATAAATCTCAGTAAACAACAGCATTTGAACTGTCAGAGGGTAGCCAACATCACATACATGACATTTTGTGCACAGATAAATCGCATTTTAAATACATAAACAATGAAGAACTTTCCTAAGTCTCAAAAATCTATTACTGAACTTTTTTAACTTTTTGAGCAGCTGATTGCTCCTTTGTCATAAACCACGTTCTTAAAGAATATATGTATATTCAAATCTTCGCAAAGCAAGATAATAGATTTATACTTTTCTTGGATTCTAGGGAAGGAACAGTGAAGAAACAGATACAGAATAATCAAGGTAGTAAGGATTTATCTATATTTCATTACTAAGAAACACGGTTGATATAGTCGATCCAGTCGTACTATTTTACCCAATGATGTGCCGAGACAGCTTCTATCGGGGGAGGGGGCGTTTTGACCAATTGACCAACTATTGTTAATGACAAGAAAACAAAAAGGTCACAAAATACTGTTGCCAACTCTCTTGCAACTTTGAAAATATTGGGGGGTGTCACGCCTTCCACGCCCCCAGTCGACACATCCTTGATTTTACCGACAAGTCTTGAGATCATTCAAAAAGTACGTAACGGAAGAGATTGCCATTTTGACTTCCAACCCCCCC
>OLMO02000252.1:3079002-3095997 GCA_900291935.2 Cassiopea xamachana | reverse complement strand
ATATATATATATATATATATATATATATATATGTATAATAAAGATAGTCAAGTCATCAATTCTCTCAAATTCTACTTTGAGTGTATTAATGTTGAATAAATGACTTTTTCTGCTATACCAAAAGTATGATGGTCATTTACCCAATCTATATCATGTAATCTGAGCGACCTTTCATCCATTGTTTTCCCAAAAACACCTCAATGCTTACCGAATTTCTCTGGAATCTGCTAAACCTCTTTAGAATTGGGTGAAGAAATCTCTTTAGTCTCTTTAATTAGAAGTCATCTAAGGTAATTTGGAGCAAGGTCTCTCTATGACCTCGCTCCAAATTACCTTAGACAACTTCTAATTCGGAATTCTCAGCAATCTTGTCGAACCCTAAGAAACACTGATAGAGATTTGAAGTTGCCACTGAGAAAAGCTAATAATGGGCAAAAAGGATATTCTTTCAGAGGAGCAAAATCGTGGAATGGTCTCTCAGCTGGTGCTAAATGTGCACCAGCTCTGGCATCTTTTAAGTCTTATTTATAAATATTTTTTTCATATCTAGTTATATGCACTTTTTAATTTAGATTGTTTGAAAAATATATACTTTTTTGTAAGATTTTAGCTTTTATTTTGTAAATAGATGGCCCCCTGCAAACCAGCTCAACTAAATGGGCCACCGTCTGTAAAATATTCAAATAATAATAATAAAAATAATAATAATAGGAATCTTGAACATTTCCAACAAATGCATACTGTTTGAGACTATTATTGACGTTTCAGTCATTCAGTCCCTAATGCGCTGATTCCAGATCAATAAACAATGAATCACACCTCTCCCTTTGTTTTGGCTGTTTCATGGCTTTTCAGTTAGTCATCTCTTGGGAAAATTAGAATTGGATCTGCTTATGGGATCATCCAAACAGTACAGATAACAGTCGTAGAATAAAGGATCTCGTCCAACTACCAAGTACAAAAACAGTGAAGTACGCAAATTAAATTCACTGACATTTAGAGGAAGCGTGCTATGGAACACACTCCTGGACATGATACAATCTACTAGAACTGACAGACAGTTTTGAAAAAAATTAAAGATTTGACGGGATCCGCATGCTACTTTATAATGTGTTGATGAATACGTTTTTTTATAAGAAAATCATTATTTTGCCTGAGCCTCAATTTTCTTAACTTTTCCCGAAATTGAGCCTGAGATTTTCTTAAATTTGTCTTAACTTTTACTGAAATATACTGGCTAAAATGTTATACACTTTCGTATATAATATTGCATACTTGAATTTGAATTTCATCTTTAACATTTTGAATGCAATAACGACGAAATACCGATTTTTGGCCAATAAAACCACTATATTTTGGAAATTGAGCCTCGTGATTTTCTTAAGATTTTCTTAAGATTTTCTTAAGATTTTCTTAAGACTTTCTTAAGATTTTGTTAAGATTTTGACGATTTGAGCCTCAGTTTCTTATGACCTTTTTTCTTATAAAAAAACGTGTACTGTGGAACAAGCCCAATGATAGACTTGTAGACAACTACAGTAGTTTGGATGGCCTCATCTACAAGCTGATAAATAGTCTTCCAACCGAGGTACTTAATGAGTCGTCCACTATGTGCATTAACGCTACCTTCCGTCAAAATTCCTGCAGCTCTGTCTTGAAGCTTTTGGAGTTGATTGGTGGTAGTTGCACCACAGCAACCCCATACTGAACAGCTGACAGAATTATTAAAATACATACGTAATCCAATTAGTGTCAAGAAATTCTAGAACAATCATTAAGCACGTATGAGCAAGCAAGATTCCAGCTAGACAATTCCATCGTTAGGCCTAAGTAAACATGAAGCCTCGTTGTCATGTAATCTATTTAGTCATACTGACGTAATGTCTACATAGAGCCCCGAGAACGTTCTAGTGTAGGGTAAGAATATACTTTACGTAATTATCTGCTGACGAATGATTATATAGAACGAGAATATAAATACCACAACTAAATTAGAGTTAAGGAGAACAGTTTCGTTGAATCTACGATATGCTGTAATTGATGATTTTGAAGTACTGTGAGTTCATTGTGACTATCATTCTGTGAGTTATTGTCGCGGACAACTAGAGTATTCTTGACACAGCAATAATGGAAATGGAGCTACATAATACTTGTGTACAATGTTCTCACAGAACAAATCACCCCTAAATGTTTACTAACTTACTTATAAACAATTTTCCTATAAGCCTGTAAGAAAAAGCGTATTTTTCTTTTGCAGAACACTGTAATACACGTTTGTACACATAATCTGAAAAACTCTGTATTTGCTAGAATAAGTGCACTTTGTACACGAACAGTGTGAAAACGTGCAAAGAGAGGCACTTTTTAGCGGATCAACATATGATCCAGTACAGTTTAAACATGGCCTGAAGCGTATTTGCATCTTACGGTGGACCATTGTTATTAGGCCTTGATGTTTTTCAAGAATCTCTAACAAATAAGTTCTATTTTGCAAGACACTGCGAATCCACCGGTCGCAGAAACATGTGAAATTCGACGTCATACCCTTATCTGCCGCCGACGCAATGTGAAATTCCAGAAGATCTCATGGATTTTGAGCTACGTGATACTCGTTTTATTTTTAACAAGAAACTTGCTTATAAACAGTGTAGTACTAGACGGCCTAACTTTTAAGAAACTTTTAGACAAGTTGTTCATTGAAATCGTTAGCTGGTTCAACGTGGAGCTGAACCAAAACAAGACATTGCTTTAGATTTTAGCTCACAGTGCCGCAATTTGTTTGCTGTAATGCCAAAAGTTTGCTTTTCATTGAAATTTTGCAAATTAAGACAATAAGAAACAAGAAATAATTCACGCCGTAAATGAAGAACCTCGTAGGACACTGTTAGAACTAAAATATTACCAAGAATTAAGAAACTTTTAGACAAATTGCACATTGAAATCATTAGCTGGTTCAACGTGAAGCTGAACCAAAACAATGTGAATATGACATTGCTTTAGAATTTAAATCGCACTGACTCATTTCGTTTGCTATAATGCCAAACGTTTGCTACATTAACCCCTTATTTATGTTTTCACTGCAATTTTGCGCCGTAAAGTAAGAACCTTGTAAGAAGCAGTTAGAACTCAAATATTACCTAGAATTAAGAAACTTTTGCTGCTAGGCCTTGAGCCTGGTTTCTCGCAGAAAAAGAAATTCTACTGAGGATTCCAATCGAAATCGATACTCTAGTGTCTCTAGCAGAAGGGGTGAGGCAATAGAAGGGGGTGTTCACATCTGCCAATTCTTAATAGAAGGGGGTGCGAATAGAAAGGGGTATTCATGTCGGCTAGTTTTCAATAAAAGAGGGTGCTAATAGAAGGGAGTGTGCATGTCGGCAGCTTTTCAATGGGAAAGGAGTGCTAGGAGGTGGTTCATGCAGGGAAATTGTTTTATTAAAATGTGATGTAATTTTCTGCATGTTCTGATCATGATTGGTTTGTTAAATTTAATAGAAGGGTGAGGTGTTAATAAGCAACAGGAGGGAAAGGAAAATTCTTCTGAAATTAATAGACGGGGGGCCCGTCTATTAGAGAAAAAAGAGTATTCCCAAGCATCCCAGGGAACATGTTCAGCCCCCCTTGTTCCTTAGTCCTCCTCATGTTCTTGCTGACTTCTACACATTGTTGACTTTTGATAATTCGTATTTAAGCTGAGCTTAGTAGACAGTGGAGGAAGTGTATCTCTAATTTTTTCTAAACTATTTTTGCTGATTCATAAATTATTCACATAGAAAACTCCATTATATTTTGAAGGATAAACATAGGCAGACTTTGGAATTTTTTATCGTCCTGTGGTCGTTCCTATGACACTATTTTGTCACTAGGTCCATGATAATGTTGACCACAGCGCATAATGTCGAAAGCTTCTGCCACAACTCAAGTCGTTGCGTTTCGTAATGCCACAATATTACTTGTTTGTCTTTAGCAAATGACATTTTCTGAATAGTTAATAAGGACCTTAACTGAAGCTTTCACTCTTATCTGTGGCAAGAAGGCCATTGGGTTGGAGACTTGCAAAACAGGTTTGTAGTGGAAGAGAAAAAAGTTTGTAGTGGAAGAGAAAAAAGTTTGTAGTGGAAGAGAAAAAATTTTGTAGTGGAAGAGAAAAATTCAAGCTGCAATTCTTGCCGTTTTTTTTGTTTTGGTAGAAGCAACCGTCAAGGAAGTGAGCAATGTTTGTAAATCTTCATGCCTCACGACTGCGAGTTTGGAAAGAGGCTCCTACCACAGATAGCATTATTTTGCCTTTTTGAGGCAAAGCTTGGAGATGTGTTGACCGCCTCCCATAGATACTGGATCGGTGTAGTTCCAATAGTGAAGTGGCTTCGTCCTCTGTACTTCTTGGCGCGCACACAGCAAGAGGATTTCACTTCACCATAACTCTTCCACTTATGGTTTTTCCTATTGAAGGTAAATGCGCAGAATCTCAACAGTATAATCCAGACTGCAAGCTTCCTTTATAACTCTTTTAGTTCTCACCGGGATATTTTGAACATCGAAAGACATTTAGGCCTTGTCGCTTGCAAAATACAGCTCTTTCTCTTCATTTGAACTGTCCTATCTCCTAGAGGCTGCCGAATCTATATAGAGGATCTCTCTTAATCCAAATGTATCACTATTTTTTTGTCTTCTTTTGTTCACGCGTTGCAGTCGTACAAAATTCATGTACCTTTGTTCTTGAACTAACAAAACTTACTATATCTAAGAAACAAGAATTTGGCTGACTTTTATATAGATTTTCAAGCTCGGCTAGTTTGCGAGATTTTTCTATTTACTAAGTATTGATACAAACCAAATCTTGGATTGTACTGAGATGATATCAATGTTTATATTGATGCAGTAATGGGAGCGGTTTGACACAATGGAGTCTTCATATGAATTTGCGAATCTTACCATCTTCACGGGCAAATCTTCAAGGCTCCAAGGGAGTGGCGTTTTAACCACATCTGATGCGCAGAGGTCGACTGTGCTCCGTCGCAATTAGGAAGGTGTAGTAAAGTTCAATTTACCTTCCTTCTTTTCATGCAAAGATATTCCGGATCAGTTCTAGGACTGTTTTGTTTCCATTCGCTGGCGTAAGGCGGCCTAAATTTTGCAACTAAGGAGCAAAGGAAGAGAAAAACACGGAGGCTGTTTAATAAAGAGGATTGCCAGTTGCATGCAGTAAGATCTCAAACATTGTCTTTCCTTATTCGCAAATAAACAGGGGATCTGCAACGGGTGGATTGTCAGCTCTTTGAAACACAAGACATATTTTGTGATTGAAAACAGAGATCGATTCTTGGAAAGTTCTGATAGCACAAGATTAGCGAGGTCTTGAAAACGGTAGTGAAATTACATCTGATAGTATTACTGAAGACGCTTAACTCGTTGATTTGTAGGTGAGAAAAATACGAGGAAGCACATGTGTGTTACTTGTTATTTTTCGATGGAAGTTAAATAAGGAAAAAGGAACAAGGAAGAATTAAATGTACAAACATTTGGCTGTTATTAAAGTTAGTGTAAGGAAGTCATAAGCGTTTTATGGCCATTTTGCTGTAGCAGGGTCTCACATCTCTCCCAGAGGTTTCAAGGGCGAGAAAAGTCGCTGTTATTCCTGAAATATTATATCACATTTCCATTGAGATTTTTTATGTGATCTTCGCGCCCTTTTCCGCAATTCTACCTTCTAGCTGCTGTTGTGCAGCTTCATAGTAAGGAAGTATCTCGGAGAATTGGAAGTCCCCTCTGTCGTTAAATTTATTTACGCTTTTTCAAGTTGCATATACGACATTCAGTTAGAAAAATTGGTTGATAGATTCGACTTTTATTTAAATGACAATTGTACACTGTGGTTTTCGTCTTTGCATTATACTATTGCTACCGCATCGCAGCTTATCCCCGACAAAGTCTCAAAACTCTGAAACGCCGCAGAGATTGGCCCCAGAGCGTTACTTATCGACCCTGATACAAGTAGGCCTAAGCATTTACCAGAAGGTGAAGAAAAGGAAAATTTGTAACTTTTAAAAGAGTTTCAGTCATTCAGTTGGTCGACGTACTACTGGCTTAGTTACAATAGTTCTTTGTAATGTCGAATCGGCGACACTCGAGCCTGATAACGCACGAACTGCTCTTGCACGACGCAGCGTCAGTCGGCGACGATCGAAAATTGGACGAGTTGAGAATATTTGTTAAGCATGGTAAATTTGACATTAATTTCAAGGATGAAGAATGGGGAGGAAGAACCGCGCTTCATTGTGCATCAGAACGAGGTACAGTATTACATACTTTTTGACATAATGACATCACTTTGCCGCGTATTATGTGTTTCGAATAACGAATTGAATTGAATCTGTGTGCGCTATCTCGCTATAAGGCGTCGGTTTTGTGTTAGTAAAAGTAGTAACACCACCGAACATATCAATATAATACCACAAAAGTAAACTATTTACTTCCGAATCACAACAAACAACGTTGCTAGAGCAATCAAGCAAAATGTTTCACCCCAAATCTCGACCCAGGTTCCTGTGAAAAATCGAGGACGCGGTTCATTCTCTTGTAAATTGCTGATGTAATAAAATGTTGCTCCGTGAACTTGAAATATCGACAAAGTCTCCTCCATTCAAATCATTTCTCCCTTGAGCATAAAATACTGCCAAAAGTTTCACCTACTTGTACAATACGCCAGTTTTCAGTTTCCATTAAGTGTGAATATTACCTCAGTATTTTGTTTTCCAGTAGAATTTCAAATACCACAAATATTTGCTTTGTCATTCTCTTTGCTGAATTTTCATAGATTTGTCACCTTCCCACAGGTTTTGGTGATGATGATTCGAGAACTCTACAATTACCCTTTGTGTTCTATTCCCTTCCGTACCAATCATATTTTTTGCCATTCTTTTTTTTTTTGATTAGTTTTCAAATTTCCGTCAGTTTCCCACGGGGCTTGCAGTGGCGTAACGCAGTTTTGGGCTCCATTGTTTATTCGCTACGCAAGGGGCCCATTGTACTTGATTCCTAAGGGTCCCGCGTTACGCCACCGGGGGCTTGGCGTTTATGGTTCAAGAACTGTGCAATACCTTGCGCTGCCATTAGCAAAGTATCGCAATCGCATTTCTCTTCAACACCAGCAATTAGTTCTGTGTTTTTGGACTAGTTTAATTTCTAAGCTAAGGTTAGGCTGGTCATTTAGGCTGTTATAGAATCTACAACACAATATGGCGATATCTGCTCAGAGATACAGAATCATTCACGACCTGATGTTACACGAAGCGGCGTGTGCCGGCGACGATTTTAGGTTGGCGACCAACATAAACTACGTGAAGCGCGGGAAGATGGACATCAATTTCAAGGACGATGAGTATGGTGACCGAACGCCTCTACATTGTTCCGCAGGAGAGGGTAAACCCTTGAATAGTTTTCCAACCAACTTTGAAATGTTTATCCATTGCATTGGGCTCTTTTTGGCCCATTCATGGGGTGCAGTTGTTTGCTTGGTAATGAGAGCACCATGCCCTCATTCTTTTCCTCAGTTTAGATCTAAGACCCCCTATAATGAGAGTGAAATTTGGGCAGAATACTTTTGTATACAAGGGGGGCTATGATTTGTAATTCACTGCCAAATGAATGTAGATAAGCTTAGCCTATACTTTCCAAAGGTTTAAAGTGAAGCAACATGCTTGCATAGTGCAAGTTGTTTTGATTCCTATATCTTTCTTTAAATTTTACTTTACTTTTATCTGTTTTTTCGTAAGTATTAGTGCATTGTAGTGATAACTAGTATTTTATAGAAATGAACTTAAGCTTGTTTTTTTAAAAGGAGGTCTCATTGAAAGCCAACTATGATGAAGGGCAACCCTCCTACAACATGTAAAAATGAAATAACTGAAAAGGACACGAGAAACAATCCCCCAGCTGACAAATTTTGCATGGTTTACTCCTCGCCCCCCCAATAGAAGTAGAAACCTGAAGATTTTAAATAGTCAAACAAGGCTTTAACCCCCTGAAATGATGATACTGGCAGATATTGCCCCCCAGGGGATTTCTTCCTGCTACATGCTCCCCCCGTATGGATGAATGCAGAGCAGTTCTAAGTAGGATTTTCGCATGGAACACTTATAAATTATAAACCTGGCCGAAGGCCTGGTTTTATACACAAAACTTTGCTTGCATGGCAACATTTCAAAGTTGGTTTTATACACAAGTTTTATACACAAAACCCTTCAGCATAATTACAGGAAAAAATAATCTACGAACTAAGCGAGCGAATTGCTCTCAGGAAATCAAGAATATTATTCCAGATCCAGTGAGGCGTGTTCGAACCACCAGAAGCTCTACCTATTCACACCCTTTCCAAGTTTTTAAATCTAATATCAACAAACTTGATGTTGTCTCCCTCTCTACTTAAACTTCCCCTCATTTTCTCAGTTTTTCCTTTGTCGGGACTTTGTTATAGGCTCTACGGCCTTTCCCCGAAAGTAGTTACTAAAAAAAAAGGAAAGTTATATATAACGAAGAGTAGCTATTAAAATTGAACAATAAAACAAAACCTATTTAGCGTGGAGCTGTTCTTCCAGGGGGTTGTGTTCAGTTATGTCTTGCTCTTCATATACAATTTCAGTTGCCTTTTTGAAAGTATTTCTTGTTGGTAACTCACGTATGTGAATGTAGTTGACGTTTCTTAATTGTGGTCATACTTTAGGTCTCCATGCTTCATACACTTTAACGAACTAAATTGCTGTGAAAACGTAAGCAAAGCGTGAATGTAGCCAGATATAGGAAATTTCCTATAATTACTTTAGGCCCATTGCCATGACCAAAAGTGCATATAACAGTGTTTGAACAAAATTTCGAGGAATTGAGTGTATTTCATGGAGAAAACATGTTTTAAGTGTACTTTTGCACTGATTCTAGTAATTTAGTCAATGCTTCCCCAAGAAAATAGTGGTAGTCTACGTCTGCAGGTTATGCAGAAAATTCGTTAGTCATGTCGGTTTTCGTAATTAACTCTATTAATCTTCATTTCATTTTGCATTTGTATACTAGCTTTATTTCTCTTCTTCTACGTAAATATATCATTATTTTATTGTATGATTTTACATATGGGTTTTTGTAAATAGTAGGCTTTAATTATCTGACATACTAGCTACGTATTTATTTATCTACGCCTACTGTAAATAATTGAATTATTGTTGTTATTATTTTTGCACAATATTCAGGCTGAAAACTCTTTATTAGCTGCAAAAGTGGCAATAGTGTGCAAACGCTTATTATCACTGGAAATAAGTGTTTTCTATGGCAACACCACGCTCGGAACGTGTTTCTATGCTGAATTTAGCATTATAAATATTGTTTCACCACAATATTCGAGTTGAAATCTAAAGCAACATCATGCTCAGCTTTACGTAGAGCAACGTTGTTTTAGTTCAGCTTTACATGGAACAACGTTGTTTTAGTTTAGGTTTACGTAGAACAATGTCGTTTTAGTTTAGGTTTACGTAGAACAACGTCGTTTTAGTTCAGCTTTGCGTAGAACAACGTTGTTTTAGTTCAGCTTTACTTAGAACAACGTTGTTTTAGTTTAGGTTTACGTAGAACAACGTCGTTTTAGTTTAGGTTTACGTAGAACAACGTTGTTTTAGTTTAGGTTTACGCAGAACAACGTTGTTTTAGTTCAGCTTTACGTAGAATAACGTTGTTTTAGTTCAGCTTTACGTAGAATAACGTTGTTTTAGTTTAGGTTTACGTAGAACAACGTCGTTTTAGTTTAGGTTTACGTAGAACAACGTTGTTTTAGTTTAGGTTTACGTAGAACAACGTTGTTTTAGTTTAGGTTTACGTAGAACAACGTTGTTTTAGTTTAGGTTTACGTAGAACAACGTCGTTTTAGTTTAGGTTTACGTAGAACAACGTCGTTTTAGTTCAGCTTTACGTAGAACAACGTCGTTTTAGTTTAGGTTTACGTAGAACAACGTCGTTTTAGTTTAGGTTTACGTAGAACAACGTTGTTTTAGTTTAGGTTTACGTAGAATAACGTTGTTTTAGTTCAGCTTTACGTAGAATAACGGTGTCTTAGTTCAGCTTTACGTAGAACAACGTTGTTTTAGTTTAGGTTTACGTAGAACAACGTTATTTTAGTTCAGCTTTACGTAGAACAAAGCAATGATTTCAATCTGCTATTTGTCTGAAGGTTCTTAGCTCTTTCCTATTAGTTCTAAGAGTTTCTCAAGTTTCAGGGTGTCCCGTTCTAGGTTGCTTATAAACTAGTTTCTTATGAAAACAAAGCGTGTAGTATGACGTTGGGGGCGAAAGTGGGGGGAATTATACGGCCGTTATCTGGGCTTAGAAACAGCAAATTTTGGGATTACAGGTTGAAGCTCGATCGTTCCATGGAGCGTTACGAGAGGGAGAGGGAGTGGAGAATCTTGTAGTTCTATGAGTGTCTTAAATTTTAGTGTTTCGCTTATAGAAAGGTTTCTTATCAAAATGCCCACTACCACCTAGGCGTATCGTGGAAGAGGGGGCTCAGCCCCCTTCTTGAAATTATAAGAATTTTCGGGGGATCAGCCCCCCTTTATCAAACATTTGTTAGGCTGGAAAAGTCCTTGATTATGCATTTGCGAAAGGAGGATAGAAGAACTGTATGCTTCAATCAATAGAAGAAAATGCTACAACTCTACACTGGCTTTCTCCTTCGTTTAATTCTTTCACATGTACAGCAGTAGTAAGCAACTTATTACCAGAATCTCACAAATGGGCGTGGCCAAGGGCGTGGCCAATATATTTTCTACAACATAGCTCTCCATCTTACAGTTTTAGGATGACACAACTGCTACCACCCCCATCCACATACGGATTTGTGGCGATTGCTCTACTTGGAGGATGTTTCTTAGTTTGTAATGGTACCCAGTTCCCAGGCACCAAGATTGCTTTCCCAGATTTTGCACTGACAACAGGTGCTATAAACCGCTCTTGATCGATGCATATTTTCTATCGCTTTCTCTGCACATGAGCTTTGCAATTTTGGGACGGGGGGGTATTAAACTACAGGCCTTGGAATTGATACACTTGGGTTTGTGAAGGGAAAAGTATGGGAAACTACACAGCTACACGCTTTACACTACCGCCAGAACTGAGAAAACCAAACTCCCTTCGAGTATTCAAAACGCTTAGTAAGCCCACAAATGTGATGTCTGGAACTACAGGTTGTGTAAAAGTTTTTATCCCAATCTAGGGTTTTTATTGTAAAAAATTATATCGTATTTTAGTCGTATTTTCACCACTTTATCGGTATTTTTGTATATAAATCTTTTTTGTAAATACACGTTTTTATAAAAAAAAGTTTATAAGAAAATGAGGCTCAAATGGTCAAAATTTGAAGAAATTATTAAGAAAATCACGAAGCTCAACTTCCAAAATTTAGCGTCTTTATTGACCAAAAATCAACATTTCGTCGTTATTGCACTCAAAATGTTAAAGATGGAAGTCAAATTCAAGTATACAATATTATATACGAAAGTGTATACCATTTTAGCCAGTTTATTTCAGTATAAGCAAAGAAGCATTTAAGAAAATCTCAATCTCGGGAAAAATTTATGAAAATTGAGGCTCAGGCAAGAATGATGGCTTTCTTATTAATTAAGAAAAACGTGTATTTGTAGTAGATTGGCTGCAGCTATAGCTCTGTAGCCAACTTTAAATGGAAGAACTAATAATGGCGTTATTCCTTAGGCCATGTTCGTTGCTGCAAGCTTCTCTTGGAAGGAGGTGCGAATCCGTCTGCGCGGATGAGCATGTCCTGGACCCCAGCACACTGCGCCGCAGAGGGTGGTCACTTGGGCGTATTGGAGTTACTAGCTAAGATGGGTGGCCCAGTCACCAGTGCAGACAAGTATGGTGACACGCCGAAAATTGTTGCCAAAAGATATGGACATACTGAATGTGTCAAGTTTCTTCAAAGGTATCTAGAGATTTAAGTTCATTTTCAAAGGTATCTAGAGATTTAAGTTCATTTTCAAAGTTACCTAGAGATTTAAGTTCATTTAAAATCGAAGCTTCGGTCTTTCCACTGCATGAAGATTGTAGTTTTTTGTCCTTACTGGCGAGAAAGGTGTAGGAATTAGCGCTTGTTTTGAGGCACTAGGTGCGAATTTGATAGCCATTGCGTGACGTCTTAACGAGGATCAAACCGAGTGTATTCTTTAGGCCTATATCAGTTGACAAACTAAGCGTAAGAAAGCTTTTCGTCTTGGCGTGCTACGGCTCATTAAAATGGAAAACAGTGACAGTGAATCGTCATTTTATGATGAAACTGCTGATTATCAATTAGAAGATGATGGCAATGATGACCGTGTGCTTGTACAGCCAGGCATACTAGCAAACCACGGAGAGCCACTAGATGACGATTCGAATGCCCAAGATAAAGAAAATTTTGAGGCCAATGACCCAACATACTGAATGTGTCAAGTTTCTTCAAAGGTCTCGAGAGATTTAAGTTAATTTTCTGTGTGATTGCGCATGTATGTACGCGTGTGCGTGCGTGTTTCTGTCTTGTGTGCAGGTTTCGTGTAGGTACTTGAGCTCCTTGAAACATGCTTGAATTTGAAATGTCTTTTCAGGGGGCACTTAAAACCCCTTGAAAATGAGAGTTTTTCCTTGAAACTTGAACAAAATCCTTTATATTCGTGAATTTTTACTGTTTGCTTTGTTCACCGCAATAAGCAATGCAAACAATTACCAAAAGAAATATCCAAAAGGAATTTAAAAAAGATTGTAAAAGTAAACTCATAATATGATAGTATGATACATCGTTTTCAGTATTTATTTCAGTATTTATTTATTTATATTCATACATCGATAGTATGATTTTATTTCCTTGGATTTATTTCTCAGAAAGTTGTCATTGGATATATATCTCGGGGATTTGAAGTATCACCATAAGCGTTATGTAGTTCATGCAAGAACCAAGGGTAGTTAAATTGGCCTAAATTTACCGTGGAACAGAGTACTCCAAAGGGCTGCCAGACTTGGGATTTTATCCCAAGATTTTGGGAAATTTTTAAACCTATGCAGATTTTCCTAGGATTTAATTTTTTCAAAAAACCTTGGGATAAATCTTGGGAATTTTCGAGACTACTTCCTAAAAGCTTATCGATATTCATGCATGGCACAAGAGCACAGAATTGTAGAATAGAATACTTGTGGTTTAGCCCCCTATCTTGGGGTTTCCAAAGATTATCCTTGCTTTTTCTCAGTCACTTGAAGTAACGAAGACAGAAGACCTACTTAGAGTTCCAACAATGCATATCATTAACAAAGTCTACCATTTTAGGTATAGAAAGGACATAAAGAGAATTTCTCTAATATTAGGGATTTGGTTGTAAAATGCGTTTTGAGAGCAACACCCCCTGACTCCATCTGTCAACTGACTGTTAGAGCTTCCAATCCTCTAGTTTGTTTTGTCAACAGCCCTGCAATTACGCATAATCACGTGATTTAATTGTCTTGCTATTTCTCTGTTCACATCACGTGTTTCATTGCTAGCAGTAGCACGTCAGCAGACTATATTCCAGGGGGGCTATGCTTAAATGCTGCATTTTTGCTTTCCCATCACTTGAAGTGTACTCTAGGGACACATGCCTCCAGGACATCATGACACTGATTTGTAGTATAAGCTGACATGGACAAATGACGTCATTGGACCTTGGGGATTTTACTTTGAAAGCAATGGATACTGGGATTTTTTGAGCCTCGGCTTGAGAATTATTGAAATTCAATCTGGTATCCCTGGTACTCCAATGTACCATCTTTACAGAGTGAAATGATTTGTTGGCCCATTATGTTTCCCTGTTTAATCGCTTCTGCCCCCTGTGCTTCACACTTTATGACAGCTGCCTTAGCATTGAAATTTTCCACTCATTTGTTTTAGTATTGAAGATTCACCCGAGCAGAAGGCGTCTTTTGAGGACCCCGTGAGAGATGACAAGGAACCAAACGACGACGCTCAATTTAGCTGATAGCTCCTCAAACCCTCAAGTTTGCGCTTTGACTCTGAATTTCACAGCAGCTGGTAGGTTGTTGTTAAAGACTTATTTATTTCAAAGTTATTTTTGTAAATAATGATAGTTTATAAGAATATTCTTTTATTTTTTGTTAATGTATGTTATGCGCCCTGAGGATATATGGCACACTATAAATGTCTTTATTATTATTGTTATTATTATTTTGTAATTCTGTTGTAAATATGTAGTTCAAATTTGAGCCATAAGTGTAGAGTTGAGTGCCTCTTTTTTTCTCTTTCCCTGCTTCAAGTCTCTTATCCACTGTAGTTTGTCCCTCGAAGCGCTTGAAGGCTAATAGACGTTAACCATATTCATTCTGATTTTGAGTTAATCGAGGGACATAGGCGGCGAAACTCGGAAGCTGGGGGGCTTGGAAACGGAAAATTTTTACTGGTGGGCACTGGCCTTCTCAATGAGCAATGACGGTTATTTGAAAAGTAGCAGGGAAGCGAAATGCCTCTAGGTGCCAAATCCAGTCGGCAAATCCTCAGCAAAATAGTTAACCAAATGCTAACTACACATTTTTCCATAAGAAAGCCACTTTTTAACGAGCTTTGATTTTCGTATAAAATTTTTCTTTGTAAAAGTGTATCCTTGGCCAATACTCAGCTACTGCTAAATTGCTCGGCAATCTCACCACTGGTCCTTCTCTGATTTTTCTTCAAAAATCGCCACCAGCAATGATATTTGTTGTCACACCTGCAATTTGTAATCTAGTTGCACCTTTAACGTAAGTTCAGACACAGAGGTGGATCCAGGGAGTCGAGAGGCCATGACCCCCCAAACGGCAATGATATCTATAGCAAGCAATAGTGTTAAGAAACTTTTCCCATTAAAAAGACAATTAGCCCTCCCCCCCAAAGTCAGCTCTTGATCCACGCCCAGTTAAACAGATTGAAAGTAATAACAAAACCACATATTAAAAGCCGTCCATTTTTTGCCTGTAATGCAGATAACTTTTGATCTGTGCAAGATATAAAAAGTGCTCCTTCTGGAAATGTGAAATGGAGCCTTCTCAACATGCTTGCAAAATATTTCTCAATTATTCGAAACTATGTGCTATCAGTTTTTCGCAAAGAAAGTCACTGTTTACCACCAAAACACGTTCTCGAAGGAATTCTCGCAACATTATTGGCTGGATTCCTGTGATGGTGATTCCTTTGTTAGCCAATCAAGATTTGACGCCTATGTTGGCCCATAGTTCCACCCTTTTGTACTTTAAGGAGCTATGAAGGAGCTACCTTTAGGTGGCCAACAACCTAATTAAATGGGCATCTTCACGTATAATGTGCACTGTCGTCATTGGAGGACGCTTTGCTCACCTTTGAAAGAGTTACAGTGCTAAATTTTTAACAAGAAGGGCTCAGAACAGAGTTTTAGAGGCCACGCCCTTTCAAGTTATGCAAAGTAGCTTTGTTGTTGTTGTTGTTGTTGTTGTTGTTTACTTTATATTGAGTAGGCTATTATACCTAGCTTTTTCAGCTAATTTTGGCCTACTATGCATGCCTCATCCAGGCATGGGACCCCTAATTTAACGTCCTTTCCAGAGGACGGCGGAGTGAGCTGTTTTGGTCATTCATCTCGAGGTCGCCCATCCAGTTTCTGACCGTACACAGCCATGCTTAACTTCAGTTAAGCTAATGGAACTGGCTGGGCCGCTTGGCCACTCACCCCGATCCAATTCATTCCTCGATGTACCACTAAGGACCAAATTTTTTCCAACCTGTGACAATATTTTTGTATTGTGAACAAATATTACATTGTGTTCGCAATTCTTGAGCAAAGTAGAAAAATTTAGGGAAGTTTCAACAACTTAGCATTCAAATGGGGCTGCACCCCCGCTGAACCTTCCATAGATTTAGCAAGAGGGTTGTACCCCCTGAGCCTCCCAGGACTGTGTCCCTGTTTTGGACGTGTGGGAAGTAACAAATATCAGTACTTTTGTGTGTGGTTTATAATGAAGATTGGTGGTTTCATATAATGACACCATCCATCCTACAAAAGCTATAGGTCTTGGTTTCCTTTTTGCGTATGTAGCAAGTTTCATATTCCCTGTTCTAAAAAGGATTGCATTTTTTGAATGACCTATGTTGCTATTGGCTACAGCGCGCGCTTTACCGTTGTAATTCTCGTGTGGGTTCTCCTTGCTCTATGATCTTTGGGCTAAAATACCTTGCTTTGTGATGTAAAAATCGTCCTTACATGTTTTCATAACAGTTAATACGGTATTTCTGTAGGTATCCTTTAACATTAAGAGTGATTACATAAGTAACAAAGTTGCATGGATTTATCTGAAGAATATTCACTGTAATTGATGTCAGGAATGAGGAACGTCATTGACTAAAGCAACGTCAATGGTGTTTCTAAGAAGTGTTTGCTACCTTTGGACCGAGATAATGGAACTGTCTAGGAAGCTAGAATATGATTGCCAGGTAGATAACAATGCAAGGAAGACAAAGTTTCGTATGGCGTGTACAAGTGTGTTTGTGTGTGTACCTATATATATATATATATATATATATATATATATATATATATATATATATATATATATATATATATATATATTTATATATATATATATATATATATATATATTTATATATATTTATATATATATAAAATATATATATATTCTGGATTATACTTCAGTTCTAAAGTGCTCAATGTCATTAGACAGAGCTAGCTATAGCTATAGATTTTGGAACAAGACTTAAGTTGTTACCCGGAGTTTCACGTTTGATGCGATCATCAGACAACTGTTCCAAAATATATTGCCATATACATACATATATATATATATATATATATATATATATATATATAATCTATAAATATATATATACATATAAATATATCCATAAATATATATAACTATAAATCTATAAATATATATATATACATATAAATACAT
>OLMO02000252.1:3033364-3071504 GCA_900291935.2 Cassiopea xamachana | reverse complement strand
TATATATATATATATATATATATATATATATATATATATATATATATATATATATATATATATATATATATATATATATATATATATATATATATTCATAAAAATTCAACGCGCAGAATTATTCAACAAAATCTCGATTCTTCAAGAAACTCAAAATACCCCATCCCTACTCCATTCAAAGATACTGCTGCAATTTCAAGCTCTGAAATTCTCGTATTTCAAGGCCTTTTGACTTCAGAATGCCAGGTTATTTGTCCTCCATCAAAAACAGAACTTCATGGAAAATATATGAACGAGGTTGTCGGTCAGGGATGGCTCCAAAATTTCTTCTCTGGCCACACCTACAAGTTTTTTTATAAGAAACCACTTAACAAGCAACCTTGTACTAGAGAGTCTAAAACTTAAGAAACTTTTAGAACTACAAGGAAAGAGCTAAGAAACTTTGGACAAACAGCACAATGAATTCGTTACCTTGTTCAACCTAAAGCTGTACCAAAACAATGTGAATATGACATTGCTTTAGAATTTAACTCGACTGACGCATTTTGTTTGTTATAGGACAAATAGTTTGCTACATTCACGTTCTGCGTACGCTTTCACAGCAATTTAGAAATAAAAACGAGAGAAACGTAGTGCTCATGCTCCGTTTTTTTGCCAAAGAGATCCAGCATGAAGGAACTTACTACAGACAAAAGTACAAATTCCTTTTCTATAGTAAAGGCAACTGTCTACAAACGATTCACTTCTTTTAATTGCGCATACATGAAGTTGTACGTATGCCTGGCATATGAATACGTGCATCGATCAAAAGCATGTTTATCATCACTTATAACTGGCTCTGTCTCGCATATTGTCAAAGGTGTAAAGTTAATACCAGGTTTCATTGAACTTTAATACAAATCCTAAAGCCCAAAGGAGAAGCAAAAAAGATCCATGACTCTTGGGATTTCCTATCTTAAAGGCAAACAGAATCATTGAATCTTTAGCAGGGTGTGACGTCAAATTAAGAAGAAACTTTAGGAATATGACATTGCTTTAGAATTTAGCTCGTACTGAAGCATTTTGTTTGCTATAGGACAAATAGTTTGCTACATTCACGTTCTGCGTACGCTTTCACAGCAATTTAGTTCGCTGAATTAAGAAACTTCTAGGACACTTCTTAGAATGTGGCCAAAAATGAAAAAACTTTTAGCTCTAGGCTGTGAGCTAGGTTTCTTATAAAAAAACCATGTATGTTGTTGATGGTCTGTCTATTTTGGAGTTATGTTTTTGATTCCTTTTTGCTAACTTATGGAAAACACTCTGACTGCTGTTTGATTACAGTAGATGTATTATTCCTATCAGCTGAGACGAAGCTGATGATAGACGATGTTTTGTTGGAAGCAAATAATTCAACAACGTTTTATGACGCAGTTACATTGTGCCTTCGACAATTCTCAACATGCTACCATCTTTGTTACGTTTGTAATTTGCAGCTTCTAGCTGTGGGAAGCAGTTAAATTTTGTCACCAGAACAAATGAAACCAGTTTCATTTGTGTTTGACACCAATGGCTATATAGATGCCATGAGCAATAGCTCATGTGCTTGCCCTAAAAATAGTAGGATTGTTATCTCGCACTATACATCTCCGAGCTGTGTGTCCACGACCACTCTAAGAACAGGCCCTGACTTAAAGGTGCATCTCACACTTTGTGCTCTAGGAAGCAGAGGTGATTTCTAAAAACTTTAACAAGGAGGGCTCTAGGTGCAGTGTCAGAGAGTAAGTGTGACCCATTGCAGCCACGCCCATATTTTTAAAACAGGAGACAAGATAATTCAGTCTGATTGTGATATAATTTAGCCAACATCTACAAAGATCTCAATAGCCACGTAGCAGTGAGGAAATTCATCATAGAAATACAATAAAAGACATAGGAAGCAAGGTCAATGCGCTTTTAAAAACAAGATTGATACAAAAATGTAAGGAGCTGAGCCCCCTCCCAAAATAAAGAACAATTTAACAAGGGGGCTCCACCCTTCTGAGCCCACGTAGAAATTAGCCCTGCTAGGAATTCTTGAGTGTGGTCTTGGAAGTGTAAAAGTGTGGTCAATTTTCTCATTTTCGCATGCTTCTAATTTCGCAGACGCCTGTCTCTGGCTGTATCTGGTCTATAGAGCATAGATGTAAATTTCGAGAACAGTAGAGCACGAGTTTCAATGTGGCATCAAACAGCAAAAGGTACCACATTAATTTTTGGATTTGTAGGGTGTAGTCAAGCTCTATCATAGCGTAGTGTGATCTGGGAAAGCTTCCTTAATAAAATATTCCTGCTATTTCGCTGAGTCTCAATGTCTTCAAATTTTTCCATTTGCAGCTCAAGACTGTTTTACGAATTCTGAAATATGAAAGGAGTAACCACGTCTTACTTCTTCATTGTGTTAAATACTCTTGCCAGCTCGATAAGATGAGAGCAAGGCAGAGACGAACTGAAAACCACCACTCTATAACTTCACAGTCATAATAATTCACTCATATTTTCAACTCTGTTCTACCAACCTTTCTTGGGACAACTACTGATAAAATAATAATAACCTGTACTGATACCGTTACAAGAAATGACTAAATTTGTCGAATCATTTGTAAATGTGAAAAACAGGATATAGATAATGTCATGAAGCGAATCCAGCCAAAACATAACAATATAAAGTACCGAATATATCTATTTACAAAACCAGGTAGTTCAATCAACTCGAAATTACGCTATTCCCTAACAACACTCAATCCCCAACTCCTAACTCGTTCACCTCATGTTTTCTCTCTCTCTACTCACACTCTGACCCAGTCCACTAAAAGTCTCTAAACAATACTCTACCATTCTACAATAACCACGAAACTAATATCACAGAATAGCTGTGTGATTTACCCTTATTCATAACACCATAAAATCATAGTCATCATCCCATTTATCCCTACTTGAATCAGTTCTCTTTACGTAAATATGGCTAAATACTATAGAAAGAAAACAGTTGAACGAGTAGAGAGGTTACTTGACGCATAAGTCTCAGATGAATGAAAATAACTAAGTATGACTGCATAACCACGTTTACATGCTTTATATCGAGCATGCGTATTCTCAACAATCATAAAGCAAAATATAGGTGGAGCAGAATCATACATATTGTATCGATATGCAAAAGTTAACCTAAAAGCAGTAGCTTGATGAGGCTTGAGCCAGGGATGATTTCCAGGGAGGACTCAGGGGGCGGAGCCCCTTGTTAAAATTACCCTTCATTTTGGGGGCCTCAGCCCCCCTTAAAATTCTTGCATTGGCCTTGCTTTCAAAGTGTATTGACCTTGCTTCTAAAGTGTTTTGTATTGCTATGATTAATTATTCACTGCTATATGGTAATTGAGATACTTCTAACTGTTTATTATACTTTATTAGTACTAAACCAAAGTATCATATCTGCGTCTTTGAAAATGTGGGCGTGGTTGCAGCTAGGTCACCCCCATAATATGGGCGTGTTTGCAACTATAGCCCCCTTGTTAAAATTTTAAAAATCCCCACTGGCTTGAGTCTTTTATTATTCTTGAACTGTTCTAAAAAATCAGCGATTCTGACCCGTTATATTCCTGTAAACTTGATTCACATAAAAAGACGTGCTGTGCCTCTTCAGGACTGAAAACAGAGTTTTAAATTGAATACACTCTTGATTTTGTTGATTTTGGCCTGGTAACAAAGTTGATTTTGGCCTGGTACTGAAAGATTCGTAACTTTTTCACGATTCCAGTATCAAAACTTTTTTAACACTTTCTTAGCAAAAATTTTTAGTTCCAATGTTTGGCTCATGCATATTAGAGGTAAGTGCACAGCTCCATGCACACCTGAATTATGATTAATCTTAGTAAATAGGCCTACCAGAAGTTGAACTGTTAACAATACGTAAATAGTCAGTTGGTACTACAAAACTTTACCACAACACGAAAAAGCGGCAACATTCTTTTCACATACTAAAACCTTTTTTCGTCCGACACTCATCCGAGTATGAAACGTCGAATAGTGACCTAAAGGTTAACCGTAATATGTATCCAGATGCGGTTACATGTGATAGAATGCGAAAAAGAGAAAAACAAAGAGAAAGAACCAATCTTATCCTGGTGTCTCAAAAGAAACTCCCGCACCTTAAAGCGCCCCCCTCTCTAAGGAACGCAGCACTCCTAGCAAAATGTTTGGATAGAACAACGCCCTCTAAAGGCCCGGTCAAACGCTCTCGACTTTTACTATACCACAGCACCAAACAGCGGCAACATTCTTCTAAAGGTTAACCGGAATATATATCCAGATGCGGTTACATGTGATAGGATGCGTCTAATTGGCCCCAAGTGGGACCAATTAGAACCTATTACCATTGTTTACTTGAAGAGTCCCAATAAGAAAACAAACTCTTTTTGTCTACACAAGACTGGGTTTTGAGTCTTGATGTTAGCAATCCAGATATTGTCCAGCAGTACTCGACTGATCAAAAAAGTTAAGAACGTTCTTTACTGGATCTTTGAGACCTAAGAAAATTTGTAGGTGTGAAAGTGTGTACAATGCGATTTATATGTGTACAAAATGTCATGTGTGATATATACTCCAATTCGATATAAGCGGCCTCTCTTTCGCTACGGGATCTGGGCGCGAATTAGGGGTGAGAGAACTTTGCCAGCTAGATGTTTACGACAGCATCGTGCATGTAAAGCAGAGTCCAGTTAAAATTCTGCTATTTACTAAGATTTATCATAATTTCAAGTGCACATGGAGCTTTTCACTTTCCAATAACGTGCATGCATGTGCAAAACACTGGAATTCAACAAATTACACGTGTTTTTATAACAAAACCAATATTTTGCCTGAGCCTCAAGTTTCTTAACTTTTCAAAATTGATCCTGAGATTTTCTTAAATTTTTCTTAACTTTTACTGAAATAAAATGTCTACAATAGTTTACACTGTCGTTAATAATATTGAATACTTGAATGTGAATTCCATCTTTAACATTGTTAATGCAATGACGACGATATACTGATTTTTGGCCAATGAAAACACTAAATTGTGGAAATTGAGCCTCATGATTTTCTTACGATTTTCTTAAGATTTTGACGATTTTAGCCTCAAGTTCTTATACACTTTTTTCTTGTAAAATAGAAACGTGTATTGCCAAGAAATTGTTCAGAAAGTTTGATACTGGAATCGTGGAAACGTTAAGATAGTTTCTTATAAAAGAACTTCTTCTGAAATAGTGTCCATGGTCCACTGGTAAAAAAAGGTTGAGAGAAAGGTCCAACATTTCGTGTTTTTGTTGGCCGAAAATCCATATTTCGTCATAATTGCATTCGACATGTTAAAGATTGAGTTCAAATTCGAGTATACAAGATTTATAACGGATGTGTAAACTATTTTAGCCAGCTTAATTCAGTAAAAGTTAATAAAACCTTAGGAAGATCTCAGGCTCAATCTCGGGAAAAGTTAAGAAAATTTAGGCTCCGGCAAAATGATGGGTTTCTTAAAAAAGGACGTGTAGTCCGTGAGTAAATTTCTTCCTCTACACCCCCTGTCAAAGTCCTTGGGCAAAAGTCCTTCGGCTTGACACACTTTCTCAGGACACACCTGGCGAAACTCTGTGGCACAACGGTATGCTGCGGTACAGCGGTTGACAGCGGTATTCGATAGCACAGCGGCTAACACTTACTGCCTCAGACAGCCTTTTAGAGGGCTGAATTGCGAATGAATGAACTAGGAATACCAGACTTAACCTCAATCAATCTACTTGTGAATGGGTTACGAGATCCTTCTAGAATCTTGATGACCCGAACATAAAGACACAATTATAGACAGACGTTTCTTAACCGCACCAGAGAGCGAAGAATGCGATACAGTGTCAATGTCAGCATTCCATGACTGTTAAGTGATTACTTGCTTTCTTTGAATTAGTTCAAGATAAAATACGTCATGAATATAATGAGAATGTATGGGTGAAATGTATTGTGTACAACGTCTCAAAGCCAGGGGGTAGTTACACTATATTGCGATACTTAACAATGGCGGAGCATTTGCAAAATGGGAGCTACAAACTGTCCTAATAAAGCCTAGCGCACACAGCACGATTTTCGTCGCTGAGGACGAAGATTTTGTCGCTGGCGACGAAAACTTGCTGTGTGCGGTAAACACATATAAAAGATTGTTGTCGCTGACGACAATCTTCAATATAAAATATGCTAGACCTTCTTTTTCGTCGCTGACGACAGAAGACAAGATCTTTTTTGCTAGCGACACAAATCGTGCTGTGTGCGCTAGGCTTAAGGATGTTGTTGTTGGTCGTATTTAAATGGCTTTTTCCACTTCTGAAAGGTGATGTTCCTAACTCCTGGCCCTCCAGCTACGTTGCCAATTATCCAAGTGATTTTTGACTATTCAGCTTGTAATATGCACTCCTTTAGTACATAACTTTTTGCCCAGCCTCAAAATTCCTAAATTTTTCTGATTTTCAGCAAAGAATTACTCTTAAATTATTCGTAAATACCAAAGGTGTAACCTTGCATAAAAATTTAAGGAATGTATTCCATTGTTGTTTGATGTTTTACAACACCATTAACTATGATGAGACTAATCAAGAGTTTATATTCTGTATCGATTGTTGTGAAGGGCCGCAGCGGAGGACTAACAGGGGCACTGGGCTCTTGTTTTGGGCACTTCCGTTGCGCCTTCTCAGCATGCTCTGCGTATGCTCCCATTACCTACACCTATTTAGTATGCATGTGTTGCATATGCTAGCGGATTTAGAATTGAGTAGAGCAGAGTAGAACTTGATATAATCAATCTTAGAATAATGTAAATAGCTTCCATTTGATTGATTAATTAGAATAAACTTCACATCTAGTCCTTTTCTTATCCCATGCTCGCCCAACTTACAACCCATCGGTGATTTCCGTCCGCCATAGATGTACGCCAAGACCAGATTTGATATACGCCAAGACAAGGCTTGACTTTTGGCTGTATACTCCAGGCCCAGGATAACAGAACCAAAAATAGACAAAGGCATGTTCATTTTCTAATATTCTATACGTCTATCGTTCAAACCTTATCCGCCGAATTACGCCAAGTGATGTTCAGGCAGAGAAATATACGCCAGCGTATAAAATTTCGAAATACCGTCCGCCAAAGATCTTTGACAGAAAGGGCCTCGATTCCTGACTGGTTTACAACAACATCATTGTGAAATTTTTTGGAGTGGAAAATGTTTTGCTGACACGCTCACGAATGAAAAGAGCGACTCTGCTAGCCACATAGAGGGCACTTTATCTGAAATATTGCAAAAGATGGGAATCGTGTCCCCTGTTCTGTTTCTAAGGCATGCTTTCTAAGCTTCTTTGATCTCGCTATCATCCTTCTTAACGAGCATCGAATCCATTGAACACCCATGTAAAACCGCACACATGATATAATTTATATGCAATTCGCATAATATAATTTATGACTGATTGTATCCTCTTTCTGCTATTAGTACGCCACGTACGAAAATGTGCTAATATGGTTGAAACCAACGAGGATGCAACGGTAATAGCTTTGTGGTAAAATTAAAGGTAGTCCTGTATACTTTCGTACGTAGGGGAGTGCCTGTTAGAGAGGACACTTATATTGAGCCATCGGCATGTGAGGTAGGGTGGCCAGTTCCTTTCCTCGCCACCTTTATATCCCCAGTGTTCCCACTGGATACCCCTTTGCTGCTGGGTGAACAGTGAGCGAGCATTCAGTCAGAGCATCGAGTGGTACACGGAAATAAAGTTAAATGCAGCATTTAAGAAATTATGCTGCCAGTCAAGCCCTAATCATTGTCACCACCGTCTTCGCCATCATCTTCTTCCAGTTTCGCTCCCAAAGGGGGCCTACGACTGACCCTGAGGTCAGTTTATTGTCTGTCAGCTGCTTAAAAAAGTGAAGAAAATGTCTTGCGTATACACATTAATGGAAAGTGAAAAAGCTCCATCTACACTTGAAATGATGATAAATCTTAGTAAATAACAGAAGTTAAACTGTTAGATAGTAGCCAACATCACATATACGACATTTCGTACACAGATAAATTGAATTTTAAATACACAGACACTAAAAAGATTTCTTGAGTCACAAAAATCCAGTATGAACTTCTTAGCTTTTGAGCAGCTGAGTAATATTCTCTTATAAACCACTTTCTCTTAAAAAAAGTGTATAGCACAAGATATCTCATCTCTTGAAAACTTCTTTTTGAGGTCTATTCAGCATCTTAAAGCCTAGGGGTCCTTAGAAATTGTCTTAACCCCTTTTGCATTCAAATGATGTTCATGGGCGTAGGAGGAGGTCAAATTTAGGGAGCTGTAAATTTTCTGCCTGAAGTACAAATAGAAGGCAGAAAAATTGCCCGAACTTCCTATTGTTATTCAGGCAAATTTTCTGAAATTCAGAATATGTGCCCGAGTGAAGCGGATTTCTTTCCTATGCTAATGATTATTTCATCCATTTGAAAGATGATTATTTGTATTTCATCCATTTGAAAGATGGGCTTTAAATGTTACTTTGGAATATCTTAAAATAACTTTGTATGCCTATTCAGTAGCACGGCCAAGTGTCTATAATGTAACATCCTGGCATTAGGTTATTTAGGAAACCACACCGTTTGCCCACAGCTTTCAGCTTCTCCCCGATGAATAGGAGCACTCTTTCTTTTGATCGCTACGCAGTGGCTTAACAAATACACTTGACACCATTAGGAATTCACTGAGATTGGGTCCTATCTTTTCCCCCCAAATAATACAAATAGCTTCCTCTTGAAAGTTTATGAGAGGCCCCCTTTAGTGCCGCAAAAGCAGGGGTTCTTTGGGAGAGTTCCTAACCCAGCTCTATGTCGGTTATGCCACTGTGGAGGATTGAAAAAGGCATCAGGAAATGCAACCATGCCCACCCTACACAAACTAACCCAGGTTCGCCCCAGGCTTTTAACAGACGCCAGGATGCACCGAAGTAGGAGGCATGGAGGCTGTTTTACCCCCACTTTTTGCTGAGGTGATTTTTAATCATATGGCTTGTCTGTAGAAACTGGCGTTGTGATCATTGCTGGTGAGCAGGTTTGAGAAATTTTTCTAGCTTGACGATAATTTCGTCTTTCTGCACCCCCTCAATCAAAATTCCTTCGGTGTAGACTACAAACCTAGGCTCGCAAGCTCAATTTACGGAACAAATAGTAATTTGCCACAAAGAAAAGAATCAAGTACGGCACCCTTGGAGGGGAATTGGAACTCATTCCCCCCACTTTTTTGCCAACCAGCGATTTTGAAAAGACAACTGTTTTAAAAATAGCAATTTTATTGACTTCTCAGCCCTCTCACCTTTTCCAGCTCCCCTCTCTTTACTTGGTGGCACTAGAGAGTTTACGCAACACGACGCGCCTGCTGACGACGAGCCAAAGAAGTCTAGAAACGAGCGCGGTCACGCCATCCTTTCGCAAGCATTGGCGCGAATCTGAATATCGCGCTAGTTTCTAGACTCCTTTGGCTCGTCATGAGCAGACGCGTCGTGTTGCGTAAACTCTCTACTCGAGAATGCGCTCAATGCGTATTAAAGTTCTACTTTAACCAACGACATAGATGCTACACGATTCATTATTGGCAAGATACACGTTTTTTCTATGAAATTATTTTTTTGCCAATACTGAAACTTTTTCACATTTTCATGCTTGAAGTATCAAAACTATCTCAATACTTCCTTAGCAAAACATTTTGAGTTCCAATATTTGCGCGTGTATTTCAGTGGAAAGTGAAAAAACACCATGTACATTTGAAATAATGATAATTCTTAGTAAGAAACAGAAGTTACACATTTTCTTTTTATAGGAAAAAAATTTATAAGAAAATGAGGCTCAAATGGTTAAAATCTTAAGAACGTCGTAAGAAAATCACGAGGCTCAATTTCCAAAAGTAAGTGTTCAATTCTCAATTACATCAACGAGGCTCAATTTTACTGATGTAGGGTAAAGTACCCCTTTGCACGTTTGCAGAATCGCCCTATTTCAACTCTAAAAGCTCCCAAGATTTTGAGGCTCTGCGGTGGCCTCACAGATATCTTCAAAAGGCAAGTTTGTCACTGTCTTGTATTGCATAGGAATAATGGACCCTCTAATAACCCTGGCTTTATCTACTATGTTTAATTAACCTCGTTTTGTTATGTTTGATTGACCTCGTTGAGAGAGACTATGATTCAATTGGACTAATGGCTGAACTTGAAGGAGCAGTGATTGTGTATTGAACGTAAACATTGTAGCCAAGGCCACTTTCTCATCCATACAATTTTTGACACAAACATCAAGCAAATCCAAAGAGTAACCAGTCAACAGCAACTCATTATCCATTTTTTCGTTTCTTAGCAGCATTCTGTATATATGTGTGAGTTTGTTTTGTGTAGTCAGTCAGAGAATCAGTTAGCAATCACTCTGCAACATAGTTAACTAGGTATTTACTGAAGCTTTGTCTACACCAAATCTGGTTTTAGAGATGTGAGCTTCGTTCTACAAAAACGCACGACAGCCACACAACTGTTATTGCTTCGATACGATCCGTAGTTAGAAATAGAATAAAAACAGTTTTTCATAGGTAAACTCCATGATGAGCTACCCTTATGGACATTTCGTGGTATTCTTTGTCGAGCGATAAATGGGAGATTATTTCTCAATATTTAGTGTTCAAGTTAGTTTTTGTTTTTATGCTTAAATATTTAAACGGTAATTTAAAGGATTGAAACACAAAACAGCACTATGGCCTGATACGAAACAGTATAACAATAGGGAGGATGTGTTATTGCCCTGTACTCCCAGATTGGAGTGGTGTGTAGAGAGTGCATTCTTGGGTATCTCCTGAATATTTAGCCATGAAGCAATTATCGTCGTAGTTTCTTATAAAGGTAAGGATGTAGTGCCACAAAAGGGGCCCTGTCATCCATCTGTAATACTTGTTGTGTTTTGTAGATGCCTGTACACACTGTTACTCAGGGGTCAGGAAAAAAAATCTGTCTCCGTGTTCTCTGCACGTCAAATGAGACTACTATCTGAAGTACTACAGCAAGCCAATGTGAGGCAGTCACAGGACAAGAACACAATGATAGGAAAACCAAAGTTCCTATAATTGAGCACTGTTTAAATTTGTGTAATGTAGAGGAAAAATTAAATTAAGACCCCGATCTTACTAAATTCCTAATAGCTCGAGTGTCTCAGTTATGCTGCTGATAGCAATACACCAAAGACACCACATAAGAAATGCCGGAAAATTAATTCAATTCCTTGTTAGGATTACGAATTGAAAGAAGTGGAAGACATTACACAAGCCTATAAGTCTGTGCATTAGTTAGAAACCTAATCAGCCTAAATCCCATGTGAAATATGTCATTAGTGGGGCTTATAAGTATCTAATATGCAATTCCTTCATCAACATAGGAAATCCCGAAAATAGGCCTACGCGTATTGCTTAATGTCTCGGAGATCGGAGAGTGTTCGCAGAAGCGAAGCGAACATAGTCCTCAAAACCGTGGCTGACGAGAGAAGTCAGAAGCCCCGGGGCAAAAGATAAAGATGAAGCCCCCTGCAAGCGAAGCGAGCAGAAATTCTTCAGGGTCTAGATGTTAACTTTACTTACGAAAGCAATTCAGTACCGTTTTCGTATGATGGAATACAAATGGTCATAGTATTCCCAGTGATCTTTCTTAGGCTATAATAGTTGACCAATGGTCAGTGGTGATTTCTAAAAATTTTAACAAGGGGCGCTCTAGGTACAACCACGCCCATAATTTGGGTGTGACCCAGCTACAGCACGCCCATATTTTCAAAAATGGAATAATTTAGTTTAATACCGATAAGGCATAATCAACAATGAGAGATGCTTCAACAATCATATAGCAGTGCACAATTGATCATAACGCTTTGGAAGCAAGGCCAATAAACTCTGAAAAGCTAATCCAATGCAAGAATTCTAGGGGGCTGAGCCCCCAAAATGAGCACAAATTTTAACAAGGAGGCTCTGCCCCTGAGCCCCCTTGAACTCACCCCTGCCAATGGTCAAAACAGCCACCTCCCCAAACGGAAATGTCTAGGCCCGTCCCTGAGCTGAAAGCAGTGCAATTTCAAATGTGCCATTATTGCAGCAGGCGCACTTTTAGCGAGGTGAGTGACCAAGCAGCCCAGCCAGTTCCCTTAGTTCAACTGACGCTAAGAATGGCTGTGTACGGTCAGAAACTGGATGGGCGACCTCCAGATTAACGACCAAAACAGCTCACTCCGCCGTCCTTCGGAAGGGACGTTAAACTAGGGGTCCCATGCCTGGATGCGGCATGCATATTAGGCCTAAATTAGCTGAATAAGCTAGGTATAACAGCCTACTCAAAATAAAGTAAACAACAACAGCATTCACTTGCGATGGTCACTAACTGTCTCGGTAGCTAATGCTTCAAATTTTTCTGCTACAAAACTCAAGAAAATTTTTCCTAGAGCCAGACCTAAAATTGACAGAATTTAGCTACTTGAACAGGTCCAAGATTCCTTGACAAAACATCAACCTCTAGTTTATTTGGCGTTTCCCACGTTTCTCCCTACGTATTGTAGAATCGGTTATTTGCTGATGAACCAATTTGATGTTTTAGTAAATGCATCGAGATTAAGGATATATTATATTCATTTCAAATAACTTAAGCCTAAATTAACCCCTATCTACTATGCGTTTGCTTTCTTGGAGTAAATGTTGTGGAACATAGTCTTGTAAGAATGAATATTTAAGGCTCAAGTTCGTTGAAATTCAAGAATGGTTGAAGAATAATCCGAGGTCCAAGGTTCATCAAGAATTTGCCTTTACTTTAAATCCTTTTGTATAAAATTTTCTGGTATAGATACCAAACGTGTGTTTACCTTCTGTTATTGTTCTGGTTCATTCAGAAAGGACTGGCTCTAGCCCTACATACGAAATGTCCGTTTCAACAGCTACTCAAAAAGCTAAGAAAGTTCAGTAATGGATTTTTGAGACCTAGGAAAGTCTTTTAGTGTTTATGTATTTAAAAATCGATTTATCTGTGCACAAAATGTCATGTATTTTTTTGGCTACCCTCTAACAGTTTAACTTTGTTCTTTACTACGATATACCATCATTTCAAGTGTACGTAGAACTTTTTCACTTTCCTCTAGTGTGCACGCAACATTGCAGCTCAGAAATTATTGCTAAGGAGGTCTTAAGAAAGTTTTGATATTGGAATCGTGAAAAAGTTAGAATGTTTCAGTGCGCGAACAAAACAATTTTCTTATAAAAAAAACGTTTATTGAGGCTCAAAATTGCTGAAAGTTAAGAATAATTCACAAGTAATACGAAGGTCAAGCTTCATCAAGGAATAACAATCTTGTTGTATCCTAGTGATAATACTACTTTCAGTTGTACTTCGCATTTTCGATACAAAATATAAACTTTTGCTTCGTTTCATGATGTAGTAAAACATCAGCAAAGATTGGAATATATTCCTTAAATATTCAGGCAAAATTTTACCTTTAGTATTTAAGGAATGATTGTGGAATAATTCTAGGCTCAAAATCAGAAAACTTTAAGAGCATGGAGGCTCAGCAGAAAGTTAGATGTTCTCATTAAAAGAAGAGTGTATGCTAGAACATTAAAACATTTGATTTTTCAGACGAACGTGTACCTTCTATGTCCCAAGACTAGAGCTCTTTTTAACAGGGCACCTACGCTTTTACTGAGCCTTAATTTCCTTAATTTTCTTTCATGTTGAGCCTAAGATTATTGCAAAATTATTGGGCGCTTGAAGGTGTAATTACAGGGCGAGGTGGCATAGTGGTTAGAGCGCATGCCTCCCGTGCGGAAGGTCTACGGTTCGAGTCTGACTCGATGCACTGACTGAATGCTCGCAGTAAAGGAACTGGCCATCCTACCTCACATGCCGATGGCTCAGGATAAGTGCCCTCTCTAACAGACACTCCCCTGCGCAGTGATGTGCCGAGACACCTTCTGTTTGGGGGGCGTTTTGACCACTTGACAAACTATTCTTACTGTACCAAAAAAGGTTACAGAAGATACTGCTGCCAACTCTCTCTTGCAGCATGGCTGCCTTTTGACCAACTGTCATGAAAATTTGAAAATAATGGGGACATGACGCTCCCTACGCCCCCCAGTCGGCACATTCCTGCCCCTACGTACGAAAATATACGGGTCTACCTCTGCCTTTACCTAAAAGTGTAACTGCGCCAAAACAATTTAGGAAATATATAAATTTTTTGTTGACATGCTAGATCACCAAAGAAACAAAATAATGACAGAACGGACTCTATTTGATATCTATATTATAAAACTTCTAGCTGTGTTCATCTGTAGTACAGCTTTAAGTCAGCTTTTGCATTATCCATAGCATATTTATTTAGCATATTTGTATTGATGGCATATTTATTTAGCTCCGTTTAGCACTTGCTTTGTTTTATGAGACAGTAGATTTGATGTTAAACATATCCTTTCGATTTTCAAGCGAAGCTATACCTCTGCTATTTAACTTGGGCTTGAAATTATTCCTGAATGGTTGAATAATTCAAGAATATGAGGCTCAGGAAAAGATTTTTTAGGGTCAGGAAAAGATTTGGTAGTCATGTAAGAAGAAGATTGCGTAAGACAAGGGAAGCCGAAATTCGGCCAAAATTATGGAACAGTTTAGAAACAGGCTGATATTCAAGTTTCAGCTTGAAAAACTATTGCTACAAAGCAATTTTGGTTAAACAAGAAAGAAAATATAACCAATATCCGTTACAGTCTTCACGAAACATCAACATTTTACTTCTTGCATAACAGTTGCATAATCTGGGTTGTTGTTATTGGAAGTTTCTTATAAACAAAGTGTAGGTCACTTTCATCCAGACAGAAGTATGCGAAAATTCGATACATTTAAATCCTGCACCGTTTTCCAACTAATGCACCCCTAGAACGAATAAAGCTACTTCCCATTATGCCTCACAAAGAAGTTCATTTAATTTTGTAAACTTATCTGAAACGGATCCGTGGCTATGCGCACAGGAAATATCTATAAAGCTTATTATCATCAAAACCAAAGTTTTCAGGTACGATCTAAAACTGAATTAGAGTCGCTTTGTATTAGCGACAGCGTCTCAATTCTGTTTTGAAAATATAATTTCCTGTTTAGGTATGTGGCATTTGTCTGTTATATATAGGGACAGACATAATGTCAAATACCACAATTAGCAGTTAGCCATAGCATTTACTTTCCCAATGCTAAGGACATTTTACTTCGGTAAAAATGCTCTTGTGAGCATGTAGGACAAGGCCGGAGATTTCATTAATTATAGAGTAATTTGTAATTATGTACTCTGTTTTAAAATAATACAGGATTTTTTATAAGAAAAAAGTTTATCAGAAAATGAGGCTCAAATGGTCAAAATTTTAAGAAATCTTGAGAAAATCACCAGACTCAATTTCCAAAATTTAGTGTTTTTATTGGCCAAAAATCAATATTTCGTCGTTATTGCATTAAAAATGTTAAAGATGGAATTCAAATTCAAGCATGCAATATTACTAACGAAAGTGTAAATTATTTTAGCCAGTTTATTTCAGTAAAAGTTAATAAAGATTTAAGATCTCAGGCTCAATTTCGGCATAAGTTAAGAAAATTGATGCTCAGGAAAAATGACGGCTTTCTTATAAAAAAGCATGTAGCTAATTTTTCGCTGAGTGCTAATATTTTTGGTCTTGAGCCAAAGTGGAACTTCGCGTGAAAGTCAATGGAAAATGTTCAAATCTTTAGTATGTCTTACTTCATCATAAAGCAAAACAAAAGTGGAACACAATAATAAGTATGATAGAGATAGTGCAAAAGCTATCTTAAAGCTGCATTATAATTCGATCGCACAAAAATTGTAAGTCTTGATGAATCTTAAGCCTTGCGTTATTCTTAAATTTCAGCATATTTGTGTATAAGAAAGAGTGTATTCTGTAAATACTTAATGCATTGAGAACCACAAATATTGGATTTACTTTTAATAAATTGAAGTTTATGCAGTACTTATTGAAAATAGATTAAACAACGAGAACGAAATGTAAGGGAGTTTGATATTGCTTTTCATGTTTTGCAAAATCTTAACAGCTCAAATTGCAAATAGAGACGAAAAATAACCTTCAGCTTCTTTTAAAATTTCCTAGGCAGAAATAAAACTCTTAGTCATCTTTTTGCACTCTCAAAAGATAAAATCACAAACCACAGACTAATCTGAAATAGTTTAGTGCTGACCACTTTTAGTGGGCATAGTAACGTAATCAAGACATTAATTCTTTGGTGGCCTTTTCATTCATACTTTTTACGCTAGTAGATTGTACATAGTAGAAATGGTCTTTGCTGACGTTCTCAAAACTTCGAGATGACTTTTAAATCAATTTCCAGACTGTTTGACTTAGGAATATTGATTTTATGCTTTGATGAAACACAGTTTTGTAAACTTTAGGCCTATTTTGACAATTGTGTGCATATATTTGCAGTGCATGGGTTTCAAATTATATTCAAAATAATAATTGATTGAAATTCATTGACGGGGGTATGGTATTCTCATTAAAATATTTATATACACTGCTATTTTTATATAAGAACCAGCAAAATTGAGGTTTTATGCTGGCTGTTCTTAATTTGTCCCCAATTTTGAGGCTGAATTGCTCTTAATGTATTCTTAAATTAGTAGGATGTAAGCAATATAGAACTGCAAAGGAAGACAATATATGTTCAAGACAGCATTCGGTGTTTTGATTGATCGAGAGCACACTAAGCAAATGTTACATCCAAGATGGTCTCTGTTGCATATCAATGTTTTTATTGAAAAAGTTCATAAACAATTAGAAATAGACAATGTTAGCACAGTACCTAATGTCAGCAAGGACATTTCATGTCCATATGTTAGTGGAAAACTTATGCATCGTTATTCAAAAATATGTTTTCAACAGTTCTTCAGACTCGACCTTGTTCTTAATTTTCCACCAAATTCCAGGCTCGTGTTCTTATAAAATTGTTCTTATAAAGAAGGACTGTAGTTGGTAACGAGTAAGGTGACGTAAGATAGGATGATAGTTCCTTGCAGACATTGATGCACACTACTTTTTACCCAGCCTTTTATCGAGCCTCAATTTTCGTAACTTTTTCTGTCTTTGAGCTTTAGATTATTCTTACATCATTCTCAAGCACCAAAGGTGTAACTTCGTCTGAAAATCAAAATAATATACTCATGTCTTTATTGATGTCTTGTTTCGTCATAAAGCAAAACAAAAATAGTACAGGATAGTAAATATTGTACTGATAGAGCAACCGTTAATCTACAAACAGTATTTTAAGTTATTGTACACTTTAACTCGAATACACACAAATTCTAAGTCTTGATAAAGCTTGAGTTTTGCATTATTCTTAAATTGTTCCTATATTTCAGTGATTCTGAGTCTTAATATTGTCATAAACTTTATTCTTTAGAAAAAATATGTTATGATAAGTAAGCTGTACAATCAATGCATGATTGGAAGAGAGATGTTTGTATGAAAATGAAAGATATAAAGAAAATTGTCCTGCAGAGGCATCTTGGATCCCAAAGAGGTGCCTATGGTAATCGATGTCCTATGCTCCTGTTGGCCCCCTTGTTCATTAGCTGGCCCCCCTCGCCCACTAGTTGGTCCCCCTTGTCCCTCGTCGAGTACAAGGTTCGTACAAGACTTTAAAAATTTGGAATACCTAGAATATTGCCTAATTTTGGGAAACGCCAGGGAAATCCTGAAATTGTCAAGGATTTTTACTTATTTATTTGAAAGCTATGGAAATCTGAAGTAGATAGGTAAGTTTTCTTAAATCACAGCTATCTGAAGTCTGTGTTATTCTTGTCACTCGTCCTAGGTCATATTTAAAATTTTGCTACGGCAGTTCAATCAATGTATTTCAAACAACCGAATTTCAAGATTTCATCTATCTGAAATTTAGCATCATAACAAATAATATTTGCAGGGATGATTTATAGAAATTTTAAGAGACAGTTAAGAAGCATTTAAGGCTGGATCTGACGAAATATTAAGGAGCATCCAGGCTGAAAGCAGAAAGTTTGTTCTCTTAAACATAATTCTGAACAAGTTTATCTCTTATAAAAAAATGTGTTTCATTACCCAAGGGGCGTCACTTGAGCCTTCTATTTACGGGATGGGGGCTCAACCGATATTTTGGGTGAAGATTCGTGTAGTGATCTGATACTTTTGGGGGGCTTTCCAGTTATGGCACGTGATATTAATTTGTTACACTCAATGACGCTCAAGTACTTTATTTGATATTTTTGGGAGTGTGCAAGCTTTTTTGCTGCCTTTGGGTGAATTTTTGAACTCGCTGATGGACCCCCGTATAAAAAATGCTCGAGTGAGCCACCAGAGTTACTTAAATAAACTATACGGAAGGTCTACAGTTCGAGCCCGACTCGATGCCCTGACTGAACGCTTGCTCACTGTTTACCCAGCGGCAAATGGGTACCCAGTGGGAACACTAGGGAGATAAAGGCGGTGAGGAAAGGAACTGGCCACCCTACCTCACATGCCGATGGCTCAATATAAGTGTCCTCTCTAACAGGCACTCCCCTACGTACGAAAGTATACGGGACTACCTTTTTTTCATCAATATAATATTAAATCTACAAATACAAATCTCACTGACAGGTAATATGTACTTGTCTGGCTTCAAAGAATATGCATAACTAATACTGAAATCAGTACATACAATAGAATGATGATATTAATAGTTTAAGAGCTCAGGTTGACTCCATGGCTTATTCCTTATACAAAATATATAATAAGTTCTTCGGATGATTATAGTAGATAGCTTTGTAACTATGAAGTTGAGATGATGTTTATCGATGCCTATGTCATTACAAATTTGAAGAAATGAGTCTGATGAATTACCAAATATACCGCGGGAGCTAATACAGAGATTGACGAATTCCATCCTATCATAAGCTTTGTCAAGATCTACCAAAAAGGAGCGATACTTAAGCTTCTTACGACTAGCATTGATGTTTAAATTTTGATCATCATAATTATCATTACTATAATCATCATCATCATTATCGCTAAAATTATCATAGTCTTCATCATAGCGACCAATTTTGGCCTTGTCTATACCACTTTATATATTCTAGGAAGTTCTAACCGCACGTGAAAGAATAGACTGTTCAAAGGCAACAAGGAAGTAACTATCGACTTCCTGGAAACAGTTCTATTATCAGCTGTTTATAAAACATGGTTCCAAGTTCTGCCCCTTTATCCACATTTCTGTAAAGCAAAGCAAGATTCGATTGTCAGCTTGGATTCTTCTCGCTTTTCAAATGTTTCGCTGTCCAGATTAACCGTCCATTTGGAAAACACAATCAGTTCTCTCAATACGTTTACAGTCTGAGAATACTCTCTCTTCACTAAGAAAACGGCACGCCGGAGCCGAGGGCTGGGTTTGGCATCCTTGAGAAAAGTGCATTGATTCGCAATTTTTTGAGACCATTGAACATCAAAAGCGCAGAAATTTAAGATTCAAGCTTCGAAAAGGCTTAGAATTTTTATGCATTCCACTTAAAATACAGCTTTTCGATTAGCTTTTTCATTATCGATTAAATCTTTATTACTCTGTTCCGCTCACTCTTTGTTTCATGATGAAATAAGACGCTGGGGTGGCGCCGGGAAATCTCCGACAGGGGGTTCACTCATCCGAGAGTGGGGCTAAAATACAGTTTTCAGGGTACTGTAATTGTCAAAAATCTCCGACAAATCATTGTTTACCTTCTGATAAGGAGATAGCATGTTCCAACAGGGAGCTATAACTCCTTAGCCCTCTCCTAGCGCTATTAAGAGACCAGCAGAGATTTGAATATATTACTGTAATTTTTAGGCCAGGCTACTCATTTTGTACTAAAGAATAACTTGAAAATATTCCAAAGTTCAACATAAGAGAAATTTATGGATATCGAGGCTCTGAAAGAGTAGGTGAGTGGGGTGATTGGGCAAGCGTCCCAGCCATTTCTCATCACGGCAGAGCGGAGTGGCCAAGCGGCCCAGCCAGTTCCATTAGCTGAACTGAAGTTAAGCATGGCTGTATGCGGTCAGAAAATGGATGGGCAACCTCCAGATGAACGACCAAAACAGCTCACTCCGCCGTCATTCGGAAGGGACGTTAAACTAGGGGTCCCATGCCTGGATGCAGCATGTATAGTAGGCCTAAATTAGCTGATAAAGCTAGGTATAACAGCCTACTCAAAATAGAGTAAGCAACAACAACAACAACAAAAGGTATCCTTTTCAAAAAGGGTGCAGTACCATGTGATAGCCCGCTGTTGTGTTAACAACAACAAGCAGTCATTAATACATGTTTTTTTAAGTTTATAAGAAAATGATGCTCAAATGGTCAAAATCTTAAGAAAATCGTAAAAAAATCACCAGGATCAATTTCCACAATTTAGTGTTTTTATTGGCCAAAAATCGATACTTCGTAGGCATTGCATTCAAAATGGTAAAGGTGGAATTCAAATTCAAGTATACAATATTAATAACGACATTGCAAACCACTTTGGTCGGTACCTTTTAGTAAAAGTTAAGAAAAATTTAAGAAAATCTCAGCCTTAATTTCGGGGAAAGTTAAGAAAACTGAGGCTCAAGCAAAATTATGGTTTTCTTATAAAAAAACGTGTAAGCCAAAGAAATTTTATTTTCCATTTAATCTCAATCACAAAATTAAAAAAATTTGCAGTGATGAAACCTTTAAAAGTTTAAAACTGCAGCTAACTGAATCAAAAACGCTGAGATGGTGGCAGAGGGAGAAGTTGCCCCAAGGCATCAATATACAAGGGACGTCAAAAGTTGCAGGTTCTCAGGACCTAAAGTATCACAAGGCAAAAGTATTAACAATAATATTCTGGGGTCGATGCCTTGGGCCTAACATTTCTTGCCCAAGAGCCTCTCCATTCTCTCGGTTGCCCTGTAAATACTGTACTATCACCAACCTGAGCTTAACCAACCCAGGGGTGATTTCTACGGGGGCTCAGAGGGCGGAACCCCCTTGTTAAAGTCGCTGTTCAGTTTGGGCCTCAGCCCCGAAACTTTTGTATCAATCCTGCTGTTCAAAGTGCATTGACCTTGCTTCCAATGTTTTTTATGGTATTGCTATGATGAATTTCCTCACTACTATATGGCTACTGAAATCTCTGTAGATGTTGGCTATATTATATCACAATATTAAACTAAATCATCATGTCTCCATCGTCAAAAATATGGGTGTGGCTGCAAATGGGCCACACCCACTTTTTGACATTGCACCTAGAGCCCCCCTTGTTAAAAGTTTTAGAAATCACCCCTGAGCCACGCCCCTTCGCACTGATTGCAGAGGCTTTATTGAATTCACATTTGCGCCACAACATTTTTTGTGGAAATCGTGTTATTGAAAGTACCAAGTGACAACGGAGTTAGTTTACAATATAACTTTCATAAAATTGTTACTAACACAGTCTTGCCTAAATTTTGTTTCTGCTTGCAGCAGCAAGAATAGGCAGGAAGCCTTTGTTTGTTTTAGTCAATGACAGGCTGGGGAACATAACAGCATGCACCTTGGCTGCTGTCTTGCATTCAACTGTGTCATGCTCCACAAAGGTCACTACGTCAGTCTCGTCAGACAAGGAAATCATATCGCACCAGAGCTGTCATTTTAGCTGCTAAAAAGTTTACGATTACAGTTCATAGTACACCTAGTAGTGCTATTACAATTGATAGTTGTTAGCTTTCTTCCTTTTAATAACCATTTCTAGTAAATCCCTTACAATCCTTGCATTAATTCGAGATCTTGTCATCTCTCCCGAATTCAATCCTCGATTAGGCCTTTCGTAAGTGCGTACGGGCATAGCAAGTATCACGCAGTAACATGCTAAGATATAGGGCCTAATTGTAACACCCTTGTTACGATAGTAGAAATTCCACGCTCAACGCGGCAAAACATTTAACAATATTAAGTTTCAGATGAAGTTTCTGGTTACAGTTTCCTTTTCACCTGAGCACACTATTGAGGTTTGGCAGAAATGTGCAATTATCTTTCCTCCTCTCGTCTGCAAATAAAATGCAGACCATGTACTTGTAAGCGATACCACAAGACCACAGATGCTGAAATTTGATCAGTTATAAAGGGAACAGTATTGAATTGACAATATGCAATGCTTACTAAGGGAAATGGTTGAACACATAACAGTTTTGAGTCTATATTTAGGCTTGCACTACCTTTGACATCCTGCAATTTATTCTACAGCAATAAACCTTAAATACTTTTTGTGCAGTTTGAAAATAGTCCACCATAACGTTCGTAAGCAGTAGTTTACTGAGATCATATGTGCCACACTAAAAAATATCAGATTCATTTGAACTTGATACTGTGTAAATAGGGAACCTTAAATATACATATGGAGCCTTAAGTTTATGAAAAATAAAGCCACAGAAATAAGGTTCAACGCTGGTATTAACCCTGAATATATCACAACAGCTTCGAAATGTTCTTCCGCCTTCCTGGAAAACACCCCTCAACTGTTGTGCAGCTCTGCAGCTATAGTTACACAGGAAACCAGCCCATTAATATCTTCCTTGTATAATCACTTCCATATTTTGCGGGTGATAGCTTGAACCCAGAGTTGCTTGTTGCAACAATGTGCACACGTTTATTCACAAAAAAACATCATTTTCGACTGAAGTGTAATAGTCTTAAATGATTCCGATTTTGATGAATTTCGTATTGGTGTAAATTCGAAAGGATAAACCTCAATTCTTTGTCACCAGATCATTATGGAAGCAAAACTAGAACAGATTAGGATGATATATTTGGCTTCAAAACTTTGGTGAAGCGTGGACTTTGTCCTTCTTTAATTATTCTTAAATTTCAATGAAGGTAATTCCCAATATTATCATGAACTCTACTCTTACAAAGAGCGTGTAACATGTAAATATGTAAAGCTGGCTTGCAAGTAACATAGAATGTGTACTTTTGATTGAATACAACTTTAGCAAGCAATGTTTTCGTTAACTCCATTACTCGTCAACATTCCAATTTCCTTTTCTTGTTTTTGTCATTGTATGTAACTCTTATTGCAATTCTTATTTCACTATGACTATAATTAGATTATTTAGTTTGATATTATGTTGCAGGGCAGTGTATAAATCAGTACTTAGCTGTCCTGGTATGTATCAATGAAATATAGTATAAATGAATTGAAATATAAATGAAATCTGAATGACCTATCAGAATCATTTACGTGGAATGTCGGCGGGAAATTAAGTAAACATTCCAGTTGTAAACTCAATTACGACAGTTTCTTATGATGAATGAGAAACGATACCACTTGGCATCCCCCCGTGCTGTATAGAATATAACAAATCTCCAGAGATTGTCAAACAATGGAAGTATGAATGGAATATTTGGCGGGGTCTCCTAATGCTGTAATGTGATTGGTCAATCCAGATTGTAAGGATCGTTCTAGTTGAAATGATACGAAAGGTGGTAAAGGTTTCCTTTTGATCAGCTGTCATTGCTGTGTGCCCTCGTGGGACTATCGCATCTACGATCACCTGCCAGACCTAATCGGCAGTAGGATTTTTGCCTAACGATTGCTTGATATCAATCAAGGTATGTTTATACTTATTTCGCATTATTTGTGGTGTTTATTAGGAATTCAAGCTGTGGGGTAGGAAGTGTGCACGGAAGAGTCAGAATTACTACTAACTTCAGCTGAGTAGGGCAGCAACTTTCGATTTCATGTGTTATAGGAAGAAAACATTTCAGTTTGTAAATCGTTTTGTAATGGAGAGCCTGGAGGTTCTCGTCACGTCAGCCTAAGTCAAAGTATCAATTAGTGGTTTACTACTGAAATTCCTCAGTTTTCTGCTCTCAGAGTCAATTAGAGCAACACTTCATTTTCAGCGGGTAAATTATTTAAATCGTTTAGTTAGTTTTATAGACGTTTTTCATATCATTGAGTGCTCACATACTTTACTTTGATTTCGTGACATTTGCTTGTGCAAAGATTGTGCAACATATTGTCTCGCCATGATTGTACTAAATAGATAGGTCAAATATCGTATTAGCGAGAACAAAATACAAGTTTTGTAGTTTAGGCAGCCGTTTCATTTAAACAAAATTTCGTCTGTCATTACTCCAATTCTGCCAACTAAATTGCAGATCAAACCCTCACACATTCCGTTGTGTCAAAAGTAGACAACCTTTTTAATGAGATTTCCTGCAGAGTTATTACATAAGTAGGAAAAATTTCAGTTTGAGTTGTGGTTTAAGTTACAATTGCCGTTTCTTTAGTAGTTTCTTTAGCTTTAGGCTATGAGAATCTGTCAAGTTTTACGCAGAAGTTGTAATAAGTTGGCAGATCGCCGCTGTGCATAGCCGTGAAATTCCGTTAATTACCACAGCAAGCTTGATCAATACGTTACTTATTGACGATATTCTGATATGTATCTTCGATTATATGCCGTCGATAGTTTACCGCGACTGAGAATTGCAAACTCTAGTTTTCTGATGAATGGTACATCTGAAGTAAGCGGGTTTTCCTAGATTAATGACGTGGGCGTTCCCCAGCTTTTTCCTGTGAGCTAAGTTGTCTTTTTGCTTTTGAAAAAGAATGCTTAGCCCTTTAGCTGTTTACGACGTTAATTCATTTTATTGGTTTAATCACACGCAGACGTTCTTTGCTGATATTCAGAGTATGTTAAGGCGTTGTGAGTCGGTCTTAAGGTTAATGCCCTGTAGACTTTGTTCAGATGCCATTAGTCAGCAAGTTTGAAATCGTCCAAAATCCAGCGGTTTATCTCGAGTCTTGCACATCTAGACGGCGTTTCCGTATCGTGGAGTTTGGTTGTGGGGAGAACCCGACACCCGGAAACAAAACAATAAGGCAGGGTGTGGCTGGGTTAGAAGTGGGTATTTTTGATGGAGAATGTTCAGTTTGGACATATTCGATAACTTTAGTCCAGAAAAACGTCCCCACATGTAATCAGATATATTACACCTCATCGCGGGTATCTTTACACGAAAAAACGCACTTTATCCTGTTGCAGTGTAATAGCGGAAGCCCGTTTTTGCGGATCCCATTTCCCCTTTAGTGGTATTTGGTTGGATGAAGCTTGATGTATCAAAGCAAATTGTATCTTTATGAAAACTGTCATATGACTGTAAGCTTTGGCCTCACACGCAACAGTTTAGCTGTGACTAAAAGCCTAGCATTGTTCTCTAATGTCAAATATCTTCCTAAGTGTGTTCCGGTTTGGAGTGAAATATGACATTACTTTCTAGCTATGTCTTTGTTATTCTCATCTAATTTTAAATTGGAGACTTGATGTGTTCGTAATGTTAGTTTGGCCTAGCCACAATGTTGCGAGCCCTGTCAAGTTGATTGTAGTTACAGAGGTACTAAGTCAACTGAATCAAAATTCCATGCAAGTTTGCGGTCATTGAACGTCAGAGGTGGCACTCGCAACTTTACTACCGTTGTAAAGCGGGGATAGGGGCTCATGTTAAGGGGTATTTGGGTTATTTGTGCGTTGACGCATATCACCCCCAGAAATAGATATAAACAGTATTTCATTGTTGAGAGACTGAGGAATAGTGCTGCGCAGGCGCATTTGGCAAGGTGGTCAGACTTGCACCAAGATCTTGGGAATTTTTGAAGGTGATGGGATATTTCTTGAGATTTATTTTTTCGAACAACCTTGGGATCAATCTTGGGAACTATATAAACTCCTCTGTAAGATTTTGCAAAATGGGGACCTGGGAGCTCAGCCAGTGGTGATTTCTAAAAACTTTAACAAGGGGGGGCTCTAGCCACAACCACACCCATAGTTTGGGTTTAGCCCAGCTACAACCACGCCCATATTTCCAAAGATGTAAACATGTTAATTTAGTTTAATACTGATATAGTATAATCAACAATAAGAAATGCCTCAATAGCCATATAGCAGTGCACAATTGATCATAGCACTTTGGAAGCAAGGCCAATAAACTCTGAAAGACCAAGCCAATGCAAGAATTTTAAGGGGGCTGAGCCCCCTAAATGAGCATAAATTTTAACAAGGGGACTCTGCCTCAAGCCCCCCTAGAAATCATCCCTGAGCTCATCCCCTTTCTTTTTTCATAAACAACAAGGATGAAAGGTCTTTGTAAAGTTTCTACATTCATCTTATCGACAAAATCTACCATTTTCAATGTAGAAAGGGCGTATTCGGAAAGGTGCTTCTCTTAAGATTTTCTGGGTGCGGTTGTGCTTTTTTGCTGTTTCTGTAGTATCATGTCATAAATGACAGTTACATGTTGGGGCCTACCTTATAAGGGGACATTTTAACGGTAAAGGAAAGTTATGGGACCCCCTAAGGGGGAGTCAAGTGCGCCCTCAGCAGCACGCCACTGAGTAATGGCAAAATGGGCCATGGGTAAATGACGTCATTGGAACTTCTTATACCTTGGGAATTTTGTGTTCGAAAATAATGGATTTTGGGACTTTTGGTCCTCGGCTTAGGATTTTATGGAATTTCAATCTGGTAACCCTGCCTGTCTTTCTCACAGATGTGGTTGAAAGCGAGGTGGAAAGTTGATGACAGAAAGAGGGTGCTCGATCGCTATGTGCTAAATTCGTACATATCAACTGATTTGTAAATGTATGGCTTTCTTTCATCAAAATTTTTGAATATCGCCCACAGAACCATTCATTGCCATGGTTGCAGTGCTCATAAGAATTATCGCTGCCACACTCCTATACAGCCTATATCAAGGGTAACCAAGGAAGCATGTCTCTGTTGTACTGAGAGTTTCGCAGACTCAAGGGCTGATTTTAGGGGTCTTTTGCAGTGCTGCGGATAGGGAACAGGGTGCAAGTTGGCCCACGGCCTGAAGGTCGAAGGAGCCTCATATCGCCAAATACTTCAAGGTATTGGGAGTAAACCAGCAGTAATTTTCCAACGTTGATTTCTAGACCTGAAGATTTTCTGCTCTCCGCGCGTAGAGGGTCTCTGCGTTCTATCGCCAGCCCTGCTATCTAGAGCTGATTGTATGGAACTTAAGTTGGGGGGTTTTTAGCACTCACTTTTGTGGGAGTTTAGAACTGAGTTTGGGGGCCTCAAGGCCTAAGTTTTTAATAGCTACAATCAGGGGTGAAACTAGCGGAGTTGTCGAAAGGGCGGGCGGACAGCCACAATTTGTGGAGTGTGTCCCTTGAACTATATTTGCCGTCGAAGGATTTACTCACGTATTAGCAGCAATGTCTCGTCCATTAGCACTATTGAAAATGTAAATGCAGTGGTGATTTCTGAAAACGTTAACAAGGGGGGATCTGGGCTCAACCACGCCCATATTTGTGTGGCCCAGCTATAACCACGCCCATATTTTCAAAGATGGCAGCATGATAATTTAGTTTAATACTGATATGGCATAATCAACAATGAGAGATGCTTCAATAGCCCTATAGCAGTGCACAATTGATTATAACACTTTTGAAGGGAGGCCAATAAACTCTGAAAAGCTAAGCCAATGCAAGAATCCTAGGGGGCTGAGCCCCCCAAATTGAGCAGAAATTTTAGCAAGTGAGCTCCCCCTCCTGACCCCCTAGAAGTCGCCCCTTAGTAAATGTACTACATTTTTCTGACAAGCTAATTTTTGGGGGTGTGGCACCCCTCCCGTATCTTTCCTATGGCTACGCCCCTGACTGTATGTTTTTAACAGTTGCGCTTATGTATTGAGAAATGTCCAGGCAGCATTCCATGTAAACTGCTCGCCGAAGGTACTCCAGGATATTTGTGTGGTGCGCCGAAAATTGTGACTGTGCAGCACCAACCCAAGCCAATACCAAAAGAAACCCCATTCAATTGATTTTTGCAAGCCAATACTCAAGGGTATACACCTGCGGAAAATTGTTTTCCATTAATTTCCACGCCGAATGCGTGCCTTCCATATTCTGTAGACAGCTGATAACGATTGGATGGTCAGTGGTATGGTACGAGTAGAAGTGATGAAATGTGACAATTCACTAATTTTGATGTGTGGAAATGATGGGCATGTGTGAATTCCAGATCCGCTGAAACGTTATTGGCCCGTGTTGTGGGAAAGGCGCCGTTTTCAATGTCTCTTGTTTGGACAATTAATGAATTGATCCGTAGTGTGTCTGTTTACGTAAATCACACGATTATGCCGGCTCTTTACAGCAGACTTATAGTGTTGAGCTGTTCCCCGAGGGAGAATTAAGAAGCAGGGGAGAGATATATCAACGCAACGCCAGGTGTCTGTCTTGTATGTTGTCACTGCAGCAGGTCCCTTGGCAATTTTACCACGATGTGGTTTTCTTAAATCCCTAATCGCCAGGGGGTTGTAATAAATAGGGGGTCGATACGTTAGGAGAAGTTAGTCGGATGGGGTGGGTGGGGTGGAAATAAGCAAGATAAGGTAGAGTACATGACTTGAAATCTAACATAATGCTGCTATAGAACTCTCTATGTTCGCAAGCCGGTTTTCCTGCGGGCATGAGAGGATAAGCGCAAAAATATTGCTGACAGACGAAGGAATTTATTCAAAATATCTGTTTTGAACATGTGTTAACATTTTTACGCAAGAGCTCTAGTAGGTGGGTGGGGGTCCTGATGGGAGCGGGGGGTTGGAAAAATTTTCAAAAATTAAATAATGGGGGGACGGATATTAGACAACCAAAAGTACATTTTCCTCTATTACTTCAAATCGGAAACCCCGTCTTCACTGGTAGGGATCACTTATTGGCCTTCCGCATACACTACTCCTAGCAATCCGTACCAAAACTGTTACAGTTCGCCGTACCACTTTTGGTTCGTTTAGGCTCTGTTTTCACTTGTGCGGATCACTTTTTGATCCGTACCGCAGGTGGTTCGGATTGGCACGTTTTAGGCCCCATTTACATTGGTACGGATCGCTTTTTGGTCCGATCCAAGAAGTGATCCGTATCAGTGTAAACGGGGCCGGAGACAATTAAGTTAAAGTCAATATTTTGTTAGGCGAGTCACTCTTTGTATTAAAAAGCTTTATCATTTAAGCACACGTATGAGCGGAGGCCAACGTTGACTCTTCGAATGCCTCATTCAAATTGGCCTGGCACTGGTTTCAAAGTTCTACTTAAAATTTCCAATAATGGCTAGTTTTTATGTCGGGAACATTTCAGTTCTTCGTATTTCTTGTGTGATTGCTATGATATTCCAGTTTGTGCCGTTGATGATATTGACTCGAGAGATCGTCTGGATCTAGCCCCGTCATTGAAGCAAATAGAATAAAGCTCTGTGCAACAAGGGTGGACTTAACGAGAATATAAAGGGTACGGCACCCCTCTCCCAATACATTGTATCATGATTCCTTTTTCAGTACACCCGATCACAGATCTATCCATGCCCCATGTCCTCGGTAAAGCTCCTAGGCATGCATAATGGAGAACAAACTATTCTACTGATAGACCATTCTAAACATTATTCTAACATGAAATGACTATCTATATTTCTTCGCTGCAGAATGTGGAAATGTCGGCATCTTTGCATAGAGATTCGCGTGACTGCGCAGACGCATACCATAGTCTTAGATGTTAACGCAATTTTACAAATCGTATAGAGTCTTTTACTATGGTAAGTATGTATCATTTATATGCGCCTCCGGAAAGCAGATGCTATTATCTGAGGGGCTACCATGTCTACAGAATTAAATAAAGTTGCGTGAAAAGTGACGGGGGTTAACCCCGTGCACAAAGAGAGTAGAATTGAACCTCCAAACCCCATCTTCTTTAGCTTTGGGCATATTTATAGTAGTTTTACGATAGGGGTGGCCTCAGGGGAGGGCTAGGGGGCTATAGCCCCCCGTCGGAACACGCTAGCCCCCCACATCGGAAGGTGAAAAATTATTTTTTCAGAGATTTTCCGCATTTAGCCTCACCCTGAAGACCGCATTCTGGCCCCCTTGTTGGAAGAGTCAGCTCTCCATCGGAAAATTCCTGGCTCCACCCATGTTTTATGGGTGCTAAAATAGGCCACAGATTGTAGTGTTACTAACATAGGCGCTGACTACATGGGGGCTCAAGCCATCTCTGGGCAATGCTAAGGGAGAGCTGAGCCCCTTGAAGAATTGTGAGAAAGAACAGTTTTTGTTGTTCAAATCGCAGAAACCCATAAACTGACATGACAATGGTACTACTTTTGTCATACATCCACATATATGTTTTGTTTGGATAGCTTTTTCTTTTCTTTGAGTAGAATATATTAAATAATATATAGGTACAAAGTATGTGAAGTCTAGAAAGAAGACACGTAGATAAATATATACAAAACTTGATATCATATATAACTATTTACAAATATGACGATTGATAACGTAGACGTAGGTTAAGCGTAAAGCTTGAACGTCAATAGAAGTCGTAAAACGTGAACCGAACTGAACTGGTTTTGATATGTACAATGCTATATAACTATCAGAACAATCAATTAGTTTCCAGGCTACTAGAGCCATTAGTTCCCAGACCTCAGCATTTGACAAAGTACATTCATGGTATGCAATTTTCAAAATTTTCTAATTTGAGCCCCCTCTGGGAAAGTCAGTAGTCTACACCTGTGATCTTTATTGATCCTTATACGCCTGTAATTGACGCCTTCATTGTTGATATCGCTCAGTAATGAGGCTTTGCTCATGGTATTTTGCTTTTGTCCTAAATGAATTTGTTTTTCTTCAAGGATGCCTGTGTTAGATTGTCGTAATTCCTGTTGCGATGGCGTATCGTACCTGGACGACATTGAAACTGACGACGAATTGATGCTGTGTTCTAAAAACATGAGACACCCGGCGGCAGCACCCGGCGATTACATGTGGATGCGGTTTCCTTGTCCGCCGACCCCGCCGAAATCGCCTACGAAGTCCTTCGGGGAGCCAAGCCAAAACTACTCGACGGTTGTGGAACGACTAATTCTCGTCTCCGAAAGTCTTGACGACTTTATTGGCGAAACAAAGCTTTTGAACTCGATTAGCCTTCGCTCCAATCTCATTCAAGATTGTATGTGGAATGGCTTGAAGCCGGACGATAGCCTAGGTGCCTCATCCGAGTCTATCTACGAAACACCTTGTTCCACACCTCCTCCGCTGGACTACTCTAGCAACGATTGTGTCGACCCTTCTGCGGTTTTCCCGTATCCCCTTAACGAAAATGGATCTAGTCAGCCAGAAGATACAGGTATGTTAGCATTTGCTTTCTTCCTCTCATTGTTTGTTTTTAAACGGAACATATTGGGGGTGAGGCAGTGCTCAGCCCCCTAAAATTCTTGCATTGGCTTAGCTTTTTAGAGTTTATTGGCCTTGCTTCCAAACTGCTATGATCAATTGTGCGCTGCTATATGGTTGTTGAGGCATTTCTTATTGCTGACTATACTATATCAGTAGTAAACCAAATTATCATGTTTCCATCTTTGGAAATATGGGCGTGGTTGTAGCTGGGCCACACCCAAATTATGGGCGTGGTTGTGCCTAGAGCCCCCTTTGTTAAAATTTTTGGAAATTACCACTGGGAACATAGCTCAAGACCTAGTTCTTAAAGTTCATTTATGTTTGACTCTTTTTTTATTAATTTCTAGTACTAGACACTCCTTAATAGTTTCTTTATTTTCACTGCCAGTATTTAAAGTGTCTTAAGACTTTCTTAGCAACAATTCTTGAGTTCAGAAGTTTTGCGCATGCAGATTAAAGGAAAGTGAAAAAGCTCTATGTTCATTTGAAATGATGATAAATCTTAGTAAATAACAGAAGTTAAACTGTTAGAGGGTATCCAACATCACATACATGACATTTTGTACACAGATAAATCGAATTTAATTACATAGACACAAAGAAAACTTTCTTTAGGTCACAAAAATCCAGTTCTGAGTTTTCGTAACTTTTTGACCAGCTGAGTACTGCTTTCTTATAAACCGCTTTCAACAAAGAAACATAGAGTGTCATGGAAGTGGCACAGACACAAGGAAACATGAAAATTCTGAGTTTTTGCCTTTAATTTTGGCTAGAAGACAAAACGGAATGCACAAGTAAGTTAGGAAAGACGTTTTGTAAATGTATCTACGTGAGTTTTGGCTGTAAGTGAATGGAGCCGGCTTTCTATTCCTTGACTATTTGCAGTTATAAGAAATTTCAAATTGCAAAGTTCATTTTTTCCGGTAGTAGTATAAGTTCTACATGCAGGTTCCTTCTTAATGTCAAAAGAGAATATGCCTTGAAAAATGTAGAAAAATCAATAACAGATAACGAGAAAATTGTAAAGACCATATGTATCTCATATGCATATCTATCTGTAAGCGATGCTTCCAGTCAAGTTGGTGCATTTAAGTAATGCTAGGGAGACATTGAGGGCAGGCAAATTCTCGTTAATTAATTGTAGGGGGGTCATATTGCACTTTTTGAAAACTTTCACCCCCTATAGTATTTTATAATGACCCCTTTTTTTGGAAAATGTGGGTGTCATCGCTAACAGCAACATTCTATTGTCATTTTTACCCCATTGTCCATCGTTCACCTTTCCATCAAGCACTTCACAACCTTCATCAAGTGGAGCACTCTCAACCACTCCATCCAATTTGTACTTAGCACCATCTGTTGGGATCTTCATCTCTTCTATTTCCTTCAGAGTTGTTGGGATTTTCCTGGTAGGTGACTTAATGACCACCCTCTTCTCATTCCCCCACACAATTCACAACTAAGCACAAAAGAGTGCTATTCATTGGGAATACCCAATTTAGAGATACACTGGACCAATAAAACTATCCTTGCTTCTTGTACTGGCTCTAGTTCATCTAGAGTTTGCTGGTATTGTTGTACAGATATCAAATGCTGGGACATTTAAAGAATGGTAGGGAGACATTGCGGACACCCAAAGTTTCGTTAATTAATGTCTGCTATTTCTTCCTAGCTCTATAAAGTACCAACAGACTCTCAAATAGCTACAGTCAAGTGCTTGTGTGGGGATAATTCTAGGGGACTTATCAATTTGTAGCTCTATGATGGGGTTTATTCCAAGGAGGCTAATTCGGGGATTTGCAGTATTGTATGTAGGGGCGCAGGAAGGGTTGGAACAAATTGGGGTTAGGGAAATGTTTCTGAAAATTTGCAATCAAAAGGGTTGGAGATTAGAAACCATACGCATTTTGATAAGCTACTTTCACACTTGGCTTTATGAGCTAAGAAGATTGAAGACGAGAATAAAGAGCATTGCTGGATTGATTCAATTAGTTTTAGAAGAATCGTTATTGTCCGTGATACTCTTGAGAGTAGCAATTGGGGGTAGGATTTTGTTTGTTGTTTGTATGTGGGGGGGTGCAAGTGCTAGACATTTAGGGAGATCATTTTGCACACTAGACTATGTTCTTCATAATGAAAACGTAGCGAATGACAAGTGTCTAAATACTTATCATTTAGGGGTTTCACACCCCCACAATTCTCCATGTATCGGACGCAGAGCTAAGAAATGTGTAGCAAATTTGCTAGTTTCCAATTACTTCGGCGTAGTTTACCTCCTCTTCAATTTCAGCCGAGATCATTTCTCAATTGGAATTTTCGCACGAATACCAGTTTGGGATTGAATATTTGCGCTGAGGGATCATTCGCCTATTACTAATGGCTGATAGGTAGGCCAGTGTGGTCGTACGGTTGTTAAGCTACAAGCTAGTGCAAATAACGTTAGGCCACCCTAGAGCCCGGGTGGTTACGACGATGGGCAGACTCGCTCGTGGACGGAGTCTATTGGCTCTCATTATCTATATGTGAATGAGTGAATTTGTAAAGGACAAAGCAGAGATTACCATGATCCAAGCATTGAATTCGTTATTAATCTCAAGAATGTTGTTGCCATGGATGCAGCTGGCTACTTGCGTAAGCAGAAGCGGTTTCGAAGGGCCTGTTTGGAGTAAATTTAGCATTAAGGTTTCCCCCTGACTGTGTCAATGGGTTGTATTTAAAGGGTTGGGAATGATTATGCTTCGAGGTGTAGGTTAGAGATAAAGATAAGAACGAGGCTTTTAAACAAATGTTTCGGGGCTTTAGAACCTTTATGATATATTCTGATGGGATTGCATTTGGTCCTAACCGTTTCAGTGGGTGTAACCCTGGAGGCCATTTGTGGTGCAATAGTATGCAGTAGGAGCCATTTCTATGGGGGTATTATGAGATAGACGGGCTTTTGGTACTCAAGGATCCCCTTGATGTACCAGTACAAGGTTCGCGCGAGTTTTGGAAAGGTTTGGTTTGTAGAGGTTTTACAAAATGGCTATGGAAAAATGCCTTAAATAAGACATTTATATAAAGTTAGCTACAAAAATGAATAGCTAAAACTAATACAGGCCAACTGCCCTTCCTATTTACAATGCTTATATACGTAAATACAGCATATGGATCCCGTCCAATCTTTAATTTTGTCTTTAAACTGTCTGTCATTTTTGGCAGATTTAATAATGCCAGGGAGTGTTTTCCACAGCATACTTCCTCTAAATCTCAGTACCTCACTGTTTTCGTACTTGTTATTTAGACGAGATCCTTTTTCTAAGATTGTAGTTTGTGGACCTAAGTTCGAAGAAATCCCACAGAAAGGAAGGATTTTTTGAGGTTAAGCATTTATAGACCTCCAAAAGTATACAATGTATTTAAACAATGAATACTTTATATTTCTTCATTTTGCTATTTGCAATTTAACACATGATACACCATAAAGATCATAAGATGTTGGAACTCTAGAGCTATCACGTTAAGCCAGAATTAGAACTGACATAATGCTTAGTCATCATAACATTACGTAATGCTTACTCATGATTCTACCGTGTCTAGAAATTTCTTACATAAGTATGTAGAAAGGGGTAAAATTGTTGAGAAGGGTATGCAGACAAATCCTCTTTGTAGGGAGAATATTGTTAGTAAACTTAAAGAGAATATACCCTTGAGAGAGGGTATATACAACGCGTGGTTTGTGGCACGTTATGCGAAAGTAAGAATACTGGATACCGTATATCATTGAATTGGCCCCCCTGGGGGCTTGTTTATATTTTGAATTTTTGCATGGGGGTTTATTCGAGGGGGGCTTTAACATTTTCCTGACAATTGGTCGTGTTCCAGTTGAAATTTTTCTAGAATTAAAACCATTTTTCGATGCCACACATACAAGCAATAGGATATTTTGCAATGGATAGGCGAATTTTCGTTAGCTAATGACCTCTTTTTCTTAACTAGCTCTATAATGCACTAGCAGACTCTCGAATAGGTACAGTCACATGCTTGGGTGGGGCTTTTTTGGAGGTGGGCTTATTAACAATTTGTGGCTCGTGGGGGGGGGGCTAATCCGAGGAATTACGGTAGAGTTCTACTCACTTGAGAATCTTCCAGTGTCATGGGAATTTGAGGGTCAATTTCCCACAAAGGTATAGCATTTTTCTATTTTTATGGGCTATCAAAATACGAACGAAGATGCTTTTCATGGTTTTTCAAACTTGGTAGTTTGGCTGTGGAAAAGGTTTGGAAATATTTCAAAGTAGTTTTTACGAACTTTGATAATAGAGAGAAACGTAGTAGGGTTTCGATTTGGTTTGCGTAGCAATGATAAGTCTGCCGAATTAAGGATTTAATCATTTGTGGTCAATTTTAAACCGGAATGAACCATCGCCCATAGATTATGGTAGTGAAATTAATTATTTTACGGGTATAATTTGGTGTCTTGCAAAGATAGTTTGTGTCCCACGATTTCAGTGTCCAGTGTCCAGTGTCCAGAGTCCGTTATTGCGCAATATCGCAGGCATTATGCATACAATCGTAGTTGATATATTGACTTTATGCTTGATTATTTAATTGGATATGGCATTTCTATGATAAAATTGGATTTACTTGACGTCCAACAGCTTGCAGCTTATTGTGTGACCCGGATTCGACCGAAGGTGAAAGCTAGCGGTGTGGTTGGACTTTGATACATGTGTGGGCAGACTATGATGGTGTCATCACTTTGTATGTGTTGCTTTTCGCGGTGGGTGACCAGTCCACTGGCTGTCGTCACTCGATCACGACATGAATGCCTGGGGTATAGTACTACAATTGTAATTGTAGGTTTTCAAGGCAAATCAGGGGGGCACCCGTATAGAGTTTGCCAATGGGATTGTACAAAGTATGTTTTAAACTAGAGGGGACTCAGCAAAACTCAACTGAGATTGTTGTGCTGTGTTCCACAAAAAAGTGATTACTCTGTACAACGTGGGGGTTATTATCCCAGCTTCATCGTACATACCAAAGGTCAATATTGGAGACCACAACAAATTCCTTTTCGCACTAGCTGACATGCATGCAGTTAGGCCTAAAGACCTTCGGCGTGAACTAATTTTAGTATGCAACGTTCAGCGTGAAAACTAGTTGAAAAATTTCTCGCAGTCCCGAAAAATCCTAGCTCCGGCCTATTACTAAAAATTTCTTAATTTTTGGCTACATTTTAGTTCTAAAAGGGTCTTACAAGTTCCGTAATTTAGCAGACTCAATTGCTGGGAAAGCGTACACAGAACGTGAATGTAGCAAACTGTGTCTCCTATAGCAAACAAGATGTGTCAGTACGAGCTATAATCAACAGCAATGCCATCCTTGCATTGTTTTGGCTTAGGTGTTCTTTGAACTCGTTAACGATTTCGTTGTGCTGTTTGTCTAAAGTTTCTTAGCTCATTCCTAGTAGTTCTTAAAGTTTAGGCTGTCGAGTACTAGGCTAGGTTGCTTATAAAGTGGTTTCTTATAAAAAAAGGCATTTACTCCAGCCTTGGCACAAAGTAGTGTGCAACGCCTCCACACCACGAACTTTAACACTCTTCTGATCAAGAACAGGAATGGTATTCATCATTGTCAAGGTCTTTTAACTCGTCCCCATCATCATTACTAAGTTCATTGAATTTGTAGTCACTTAGAGCTAGTTTATACTATGAGCCGTAGATGAGCCGAACCTATGCATGTAGCAACTTGAGAAGTTAAGTTCATCTTCGGTTCAGCGTATGAAACCACAGAAACACATCGGCTCGTGCCACAGTCATGCTGTTCATTGGTCAAACGCTGACTCATCTCCTTGTTGAACCAGTGCTATAATAGGTTCATGTCATCTATGGCTCATCGTATGAACTAGCTCTGAACGTCTTCAGTGTGGAAAAGCTCAAATCTCACATGACTCCGCAATTTTTTAACTTCCTCTTTTGTTTACAATTTGCAGAGTCATTGCTGAGTCATTGTGAAAAGGCAATGTTGCTGTTGCCGTAACGTTGCCATAAGGACGAAGAGTCAAAATCGCTCTGCACTTTAGGCTTAATCTGATAATACCTTAAATTCAAAGAAGCTCGTTCTAGAACTGGGATAAAATTCCTCGAGTATTTTTATCCCAAATCCTAAACAATACATCGATTGCCTAAACAATCCATCAATTGTTTAACAAAGTCCACTTTGATTGCCGAACCTTATCTTTCCATCTCTGGAAATTAGGTTTTCTACGGTGCTGGCGACAACGTAAGGTATGCCTCAGACATCAATTAGATTTTGACCGATAACAGAAGCATTTATAAGTATTAGGGGAGAAATTCAGGATCTAGTCATTTATTGTTGTCACTCGAACATGGTCCTGGGTTCGAGGCTCACCGCAGACCATTGGTGACGTCAGGAAGGACATCCGGTCCTAAATGCTCGTGCCAGAACTGAAGTCCTCTCAGAGGCACCCTCCAAGCCCCAAGGAAGTGGGGGAAACAGAGGTAAAATCGAGAGATAGAGAGAATGATCATATTTGGATAAAAGTTTTCGCCCAAGTAGTAAGACACACTACCAGGAATTTGGGTCTGCTCATAATTTTTCCAGGATATTTTAAAGAATCAGGAAAAAGTCCGGGAAGTTTTGGAGTTACTGTTGTTTCGTTTTAGAGTGGTGACTTTCTTTATACTAAATGGGGGCTTTTATATATATATATATATATATATATATATATATATATATGTATGTATGTATGTATGTATGTATGTA
>OLMO02000252.1:3008579-3022967 GCA_900291935.2 Cassiopea xamachana | reverse complement strand
TGTCCCCTTAATTGCTCACTACGGCAACCATCCCACGTTGGTCACCATTTATCTTGTCTCAAAATCTGTTTCCATGCCTACCTTTCACTTCTTTACATCTCTCATTTTCCCCATTCTTGTTGTGTTTTCTCCCCGTCTCATTGTATGTTGTTCTCTCCCCTTCGCATTACCCCTTCTCTGCTCAGCGTTTCCCCATTTCTGTTCACCCTTTACCAATCTTTCTCCTCACCCAAATCTTTGTCCTAACCCTTTCTCCCAATACATCTCTTGCTATATCTCTCTCGTTCTTCTCGATAGACATCTTTTCAGATAACATTCATTTACGGAATTCTTAAATTTTAGTTTTGTTGATTATGCAGAATTAAGTTTGTTTATATTACGTGATTATAAATATGTTGTTTTGTTAGGATCCTTGTCGTTTTACTAGAAAGTAGCCGGCACTCTTCATTCTGGTTATCTGCATGATTCCCTCCTTGATTTTGCTTTGATTCAGTGATCGTTGTGATTCAGAGTGATTCAGTGATCAGTTTCTTTTGATGGATCACTTATCTCTCAGTTGATGATGGCATCTTAGCTGACGATTCCATAAGCTGTCAGCTTGATGTTTTCAGGTCGTGAAATGGATTACTGCTTTTCTAGCAGTTGATTGATTGATTAATTGGTTGAGTGATCGATTGATTAATTGGTTGAGTGATCGATTGATTAATTGATTGAGTGATCGATTGATTAATTGATTGAGTGATTGGTTGAGTACTTGATAGAATCATGCGGTCAGTTTGTTGAGTGCGGGGTTGACTATAGTTTGCAAACAGTTTCTCTTAGACGCCTAATAGAAGGGATATACTGAAGTACTCTCCAGCAGTTTAAAATCGGGGGGGGGGGGCTCGGGAAGTTTTCAGCTCTGGAGTCAATGTGCATTAGAGAGGATGAAATTTTACAATAGGGAGTTAGTTTTCACAGTACACTTATTGAACTGAAATTTTTGACAACCATTAAAAGCAATAAATGGAAGTCTTGATAAAGTCTCAGCGGTTGGGATAATGGGGTAATTCAACAATTAAGTACCCCCTTTCTATTAGGCTCTATGGAGTTTACATGAAAAGCCAGTTTTCTACGATTCATAAACTAGTTAGTATCTCTCTTCGATATTTTTAGCTTTATATTAACCATAACCGACTTAGAAACTTGTGATTGCACCATACTTATGAGCGTCGCACCAGACTTTATAAGCGTCGCGCCAGACTTCCGAGCGTACGTTTCTCGTGGTAACTTGATTCAGGACTTTTGAAGATATTCTGCTTAATTTATCTGATTTACATATTTTAGCTCTATTTCTATTAATACTATACTTGGGATTCTTCTGATTTTAAGGTTGCGTTTACACGAGGAAAGTTGGACCGTATCTACTCTATATCAGATATGCATTTGGCACAGGTAGGCCTTGCGTTTGTACAAGGCCACAAAAGAATTGGATGTGATATACGAGATCTCATGTAAACGCAAGGGCTTTCGTTAGCAAAAGTGAGTTGCATGCAGTGTCGGTCTGATTCGCCTATGCTCGTGTAAACACAGGCCCAATAATTTTTGATGTGCTAGCTAATTATTTTTTAACTAGAAACTGCGGTGGTGAAGCCTAGTTGTAGTTTTAAAAACGAAGGAATCTTGTGTTTCTGAAGAGCTCTTGATTCCCTCACAGTCTTAGTTCCCGTAGGCCTAAATCGCACTTGTTCTTCCCTTGTACTATCTAAAGTTTTTTTTCTTACTCAGAGCACCTTTGTAGTTTCACTGCCGTTCACACCGGCGAGCCTCCTTTGGGCATTCACATTGTATTGCACCCTCGGTTCTGTTTGTTTTTAGAAGAAGAAACCGTTTTGGTAGTTCTTTGCTAAGGCCTCGTTTATCTTATACTTGGAAATTTTTCATACGAAAACGGCACGTTGTAGACGGTATATTGCTGTCTTGTGGAATCACTTTCATATGATGCCGGATAGGAAAACTATCAGTTAAACAGTAGGCCAAGACATTTCCATGCCGTATTCGTATGAGAACGATATAATGTAAACGAGCCTAAGCCTTTGTAGTTGATTCGATAATTGATGTAGCGATGTTAGATTTTAATGAAGAGCTGTTGCGTTCTGTTATTTTGCAAATAGAAGAGGATCATCAAAGCGGAATCCAGCTTCTCTCATTGCTTCTTGTTCTTCATAACAACCCAGCGTGTGCAGGCCTTTCAACAGGGTGGCCAACAAACTCTGGAAGACCCTGAAAACCCTAGAATTTTTCGCCCCTGGAAAAGTACCCTGGAAAACTCTGAAGGTACAACCCACCCCTAAAAAATTATGTTCTGAAGCAGATTTTCCACGCATCAATTTTGGCCTTGCAGTGCTGTTGCATTTTTTATCCCTGTAACTCGGGGGAGGAGGATCTATGAGGTTCTTGCGGAGGGGGGGGTAAAAACAGTGTGTCATTTGTCGAGTGGTAAGCAGCCTCTTTTTTTCCAACAACGGACACACAATGTCAAGTAAAACGCAGAGTGACAGGTGGATGGGTACAGGCAGAACATCTATGTGATACTTATGTTTTGAAAGCATAATCAAGAAGACCCCTGATAGTTAGCAGAAAATCCCCAGGAACAGAATTTCATGTCACTGTTGGCCACCTTCTTCAATGCTTAACATGCTCCGCGCGTTCGATTTGCCACGCACGCGAAGTGTGTATGTTAGAGCGATTTAATCTCACTTCATGATGATAATGATAATAATAATAATACCTGTTATTTACAGTTGGCTACAAACGAAATAGCAAAAACACTGATACAGGCCAACAGATCTTCCTATTTACAATATTCATCAACATATACAGTAGCACGCGGATTCCGCCCAATCCAATGTTAGGGAGTGTGTTCCATAACATGCTTCCTCTAATTTTCAGTGAATTCAAACCGTACCTCACTGCTTTCGTTCATGGTAGTTGGAAGAGATCTTTTATTCTAACATAGTAATTTCTCTCATTTCAAGAATTGTAAGATTGTAATCCCCTCATTTCCGTTTTGTGCATGGTAGAACCTCTGGGCAAGGTAACAGTGGTGAGAGCGCATGCCTCCCGTGCGGAAGGTCTACAGTTCGAGTCTGGCTCGATGCCCTGACTGAATGCTCGCTCACTGTTCACCCAGCAGCAAATTGGTACCCAGTGGGAACACTGGGGAGATGAAGGCGGCGAGGAAAGGAACTGACCACCCTACCTCATGCCGATGACTCAGGATAAGTGTCCTCTCCAACAGGCACTCTCCTACGTACGAAAGTATACGGGACTACCATTACGCACCTCGGTTGCGAATATCGGTTAATACAAATCTTGTACATGCATGTTAAATGCAATGCTAGCTAAATAAAGATATAATATAAAATAGAAATAATGTTAAACCGAAAATAGAATTTTTAACGATTTTGTTGCATTTAGGGTATGTTGATGTAAATATTTAGTCTTAATTAGTTTCTTATAAACGCTATGTAAAGTAAAAACAGGTATTCCTGTATACTTTCGTACGTAGGGGAGTGCCTGTTAGAGAGGACACTTATGCTGAACCATCGGCATTTGAGGTAGGGTGGCCAGTTCATTTCCCCCACCGCCTTTATCTCCTCAGTTTTCCCACTGGGTACCCATTTACTGCTGGGTGAACAGTGAGCGAGCGTTTAGTCAGGGCATCGAGTCGGGCTCGAACCGTAGACCTTTGCATGGGAGGCATGCGCTCTAACCACTATGCTACCTCGCTTATTATATAAAGCAGCCAACTGTAAACAATGTCATATTATTTAGTAATCCATCCTATGTTATAGCATTCAAAATGTTAGAGGTGGAATTCAATTTCGAGTATACTTTTTTTTCAAACTTCATATAATTGAATATATTTTACGATACAATCATACACCTCTCTAATGCTAGGTAGTGTATAATTGGCTATTTGCCATTTCTACGTGTCAAAAAAAACAAAGTTAAATACAAAAGAAGGGTAAAAACAACCACTGCTAATACTAATACTTCTACAATTTGAGCATATACGAAAAACAAAAACAAACAATAAAAAAAGAAATAGTGATAATAAGCAGTGACTAGAATTCCAATAATGCGGGGTTGGTCCAGGGCTTGTTTTTGAGACAGAATATGTAATAGCTACATCTTATCGATATGTTCATGATCTTTTTAATTATATATTTTGATGAAGGCTTGTCAAATTTGAGATCTTCCAAAAATAATAACAAGGAGTCAGATAACGAAAGTGTAACTCATTTTAGCCAGTTTACTTCATTAAAAATTACGAAAAATTTAAAAAAGCCTCAGTCTCAATTTTGGGAAAGTTCAGAAAATCGAGGCTTAGGCAAAATGACGGTTTTCGTTTAAAAAAGCATATACTTGTAATATACATTCAATTTTTTAAGAACCAGTAACTTCGATGTTCAGGCTGGATTTTCTTAATTTTCCCCAACTTTTGAGGCTGAATTGTTCTTAATTTAATCTTAAATTAGTAGCGTTTAGGCCATTTAGATATACATAAAAGACAATATGCCAGACAACATTGGCTGTTTTGATTGATTGAGAATCAAATGTTACAACCAAGATGGTCTCTCTTGCATATTTCAGGCTCGTATTCTTATGAAGTTGTCTTATAAAAAAGTATAAAACATAATCCATCAAAAATCTTAAAATATATAATCCATTAAAAATCTTAAAATAAATCAATGAAAATAATAGTTTTCTATTTTGAAATGACCATCGCAATTCATTCTACACATTGCATATTTTACCGCCGAAACAAAGATTGGACAGATCCAGATTTGATGGAATTCTAATTTTCTGTTTTCTTTTTCTTGTTGTTTTTCTCGTCAATTTTCAAATTTATTTATAGATATGTATTACACATACTATTTCAATATTGTACTATACATTATTACCTATTTTTAGTGAGGTACAGTATTATGGCCTAGTGGTGTACCGGATTGATGGCCCAGTGTTTAGAGCGTCTGCCTCACAACCGGTTAGAGCTCCGACCGAGTCATACCAAAGAATTTAAAAATGGTGCTCACTGCCTTCTCGTCTGGCGCTAGACATATGAGAATGGAGTGGGTATTTAAACTCTCGGAGGTACCACTGGACCAGCCCCCCGCTGTAGCCTCCACTGCATCTGCAGACGAGTGGCCTAGGGCTATAGAAACGGAGATAGGCGCCGCCCTATGCGCCATTGGGCAGGGGAAAGGACTTTGACCTTTTGGCTTAACTGTCATGTTGTAATGTGCTTTATTTCCAGGGCTGTTGCAACTGCCTGAAAGTGTTTAAGATTTGCAACCCAGACAGCCGTTATTTGCACCCCATTGTTACAGGTTGGGCTTTGGAAGACGGAAGCCTGGATGGGGAGGGGGCTCAGCCAGCCTTTTTCTCGTTAGGGCTTCGCCCCCCTTTCTATGTGTAACTTGAGTTAGCAAGGATATGTATCGATAATGTTCAGATACAGATATTGACTAAAATCTACTGTTTTCCAACAAGAAAAAATATATCTATTTAGTCAAAAAGGGTACGTCCCGACTATTAAAGGGCGTGGTTCTAACTTATTCCAAAGGAGCAAAATTCCTCACCTCATCTTCTTTCCACTTCATATAAGCTTGTCCTGTCATCTCTCTTGGCCATCTGAAGGCTCCTTGTACTTTTCTGGCCTTGCAGCCAGTGCTGATGTCTAAAAAGTTTAGCAAGGGTGTTGTAGAAGCAACCACGCTTATATTTTGGATGTGACTTAGCTGCAGCCACGCCCATAATTTCAAAGATGCAGATTTGATACTTTAGCTTAGTACTAATAAAGCATAATAAACAATTAGAAGTATCTCAATTACCATATAGCAGTGAATAATTAATCATAGCAATACAAAACACTTTAGAAGCAAGGTCAATACATTTTGAAAAGCAAGGCCAATGGAAGAATCTTTATGGGGGGCTGAGCCCCCTAAAATGAACAGTAGTTTTAGCAAGGGTGGCTCCACTCCCCTGAGCTCCCCCTAGAAATCACAACTGAGTACAGCCTTTGCCACATGCCCCTAATTTTGCCCCCCTTAGTGTCACCCAACCGTTTTAAAATCGTACGACTGCTTTAGTTACCATTTTAATAGAGTTCATTAGTGCGACGTCACGAAAATGCTATTTTTAGAACATTTTAATATTGACTTTAAATTCTGAAAACGCACTTAGAAATAGCTACTATTGACAAACTTCATCTCGATCTGAAAAATGATGACCGAGATATAGGCAATTGAATGCTGGCATAGTTCCTATCAAATCACTGTATTCCGAGCTTGGTTCTAAACGTTTGCAACCAGCAGAAGAATACGGTGGTCTGTATGGCAAGTTTTTGATCGTCAATTGGACGTATTTCCGCTTATTTTATCACTAGTTGCCTAAAATTGTCAACACATGCCTATTTCAATGTGATCTTTCTCTTTATGTGTTTAAAATATATGATTTCTAAAAAGATATTTCTATGACGTCATTACTAATGAAATCAGTTGACCCTTTATAGCAGAAGTGAAGCTCTAATTGAATTTTGGAAGTAGTTATTCGACCCAGCCGTTTCATTATGTACCCCCTTGTTCAAGGAGATGGGAGATTGTAGTTTGGAGATAACGAGAGATATTTGAAGGAGAAGTTAATAGCAGTAGGTGTGTTCAATACAGCTTTGAAGAAATAACCCTTATTCAATTAAACAGACGCTGGCGATAAGCTTAACTCATTACTAAGAGGACTTCGTAAAATTTAATATGATAAAGCAAGAGGTAAAGCCATAAAGCTTTTGCAGGAAAGTGCCTAGACATTTAATCTTGGGAGGGGCTGATTTCTAGGGGGCTCAGGAGATGGAGCCCCCTTCTGTCAATTTTTAGTCATTGTGGGGTGGACTAAGTCCTCCTCCTAATTTGTTGTTTTGATCTTACTTATCAACGCGCATTGACCTTGCTTCCAATGTTTGCATTGCATAGCAATGATGAATTTCCTCACTGGTATGGACTATATTATTATGTCTTTATCTTTGAAAATATGGGGGTGGCTGCAAGTACGCCAAACCCCTTTGTTGAAGTTGGACCTAGAGTCCCCCTTTTCATAAGTTTTCGATATCTCCCTGCTCTTTGTGCCAATTAAACGCCTTCCCCGTGCTAATTTTTCCCTAAGCTTATCGCTTGTCTCCAACCTTTGTGATCAGGCCCCTTTGAAAGTCGTTCAGATGCCCATGAATACGGGACACAGTGCCCCTGTCCTTCACGCTCCCAACTCAGTCTTACCCTACCCCTCTTCCCCACCACCTAGTATTCTTCTACTCTCAAGATATTGGTGACGAAATCGAAATTGATGATGTTTTGGTTGAACGAGGAACCTAGTGTCCAGTCCCCAAATACCAGTGAGATGATTCTGAGAGGAGGGTGAGGTTGAACGGTTGCAAACGGCACCTCGAGCGTACCATAAAATGGCAAAAAAGGCTTATGATTATCTGTTTAAATTGTTGCTGATCGGTGATAGTGGAGTTGGAAAGACATGTCTGCTGTTCAGATTCTCAGATGACGCGTTTAACACTACATTCATATCAACAATTGGTAAGAAATATCTTTCCGTACTCTCATTTTAGGCCTAGCTTCCAAGCGCATGCACGCACTTTCATTGACGTTTTATCAGCCATGAGGTTGAGGTGTCGTCACCGCAGCCCAAAACTATTGGGATTATACTACAAAGCCAAAAATGAGGAAATTTATTACGATGCGGAGATAGATAACGGCAGAAATTTTTCTGTCCTGCCTCCATTTTATGTACAGTGCATTTGGACGTTTGCGGCCATAGATTTCTCAGACATGTGCTTAGAACGGACATCAAGTCACCTCATAATTTTACATTACCCTTTTTAGTATCAAAAATACCAAGAGGTCATATAGTTTTCTTAAAATCGTAGAGTTGCACGCAAAAATTTTATGCATTGGATCACGTAGCTGAGTATTGGCTCGTTGGTTAAACCCACCCCTTCTTGTCATACGTGTACGTCACAAGTACATAATTTTTGAAAACGCAGTTTTGATAATTTGTCCATATTGTCAATTGCTGATTCATTAATTGCATTTTGTTAAGTCAGCAAATGAAGGTTATGCTTTTGGGCTCAGTGATATATCAAAGCTAAAGCACATAAGAGAAAAAATTCACAAGAATATTAAAAGGTAGCTATTTTCCAGAGACCCTTGGAGGCTTCTATAGTCAGTATTTGAGGAATAAAACAGTCTCATACCTGCAGGGGGCTGTGGGGGCAGTACCCTCCCTAAATAAAAAATCTTGCATGGTTTTGCCCCCTTCAGAATTATTAACCAGAATATTACATAACAAAGTAGGGATTTTGCTCCTCCAAGGTACAGATAGGTTTTGCTCCTCCAAGACATATCCTTATGTCCTTGGAATATATTATATGTCCCATCAAATATTTGAACCATAGCAATGTATTTTGTCATAAATTTCAACATCAGTAGGTCCCCAATCCTGTCTTTAGAATCAATTTTTTGACAAGAAGTGACCATGTGCAGTACAAGTGCCTTGAGTGATTGATAGCCACCTAAGGTATAGTAACATCATGTGGGGTTGCATTTCAGATACCAAGCTAGATACTCTGCAGAAATTACAGTCTAGGGCCAAAAAGTTGATCAAAAGCAGAGAACACATGGATGGATGGGTCTTTTAACGGTTGCCTTTTGCAAAATGATAAATAAATTTACCAAGAGCTCCCAGCTATTCAACAAGAAATAACTGACATTTGCATCTACCCAGGCCTCAACTAGAATTTACAAAGAACAGTTTCCAACTCACAGGAGCCTTTGCATGGAATGAGATCCCAAAGTAACATAGAAACTGCCCGTCTCTAATTCACTTTAAAATGAAAATGAAACTGCTTCTGAGAAGCTGAGTGGGTAATAGCAATCAAGTACAACCCCTAGGAAGAGTAGCTTTTAAAGTTTGTTTTAATTTTTGGACTTACTGATTGGCCATTGTGCCTAAATATTTATTTATACATTAAATTATAAATATATATATATGTATATATATATATATATATATATTTATGTACATATACTTTTATATAAATATATATGCAATATGTATATAATATATATATATATATTATATAACTTGAATTCCTTGTATCCTCTATAACTAAGAGTGCTCAATGCATTTCGTAGAGCGTAATATAGTAGATTGACACAGAAAATAAAACTGCGGAATTGCGACTATTACTTTCACGATTTCTCGATCATCAGGCATTAATTGCCTGATGATCGAGAAATCGTGAAACTAATAGTCACAATTCCGCAGTTTTATTTTCTGTGTCAATCTACTATATATATTATATATATATATTATATATATAATATATATATATATATATATATATATATATGTATATTTTTATATATAAATGTACATATACATTTATATATACATGTGCTATTACTTCCTACTTTGGAGCTGAAGAACGCCTGAGCCCTGTTATCTTTACATGTACATAGCATTGTAGAGATTTTGCAAAGCTAAATCGTTCTCATGTTGCTAAATTACTTTTGTTAGCTAAAAGCCCATCACACACAAAAGATTTTTGTTGTTCAGCAACAGGGATTTATGTTGAAGCTTGTAATTCTTCTGTGTTTGGTTATCAAATACCAATGGTGTTTGTTTATGAAGGATGGTCTGTAAGGTAGCATGTATTAAATTTCAAGGACAGTCCCTTGAATACAAAATTTGATAGAATATCTAGCTTGCTGGCACCAGAGATGAAATTTTATTGAAGGAAAATAAATCAGAATGTTCTTTTCTGTCACACTCAGACCTCACTAAAAGCTTTGTGCCTGTAAGCACAGATCTGAGGAAAAATGTGCCTGCAGAGAAGTAGAAAGTAATACATGTTTTTTATAAGAAAATAGTTTTTTAGAAAGTGGTACTCAACTGCTCAAAAAGTTGAGAAAGTTTAGCACTGGATTTTGAGACTCAGCAAAGTTTTTTAGTGTTTATGTAGTTAAAATTCAATTTATCTGTTTATAAAATGTCATGTATGTGATATTAGCTACCCTCTGACAGTTTAGCTTCTCTTATTTACTAAGACGTATCATCGTTTCAAGTGTACATGGAGCTTTTTCACATTCCGTTGATGTGTATGCACAAAACATTGGAACTCTAAAAGTTTTGCTAAGAAAATTTTGATACTGGAATTTTGAAAAATTTTATACTCTCTTATAAAAAGATGGGTTGATGACCAGATACATATTTGGGTGGAAAATGCAAGCTGAAATTTGAATTGAGATGTTTTGTGCCAACAATTGGCACTTTGCACTCTTGCAGATTAAAGAGTTCTGGTCATTTGAACTCCATATGAACATTGCTGGCCTAAACATTATTGCTGTAGTTGTGAAATGTTAAAAAGTGTAATGCAATAGTTTAAGAAAGCACCATGTTTCAAAACATTGCAAAATTATAAGCTATTCTTCAGCATTTTCTTCAGTAGGTAGTTTAGTAGCAACACCCAAATATTCTGGAAAGCATGGTGTCATTATGGGGCGAGGTGACATAGTGGTTAGAGTGCACGCCTCCTGTGTGGAAGGTCTATGGTTTGAATCTGACTTGATGCCCTGACTGAAGGCTCACTCACTGTTCACAGGGGTGATTGGCCAAGCGGTCCAGCCAGTTCCATAAGCTTAACTGAAGTTAGCATGGCTGTGTACAGTCAGAAACTGGATGGGCGACCTCCAAATGAATGACCAAAACAGCTTACTCCTCTGTCCTTCGGAAGGGACATTAAACTAGGGGTCCCATGCCTGGATGCGGCATGCATAGTAAGCCTAAATTAGCTGATAAAGCTAGGTATAACAGCCTACTCAAAATATAGTAAACAGCAACAGCAACAACCCAGCAGCAAATGGGTACCTGGTGGTTACACTGGGGAGATAAAGGTGGCAAGGAAAGGAATTGGCCACCTTACCTCACATGCCGATGGCTCAGGAAAAGTTTCCTTTCTGACAGGTACTCCCCTATGTATGAAAGTATGTGGGACATATTAACTGTATGGTGTCATTATGCTGCCAGGTAGACATTTGGTATTGGCCAAATAATCCTGCCAGGTAAATCCTTCCTGGTATTGGCCAAATAATTGAGGAAGTACTGTATTTGAGTTTTCATGTAAATCACTTAGAGACTGAAGGATTTCTTCAAGGTATTGAGATGTCCAAGATCTCATATATTTGAACTATCAAGAGTGTACTATAATTCATTGCCAATCAAAATCTGCATTAGACTAAAGCACACAGACAAAGGGATTGGGGGACGCAAGTAGTATGCAGTACCAGGGGGGAAACAGGAACCAAATTTTGGGGGGTTAAAAGTAGAAAAATTCTGACAATTATGCCCTCTCAAATATGGTAGTTATTCTCCCTTCACTTTCTATTTAGTGATAGAAAGTTCTGACAAATGGAATTAAGTCTCAAATTTCCTACAGTTTTTCATAGGGGATTGTATCCTTTCCCCCCTCCCATTCTGGCTCCTGTGCCATTGCTTGCAAAAGCATGATTTTAATATATGACCAGATCTGATCCCAGCTACCACCCAATCCAGCCTTTGTGCTTGCGGCAAAATACATATGTTTGAGAGTAATATGGTGCTTTGACAAGGTACCAAGCCTTGAAATGAGAGGCACTTGATCAATGAATCCCTCTACATTTGCCTCACAAATCCTAATCCTGTTAATTGTCACAAATCCTAATTCTGTCAATTGTCTAATTTTGTATGGCTTTTGATGTTTGCATATTTGAAGCACAGCTAATGGATCAACTCAAACTTGTAGAAGCGTTTGCACCAGTTAATTAATTCATCAAGCAACTAGATTTACTGGTGAGAAAAGCTAGTAGGCACTTTTCTGCTATTCCCTTTCTGCTATTGGTTTTTTTGTTGTACTGTTTGTTCTCTTGGCTTCAAATCTGTAAGCAAATTAAACCATATCAAGATTGCAGCAAAACTGAGCATGCAGGAGGAGGTAACAGGTGGCTTTTGCCTCCTCCCCTAGTTGAACAGAAATCCATTTCATTAAGACATTTTTTCTAAAAGGGTATTAGAAAATTTTCTGCGTGCACCTGTATCCCTTTTTCTAGTAGGCATAATTTTCGCAGCCCCATCAAATGTTAAATTTCTTTATGCCTATGCTCTTACTACTTCCATACAAAAGCTAATTTCCCTTTAGCAAAATATGACTGGTTTAATATCTAAGCTGAGCCTTAGAAGGATATTTCCTAGTGCAAGCTCTGAATTATTGGATTCCTCGTGCATAACCAAGCCCTATTATACTGATCCTATTATACTGATTGCTGAGTGTGGCTGCATCAGCTGTTCTAATATTATGTAATTTTAAGCATATGTTGTGTAATGAGATGAAAGTGAAAGACTGCAAAGACTGTAGATTCATTTGCACAAGAGACACATAGAGAAAGTGATCAGTGTAAAATGCTGTATCACTAGTTGACAAGTCAATGTGTCTGCCCAATCTACTTTTGTTTTGAAAATTTTAACTATTAAAATTGTCAGAGGTGTTTTGGAATACACATTGTTTTATAGGAAACATGAAGAGGGAAAAATTAAGAAACAAAGGCATACTGAGTTTTAAACAATAACTTGCAAAAACGATTTTTACTAGTAAATTTTTGATCAAACTAGCAAGAAAATAGAATTAACATCCATTACATGCCTCACAACACCTTGGCATCCTCTTTCTTGCATCACAGTTGCCTAATACGAATTGTAATAGTTATTGTAAGTTCAAAGGATTTAAGAAACAGTTATGAAACATTTAAGACTCTAGCCCTGGGACCAGATCCAGCCCCAGCTACCACCCAATCCAGCCTCTGTGCTTGCAGTAGATTACATATGTTTGAATATAGTGTGCTGTATTGACAAGGTTTATTTGCTTGTTTTACTTTTTGCAGCTGTTTTTGTCTGTCAATTTCACTTCTCCAAGTTGAAGAGCACAATCAAAATTAGGCTCTATATTGCTAGCATTTATCTTAGGCAAAGTTAGGATAGTGATTTGTATGTATAGTGTAACATATGTATAGTGATTTTGGGCCTGATGCCTGATAAGGGTGGTGCCCCCTTTTATAGAATGTTTTAGCTTCCTCATCCTTGTCTGATTCTGATAGCAGGTTGCCTTCCTTTTTAATCTAATATCAGGAAGCCTCACCTTATCTTACTTTCAACTAGTCTTGCTCCTTCTCATAAGGGGGCAGGGGGTGATTTCTAAAATTTTAACAAGGGGCCTCTAGGTGCAATGTCAACAAATGGGTATGGCCTGGTTGCAGCCACACCCATATTTTTAAAGATGGAAACATGATAATTTAGTATAACTTTGATATAGTATAGCCAACATCTAGGAAGTCCTCAATAGCCATGTAGCAGTGAGGAAATTCTTCATAGCAATACAGTAAAAAACATTGGAATCAAGGTCAATGCACTTTGAAATGTAAACTCAATGCAAAAAATTGTTGGGGGTGGCTGAGCCCTCCAAAATGGACATAAATTTTATCAAGGGAGCTCCATCCCCCTCGAGCCCCCTAGAAATCACCTCAGGGAGCTTTGATATTGATGTGAGGGCCATTATCCAACATAACTTATTTAAAAACTTCTTGAACTTATGTTGGGAAGTATGAATAGTTGGTCTTTTATTAATGAGTTCTACATATTTTACTTCACATTACCCTAACAAGATTTGATTAATATTTTTATCAACATAGCTCTGTTGAATTAAAAATAAGAACTCTAGATTATTCACATATATTATTCATAATGCTAGAGCATATTAATTGGTCTATATACCTAATAAGATATAGATAAAATTTTAAGTTCTATGTAATTGATTTTGCTATTTGCCTGAGGTAGTGATGTTTTTTTGGTAAGCCTAAGGTTTCAGTGACTAACGCAATTGCAAATTTATCCACTATTTTTTTATACTTATAGAAGCTCATTAGTTCTTGTAATCTTTTATTTTCTCTCTAGTTTATATGTACTATTGTTTTTATACTTATAGAAGTTCATTAGTTCTTTTACTCTTTTATTTTCTCTCTAGTTTATATGTACTATTTTGACCACCTAATTAACGTTTATCCGCAATCGTTTTTATACTTGTAGAAGTTCATTAGTTCTTGTACTCTTTTATTTTCTCTCTAGTTTATATGTACTATTTTGACCACCTAATTAAAGTTTATCCGCAATTGTTTTTATACTTGTAGAAGTTCATTAGTTCTTGTACTCTTTTATTTTCTCTCTAGTTTATATGTACTATTTTGACCACCTAATTAA
>OLMO02000252.1:2978451-2997529 GCA_900291935.2 Cassiopea xamachana | reverse complement strand
GTTTTTATACTTGTAGAAGTTCATTAGTTCTTGTACTCTTTTATTTTCTCTCTAGTTTATATGTACTATTTTGACCACCTAATTAAAGTTTATCCACTATTGTTTTAATAATTATGGAAGTTTATTAGTTCTTGTACTCTTTTATTTTCTCTCTAGTTTATATGTACTATTTTGACCACCTAATTAAAGTTTATCCACTATTGTTTTAATAATTATGGAAGTTTATTAGTTCTTGTACTCTTTCATTTTCTCTCTAGTTTATATGTACTATTTTGACCACCTAATTAACGTTTATCCACTATTGTTTTAATAATTATGGAAGTTCATTGGTTCTTGTACTCTTTTATTTTCTCTCTAGTTTATATGTACTATTTTGACCACCTAATTAAAGTTTATCCACTATTGTTTTTATGATTATAAAATGTTAATAGTTCTTTTACTCTTTTATTTTCTCTCTAGTTTATACGTACTATTTTATTACCATACACCAGTGGTTCTTAACCTAGGTTTGATCAAGCCCCAGGGGTGCGATGAGTCAGTTTCAGGGGTTTGGAGTATTGGTTCTTCCCGCTCTTGTGATTTATGATGTCACGTCTGCTTGGTCAGTATTTGCAAGAAACAGAGCACGTTTTATCTTTCCAACTATGAAGGGTTTCATGAATGCATGCATGCATGGAACTTGTGGAGTACAGGATCTTCAGCATGGTTAAAACCACTGCCATGAACCCATCATTGGTTTTAATTTCTGTCTAGTCCATAGGTATTGTTTTGGCCATAGGATTGAAGTTTTATCACTGTAGCACGACATGTTAAATTTATTATATCACACATATTAATACACTTTTATTCAAGTTAGGGGACCTCTAGTACTAATGTTAATACACCTTTATTCATTTGTATAAAGTGTTTACCTTGAGTAGGCATTAAGCCCTCTCTCGGTGAGCTAAGACTGCATAAGGCAAATAGACCCCCTGTGGCCTAGAAGAGCTTTTCCGGTTCTCCATGGTGAAGAATTGCTTACAAAGAACATTAGAGACGTGATAAGAAAGGCACAGTTCTTTCAATCGGAGCACTCCTGTAGGGCCTATCTGGGGAAGTGTTGGGCCTTTAAGCGGAGTAAAGCATGTGTTAGGGAGAAGGTAGTCCTTTTTGCGGGGAGAATTATGACTGATTGGCTTATTGGCTTATACTGGAACAAAGAACACTAAAATTTGGAGTTCTCTGAAAGTGACAAGCTGATGTACTTATATTGAAAAATCTATTGCAGAGCACCACTTGAATTGATCCGATTTATGAAGAAGCGCCTTGTGATAGTAAATTATCGTTTTTTCCACATGTATTTGTCCTGATATGTTTCTTGACGTCATAAGTCTCTGTCTTGCCTCACTGCCACCACAGATGGTTTTTCCAGCATCTCAGCTTTTCAATATCTAACAATCCTGAGATGACTAATACTATCAAACTTGTGTTTATTTTCTAAATATCAATCTAGCTTTAACATTATTATCTAAAATTCACTCAACTGTTGATGTCGTATTACGAAAGTAGTTCTCGGTTTCTTGTGTCAAAATGCTTGCTCATCAGTTTTTCATTTAGCTAAACTACTTAGTAATATAAGAAAACCACATTTATTCGCCTTGTTTAATCTACTTAAGAAGTAAAATATTCAAAGCCAAATTGAACATTTTTCATTTGTTTCCTTGTTATTATTAAGTTTAATGTTTCCTGCATTTTGTCTAATGTTTCTCCATTCATTCTCCGCATTCAGCTACGATTACGTGTCTTGTACCCAGTCCTAAATCCCATCAATTCAATGGAATAGAGTGTTCTGTTTAATGTTTCCTGCATTTTATCTAATGTTTCTCCATTCATTCTCCGCATTCAGCTACGATTACGTGTCTTGTACCCAGTCCTAAATCCCATCAGTTCAATGGAATAAAATGTTCTGTGGATAAAATTAATACAATTTAATTTGACAGTGAGGTTTTTCATCAATCTGTTGGAAGGCTAGTTTCATACGCTTGTACAATCCTAGTTCCGCACCAATGTTGACACATAGTAGTGCGTTTAAGTTTTAAATATAATCGTAAACAATGGTGGTGTTCCAAGAAAAATTAGGTGGTTACTGGTGGAAAATTCACCGAGTATTTTTAGAAATATCAAAGTATTTCATTAATACGCCTCTTTTATAAAAAAATTAAATCTCAAGCAAAAAAGCTGTCTGATAAAAATGAAGTATATTTTGCCTTTGGTCAGCTAATTTTACTATTGGTTCGCCGACTCGATAGTACGTAGGGTGGCATGTTGCTCCCACTTCTCCCCCCCACCGAATGACCGCCACTGTTTGTAATGTTGGAGAAGTGCCCTGAGTTTTTAAGCAAGGCACCCCACCATCAAGAAGTGAATAGTTTTTACCTACATCTCTTCCTCAGACATTAACACCTTTTGGAGTTTTAAGTTCTCATTTCCTGATGCTTTCCATCGGAGAGATCTCCTTCAAGAAATGCTTTTTATTCAGAATGAAAAGCCTACAACGAGTTACATACAACATTACTTACAAGCTACACATGACTTTACTACAAAGACGATACCCCAAGGAGGAATCTCTTACTACCCCGGGGCCATGACATATAAAACATAAAAATAATCATAATGCTTGCAAGAAATCTTCGTACGAAATTTCTTCGTACGCAGAGAAAGTAGTCGTAATGCTTGAAATGATGCTTGTTAGAAGTTTCTTAGAGAAAATGAGCTGTTTATTATTGTTTTTACATTACCAAATTTTCTCAATAAAATCAAGTTCAAGATAATTCGAAGAAAGACATCTAAACTTTTTATTGTGCAAAACAGGTCTCACATTCATCCATTCATCACCCATCATCAGTTGCTAATTCAAACTAAAGGTATATATATATATATATATATATATATATATATATATATATATATATATATATATATGTATGTGTGTGTGTGTGTGTGTGTGTGTGTGTGTGTGTGTGTGTGTGTGTGTGTGTGTGTGTATACATTATATGTATACATATATATAATATATATGTATATTTATATAATAAAGATATATATATATATATATATATATATGTATCTTTATTATATAAATATACATGTATATTATATCTTAACTGTTCTAATTATCACAACTTTTTGTATTAGCGACTGATAATGGGGGATGAATCTGAAGCAATAGCGGATGCTAAGGAGGGCAGAATGTCCCCCGCAGCTGCTATCGAGTCACCAAACTCCTGGTAAAAGTAATCGAATAAAGACTACACGCTTTTTTAATACGAAAACCAGTTTTTTGCCGGATTCTTAATTTTCTTTGAAGCTTTTTCCTTATGAAAAACACGTACAGTATATACTCGGTACATACTCGACAAATACTCGATTACTTCCAATATACTCGGAGAATTTAGCGCCTTTGCCCCCCTAATTACGTTGAAAAACTGCAGCTGACCCGAAGCATGTTTTGCACAATAAAAAGTCCAATTGTCTTTCTTCGAATTATCTCGACCTTGTTTTTATGTTCTATTTAAGTTTATACCCTTAATTTCTATCGAATTTTGAATTTAAATTTGAAGCTTAAGTGTAATTTAATTGCCTGACAATTTTTAGTTTCGAGGTTTCGCTTTCGCACCTGTGGGCCTAAATTCCGTCTTCGCATTTCTAGGGATTGATTTCAAAATCAAGACTGTTGAAGTAGATGGCAAAAAGGTCAAGCTTCAAATTTGGTGAGTTTCTTTATTTGTAGAAGACTTTGATATGGGGGTCGTCTCACTGGTCTTCTCTACTAGGGCTGCCAGGTCAACTTCAGACTAATATTCTAGTGTCTCCAATAGACGGACCACCCGTCTATTAATTTTAGGAGAATTTCCCTTCCCCCGTCGTCTCACTAATTACAAATCAAAGTTGAAACTTACCCAAAGTAAGGAAAAATTTATTAAGAATATTTGAAAATAAGAAAATGTATGAAAATAAGAGGTCTGGCCTATTAATTGTAGCAATTGCGAAAATGAACTTGCAGTAATTTTATTATTTAATTTTTTTGCAAAAGATTCTTTTGAAAAGCAAGTACGTTCTGGCTCCACTAGTCTGGACTATTAGATTATTCCAGAAACACACTCCTCTATATCCGACGCTCTTTTGGGTCAGATTTCCTTAAACGTGGAATGCACGAATAGTGGTTGTGTAACACTTATGTTTGCCTGCTCTCTCTAGGGACACTGCTGGGCAGGAGCGATTTCATACAATTACAACGTCGTATTACAGAGGTGCTATGGTAAGTTTCTCTTGTAGACATGTTTACTAGTTTTGAGATAATGAAGGTAATGGACGAATTTTGATTGGCTGTTGGTGAGCTCCTCTTTTGGGGAGTCTTCTATTTATCGAGGATTCTGGCCATTTGATTGGTCAATAACACAGAAGATTCCCCTAATGGAGAGCTCGCCAACATCTAATCACACTTTTCCACGATGCTAGAGATAGTGGAATGTTTTCCACATGTGTTTTTCCTCCTTACCGTGAGTTTCGAGACATAAGTTAAGCCGATTTTATTGAAAAATTTCAGCAGGACTGTGATTAACCATGGTTTATTGAGTACAGAAATGAAACTTCTTTAATGTACATAATTACCAACGAAATCCTCTTGTTTTAATGTACATAATTACCAACGAAATCCTCTTGTCTGTTATCGGACATTTTGTTAGTGTGCGAAATTCCGACGAAGTTTTCGCCTCTGTTATAAAGAATTTTGTTAGTTAGCGCAACTCCCGACGAAAGTTTCGTCTGTCACAGAGCATTTTATCGGTGTACAAACTTAACAACGACGATTTCCGCTCTGTTGTAGGGCATTATGTTAGTATACGAAATTACCGACGAAAAAAGTTTCGAGAATATTGCAAAATGGCTTCGAAATATAGACGAGGTTAGTTGTATTCATTGTTTGGCTTTATTTTATATATAATATATGAAATATTTGAAAATGTGGTATAAAGTATTGAAAAAGTGGTTGATCGTTTTTGTTCATTTTGTATAGCAGGAGAGAATGAACGGTTTTTTTGTAAGAAAACCGTCATTTTGTCTTAGCCTCAATTTTCTTAATTTCCCCGAAATTTAATTTGAGATTTTCTTAAAATGTTTGTAACTTTTACTGAAATAAACTAGCTAAAATGGGTTACCCTTTCTTTGCTAATATTGTATACTCGAATTTGAAGTTTATTTTTACCATTTTGAATGTAATAATAATGTAGTATTGATTTTTGGCCAACAAAAACACTTAATTTTGGACATCGAGGCATGTGATTTTTTTAAGATTTTGATAGTTTAAGCCTCATTTTGTTATTAACTTCATCTTATAAAAAACGTGTAGTTCTTTGAAGAACTCATCGAGGTTATGCAAGAATCGTTGCCGGTGCCTTTTGCTGAATATACGCAATGGATTCTAACCCTCCTCACACTAAAGTAATCTCAGCAAGAGCGTTCGATATTAAGTGGCCATAACACTGTGGCACCTTTTAATCCCCAAGTCAATTTATCACGTTACTCTCGGGAGAATTAAGAAATTTATTGTTTGTTGTACCCATGGGAGAACGGTAGTAAGCTCTTTGTTTGCAGTTGGTATAGTAGCTACTAATTGCCTGTATTCGGGGGCGGCTTTTGCAGACTGGGGGGGGGGATTTTGGATGCCAAGCCCTGGAATTATGTCTATATTTGGTCGCCACACCCATTTGAAAATCTTGCTAGATATCCCTCACCTCAACCCCAACGCTTTCTCATCGAGTATGGACGAAGAAGAAAATTGATCTTGAAGAGAAGTGGGGGAAGAGGGACAAATCTCCCCCCCCCGTGGCACCGCAACTCTCTGTATTCTTACCAATGCCTATTTTTGTCATAAGAAGCATGAGGGAAAAGTAGGCAAAAATTGAGAAACGTTTGAAATACACAGGCAGGCTGAATTTCATATGTCAGCTTGAAAAGATGTGCTTTTGCAAGAAAGTTATGATCAAATGATAAGTAAATTAGAAAAAATATCCTTTACATGTTTAACGAAACTTGGAGCATCCTATTTCATGAACCGCAGTTGCCTAACCTGGGTTTTGTTATTTTTATGGGAAGTCTTAAGAATTTAACAAGCAGTTAAAGAACATTTATGGCTGATTTTGAGGAAGTGCTAAGAAGGATCCAGGCTGAAAGCAGATAGGTTGTTCATATAAAAATAATGTGTTTTGCGAAATTAGGTCAGGGCTCATTACTTGAGCCGCTCGCTCTACAGTCTCTCCCATCGTCGTCTTGTTTCAGATCTCTCCATTTTCTACCGCCATTTCACGGACATTGCTCTCAGTAAATCAAGAATATTATTCCTGATCCAGTGAGGCGTGTTCGAACCACCAGAAGCTCTACCTATTAACACCCTTTCCAAGTTACACTACCTAATCCATGAACTCTATCTCACAAATCATCTTTAATTCCCAGAACTTCTCAACTGTGGAACTCATTGCCACTCGCTACTTTCCCCAAATCCTACAATTTGTCATCTTTTGAATCTAACATCAACAAACTTGATCGTATCTCCCTTTCTACTTAAACTTCCCCATTTTCTCAGTTTGTCCTTTGTCGGGGCTTTGTTATAGGCCCAACGGCCTTTCTCCGACATTACTTACTAGAAAACAAAACAAAAATAAAATCCCACATATCAAAGTTCTGCAGACACTTTTCATCCAAATCTATAAATGTTCATTTATTACAGTCTACACTTTCTGCAGGCGCATTTTCCCCAGATCTACACTCACAGGCACAAAATACTGTTAATGAGGCCTGTTGTTATTTGAACCCTTAAACTTTCTCACTGAAAAAGGAGGGGAAAGTTTGAAATTGATAATTCTCTGATTTTTTTTATTTGTAGCATGCTAGCGAAGGTGTAGAGCGAATGATACTTGGCAATAAATGTGACATGGATCATAAGCGATTGGTATCAAAACTTAGAGGAGAAAGTGTATGTAAAGTCTTTATAACTTCACCACACACATTCAATGCCCTTAATTGATTTAGCGAAATAGAAGCCACCAAGTACAAGCCTCCTCGAATATAAGCCCCCAAATATAAGCCCCCTTCGAATTTAAGCCCACCAAAATCCGTTTACGAACCCCTACAAGCTCAGGGATTATATTATAGTTGGTATTTTACGTTAGTTTGTTGCATCCTGTTGGTTCCTTTCTATTGTATATGATCCTGATGTATCCCATTTGTCATATTTTATGCTATGGCATCATGTTGTGGCTTATTGAATCCTATTATAAATTATTGCACCTTATGCAGTCAATTCGCACGTGCACTCTCGCTTGCACGTGCAATTGTTCTTCCTTATACGGAATTGCACGTGCGATCCAAGATTTATCTTTCCGCAATTGAGAGTATCTTGTTGCTGAAGCATGTCAAGTGTCTCATTTAGGACAAAGCAGGATTAAGCAGAGTTATGAATGCAAAAGGTGACAGTCACTAGTGTTGCAGTTGCGACAAGGAAGCTCTTACAGGGCATGTGCGATTGTTCGGTTGATAGTGATGCTGGCATGGGCGATTTTTCGCTCGTGCTGGAGATTTTACACGTGTGTGGACACGCGGACGTGTGACCGCACGTGTCTCCGAGCATGAACTGCTTGTGTTCTATAGTATCTTTCTCATTGTTTTGCATGCTGATGGATCCTATTTAGCTATGTTGTATGGTGTTGCATCATATTGAATCGTTTTGAGTTGATTTTGTACCTCACAATCAGGATCTGTGTTTCTAAAATTTTAGCTTATTACATCCAGGACATTTCTGTATCCGAATAACGATTTATTTTCATTTAGATCGCACAAGATCACGGAATAAAATTCTTTGAGACGAGTGCAAAGGACAACATTAATGTGGAGGAGGCATTTATGCAGCTAACGAAAGATATCTTACGAAAACAATTAGCTGACCACTCGGATGCTCCTTCGCGGGGGCAAGGCACAGTGGACCCGACGAGAAACGCCCGGCAAAAACCAACCTCCTGTTGCTCATCCTAAGTGTTTCCTAATGAATTCCTTTGTAAAATTTGTTCTAATAAATATTGAAGTGAATTGTGATTCATTGTGAAGATTTAGGCCTAGGGCTGTGATTTGTGTATAGAAGTGTGAGGCATCTGCCACAGAAAGGGCATTGCTTTTTACAACCACACAAGCCAGATCATTCAAGCCACTCGTTTTGCTAGACCTGTCATAGTAAAACTCCATTTATGCGGGACTAGACAAAAGCTATCCGGATAGTTTTTGGATCCGACCTCCTGTAACCGGACCGAGTAGAGATAGTTTCGTAGTGTTTACACAAGATAGAAAAGTGTGCGAACCTGCAAGTATCCAGTTTTCAAAGTGCACCCAAGTCTTTGGATTGCAGATCAAAAAGTATACGTATACATTTGTCCACTTTTGACCGCAAGGCCTATCTGGGACCAGTCGCTATCCGGATAGTTTTAAATCCGATCCTGTGTAAAACGTGTCTAAATATTAGCTTATCTATTACCACTTCACCACTGTTTACCTTAGTCCTCAATTACCTCCTTCTCAGCGACTTATTTTTGAAATCCCATCGTTAATGCAGTTTATATGTGTACAGAAGATACGTTCTGACAGCCATGTTGCCTTTTGCCAGCTAAAGTTAATTGTCGTGTGAAACTCGTTGAATTGAATTGTACAGGAGAATCGCCATAGTTGTGTGGAAATTAACCTTATCAACTGTATATTAGTAATGTAATGTAGGTTGAGATAATGTCAATTCCGTTTGTATTGCGCGCAATGAATTTATTGCACAACTGTGTACCATTTGCTTCTGTTATAATAATAGAGAGTTTACGCAACACGACGCGTCTGCTCATGACGAGCCGAAGGAGTCTAGAAACTAGCGCGATATTCAGATTCGCGCCAATGCTTGCGAAAGGATGGCGTGACCGCGCTCGTTTCTAGACTTCTTTGGCTCGTCGTCAGCAGGCGCGTCGTGCTGCGTAAACTCTCTAATATCTAGAAGACGTGTTATTAGTATTTGCAAATGCATGTCGTCTTTATACTTTATTAGTAAAACAGAGAAATGATTCTGCTCTGAATATAAACTGTGAACTCAAAAGCCGCAAGCTCTCAAACAGAAATGTGAAGGTTGAGTAGTGTAATGTTTGTCTTTCGTCTGATGGGGACATTTGCCTAAAAGCTTTCAATTTGTTGTCGTCCTATCTCAAAATGAATTGAGCCCAAACTAATTTATCAAATATAGCTTTGTTAGGTATAGTTTGCTCACATGGAGCGGTTTATCAAATTTAATGCAAAGTGAAACAAGAATGACGTTTCATTTTCGTGAGCTACCACGCTGATATTATATCACAATCTACTTCCATCTTGTTTTGCACAGTGAAACAGTGATGCCCACGCTACACCAGTATACTTTTTTCTTAATATCATGCCATGTACATCATCCATGGAATATTTTTGTTTTTTAGAACGTAGCCTAACTTCGAATGGTTTGTAATGATGCAGTTTATTTATCACCCTCCTCAATAGGATTTGTAGTTATCCTCCCAATATCATGTATCTGAAGAAAGATTCGTCTCCTACAAAACTGCCATTCTTAACAGAATTGTGGCCTTTAGAATCACACCACTCTGCTTTTATATGAACGTCATTTCAAACTTTGTTATCACATGTTACTTAGCTTTGTCATACCCTTAGCTTGTTTAAAATTTAGTTTACAGACCATTGAAATTGTGTTTGAATATTGTAGCGTCATATTCAGTTTTCTCTACTTCAGATATTCATGGTAATGGAACGCTGGTGGTTCTTACTGTCTCAATCTTCCTTATTGTTTGCTCAATTGTTTTGTTATGTTCGAAATTTTATAAATATTTCTATAAATATACCGCAGTAATGTTTCTGCCTTACAACCGGTAGGTCGTAGGTTCGAGCCCCTACCGAGTCATACCAAAGATTTATAAAATGGTACTCACTGCCTTCTCGTATGGCGCTCGACATGTGAGAATGGAATGGAAAAGTTGAATACGCAGAACTACCAGTGGACCAGCCCCCCGCTGTAACTTTCACTGCATTCGCAGACGAATGGCCTAGGGCTATATAAACTGAGATAGGCGCCGCCCAACGCGCCACTGGCGTGGGAAGAACTTTGACTTTTTGACTATGAATATATCGCCACTTAATCAATGACGGGAAGGTTCTGTAAAGGTAGGGGTACTGGGCCGTCACGAAGGAGATACATTATGTGGAATCTAGACCAACATTTTCCCGACAGAATGTTCTTTCTCTGTCCACTTAAGCAGCGAATGGTACTTGTGGCAGCACGGACGATATAGGGCGAGAAGAAACTGGACACACTACTTCATGCCGACAGCTCTAACAGGCACTACCTTACGTATGAAAGTGTACGGGACGTTTACCTTAATGTTTAGAAAAAGATACCAGAATTGAATAAGAAGGAAGAAGTCTATGCACGCAAAAGCATCAATAAAACAGCTATGATTTGTAAATAGTCTGTTGGTACTACAGAACTTTACCACAGCACGAAAAAGCGGCAACATTATTTTGACATACTTAACAGCTTTTTTCGTCCGACACTAATCAGAATATGAAAACGTCGGATAGTGACTATCCACCATAATCTGATGAGTGTCGGACGAAAAAAGCTTTTAAGAATGCCAAAAGAATGTTGCCGCTTTTTCGTGCTGTGGTATAGCTATGATTGTGTACCAAAGAGAATATTTTCAAGGTTAGAATGACAGACAATACGTGTAATAAACTTACAGTAGGTAGACAGAAAGTACGAATTACGCGAAAATTTTGATGTACAATGGACCTTCACTTTTCTCAGAAAATCATGGAAGTAAAATAAAAGTCCCAAGATTTTAGGGGGCTGTTATTCTGTCGATGTACGTTGAAAAAGATGCTAGGGGAAGCTGTAGAAAGTCCATGGGTGGCATGGCTCCATAAATAGGGCCAGGAAAGCCTGATGTGCGGAGGTTCACTCATCAACCTAGCCAGTAAAGCAGTAGGTAACCTGTTCAGGGGACCATTGGGTACCATCCAGCGAAAAGCCGTTTTATCTTTGTTAGGAATGAGGCAAATCCAACAGGTCTGCCTACCGTTGTTGCTGTTGTATTGTTGCAAGTGTGGACAGATAAGGAACTTTAAAGCTGTGGAAGCAATTCCCTATCATTTTTAATAATTTCAGTTTGTAAAAGAAAGAAGAAATAAAGATGTCACAGTTTAAAGGTAGGTTTTATTTTGCCTTTAAATCAGTGCGAGCTTTATATGTTGCTGAGTAGCTTCACTACATCTTAGATGCCATCTATCATCCAGAGTGCATTTCTTGTCCTTAGGCGCAAAGATCTCCGGAGTGGATTTAGCCCAGATTGTAGGGACTTGGGTAGTGAATTGTATATGTCAGCCCATACCTTTCCTATATTGGCTGGCTTTTCAAACTTAAGTTGAAGACAATTCATTTGTTAATCCGCCAACATTCAAGATCATGAGTGTTGGCGTACACTTTGGGAGCTACTGCGGTAGCTTTACACAGAATGCACTCTGGTCTACCATTCTTTGCAAGCCAGACTACATGATATGGCATTTCTAAGCGAGACCTCGTGTGTGCACAAGTAAGAAGTCAGGTGTGCAAGTGCTCACTTAGTCTCTAGTGTGCACTTTAAGTGTGCAGTTGAATTGATAAGCTTAGAAATTAAAGTTAGTTTTTATGGTCAAGATAAAATGACTAAAAATACAAGTTACATACAACATTACTTACATAACACTTTACTACTCCACAAAGATGATATCCTGAGGAGCAATTTTTTTGACTACCCAAGGGCCATTACATATAAGACACAAAACTAAGCTAAAATTTATAATATAATTACAAGCTAACTTGAAACTTAGGGTGACGATAAATAAACTCAACATTTTCATCTGGATTGTCCCTTTTGATGACAATTCCAATTATATGATGTTACCATTTTGACACAATCCAATTAATTCCAAAACATTAATTAAACAAACGTTTCAACCCAAGCTTGGGTCATCTTCAGTGCTGTTATCGTAAATCAGATCAACATGTTTTATATGTAAACAGGGTCAAACAAAATCAAGTAACCAAGATAACAAGATTGGGAGGGTGCATTCCATTACTCAACAGGGTGCCCAACAAACCCTGGAAACCCTGGAAGACCCTAAACAACCCTAGATTTTGTTTGCCCCTGGGCAAATACCCTGGGAAACCCTAAAGTTACATCCCACCCCTGAAAAATTATGTTCTGAAGCAGATTTTCCATGCATCAATTTTTGGCCTTGCCGTGCTGTTGCATTTTTTATTCCTGTAACGCAGGGGAGGAGGATCTATGAGGTTATTGGGAGGTAAGAACAGCGTATTATTTGTCATATGGTAAGCAGCCCCTTTTTCCAACAACGGACACAAAATTTCAAGTAAAAGACAGAATTAAAGGTGGATGGGTAAAGGCAGAAGGTCTATATGAAATATTCATATTTTTTGAAAGCATAATCAAGAATATGCTGGAAAACCCCTGAAATGTGGCAGAAAATCCCCTGGAAAACCCTGGAATGGAATTTCATTTCTGCCCTGCTCAAGATTAGGGGAGGTGCATACCAATTATAAGCTGCATAAAGACCAGTAACTAAAAAGGAAAACTTGTTTAGCCGTTGATGTTGAGCTTTTAAACTCCAAATGGTAAATGGTAATCACCATTTTCCCTCATGCAATGTCCTCATTTGCCATAATGCTACACCAGTTCATGATGAAACATGTATGAGTTTAGTTTTGATAAATGGTAATGTCAGCAGAATTGTTGCACAAGGAATTTGCAACTTGCAATGTTGAAGTTAACTTTTGCTGCTAACTTAGAGCTCATTTAGCTCAATTCTCATGAGAAATTTAAATAAAATGTATAATTGTAGTTTTTATTTCTCAAGTTGCACAATTTTCAAGCACACACTAGCACACCTTTTATTCTTGTGTGTACCTGAAACCTCAGCAAAATTTGTCATACTTTGTAGTGCAGTGGACCGAGAGTGGAAGTAACCTGGTTTTAAACTGGTTTTTCTTTGTAGGCCAATAAGTAAACTGGCATGTTTGTCTTATGCTTAGGTGCAAATGAAACCTTGTTTAAAAAGTCATACTTTGCAATCTTGAATGTAGTCTCAAACAAATTGGTAAGGGGACACAGCAAGAAGTTGAGAAATGAGGGGGTACTTCATGAAAATTTTTTGTACAATGCATACTCTCTTATGAAAAATTGCTTTTTGGCTTTAGAATGATAATTTTTTAGTTTTTTGGTGATGCAAGTGGAAGGGTATGTTTCCACTCACCTTTCTGGACAAGTACAGGTTTTTTTTATAAGAACATCATTATTTTGCCTGAGCCTCAACTTTCTTAACTTTTGCTGAAATTGAGCCTGAAACTGGCCCAGATGGTTTACACTTTCATTATTAATATTGTATACTTGAATTTAAATTCCATTTTTAACATTTTGAATGCAACAATGACAAAATACCAACTTTTGGCCTATAAAAACACTTAATTTTGGAAATTGAGCCTCATGATTGTCTTACCATTTTCTTAAGATTTTGAAGATTTGAGCCTCATTTTCTTATAAACTTTTTTCTTATAAAAAATGTGTACCTCAATAAAGAGGGACTAATTTAAGACATTTTACTCTCTTGCTTTTTGGTCATCATAAACTTAGGCTTTTAGCAGCTCTCAGCTGACAGAGGCCTGCAGCCTATGCTAGTTATTTATCATATTTTGAGAGCTTTTAATAATATCTAGAGTAAGTGGTTGATCATAAATAGTAGAGGGCTGTGTCTCATAGAAGGCTGCCAATTAGATGTACTTTTTGCATCATTTTAAGTTAAAGTAGATGTCAGTTTAGGCAGAAGTAGCTGGTGTTAAATCACCAGTAGCTACCTTCTACTGCAAGGTCTGCATCTTAGAGTGATTCTTTTTATTGCAGTTAATGTAAAGTGGGGAAAAGAGAAATTTGAAAATGTTGAAATTGATACTTCAGAGCCACCTGAGGTTTTCAAGGCTCAGTTATTTGCCTTGTCAGGAGTGCCTCCAGATAGGCAAAAGATCATGGCTAAAGGGACAAGCTTAAAGGTAATGTAGTAGTCTTTACTTGGCAAGGGGTGGAAGGGAGGGGCTAGATGGACTATAATCCCCGTATTAGAGGATGATAGCCCCAATCAAAAGATTTGACTTGATTTTACTTCTGTTTCCCCCAGTTCCTTGGGGCTTGTAGGATGCGTCTGAGAGGACTTTAGTTCTGGCGCGAGCATTTTGGACCGGATGCCCTTCCTGATGTCATTAATGGCATGCGGTGGGCCTTGAACCCAGGACCATGTTGGTCTTAGTCGAGTCCAATACCACTAGGCCACGGCTGAAGATAATTAATTATTTTTTTTTATTTATATGCAAGTGTTTAAATATAAACAACAATATAATTAGGACTTCGTTAACCAAAAAACAATTTACCACACTACAAGGAAAATACCACAGAGTGCAAGATATGAAAAATCCACAGCTATTGACATTTAGAACATGTAACTTTGCAAAAATTGAATATAGAACTGAACGTTGAGATTGACTTGTTTAGAGCATCTCAATAGTCTTTTCTTGGAGTTACAGTAGCTGTTGTAATAACTTGCTATCCATTTCATGGCTCCACTGTAAGGATAATCAACACTCCATTAAAATGTTTCCAGCACGACCCCTACTTATTCATTTGATACCTCATGTACTGTATGCTCCATAGGGCAAAAATGCATTCTAGATCCTATTTGTGCCAAATCAATGGCAGCGAAGAACCATCATAGACACTTATCACAGGGTTTGTGCTACTCTTTACACTCCTTAAAACACCTTAAATTGAATTTATGTATTTCAGGGTGCTTAAAACTCTTTAAATTCATTCATGTTTGGCAAAAACTTCTTAATACTCTGTATTTCTAATCAATTCTTGAGGGAGAGGAATTTCAATGGAAGATTTATTTAGGAAATGAAATGAGTTTTGTCACAGACATACACAAAAAATGCTTCATAAAAATAATTTTTTGGTGCTTGAAAACTCAGTAAAAAGTCTTTAAATTTTATCTGCTCACAACAATTCGAACCCTGCTGTCAATTGTAATTTGGTGAGTTTTGTTGAGTTTAATCAGCATCTATGCCAAGTTTCAATATTTCAAATAGTGAATCAATTTTTGCTAGAAAAGATTTGACTAGAACATGTGGTGAGCAAAATTCTCAGAGTGCATACTGGCCACCAGACTACTTGCTCTGTCATGAAAACTAAATGTGCTCTAAGTACAAACACAAATCCTGTTTATGCCATTTCAGCAACGCAAACAGCTCTGACTTTTGTCAAAAAATATATGATCCAATACACATGAGATTATGCAGTACTATCCTCTAGAGAATGTTTTGAGTCCTCTAAAGAATTCATCTCTCATAACTATTGTCCAATTAATGCAAAACAACCTACTTTCAAAGAACAACACCTATTGTCCAATTAATTTCAACAAACAATACTTATTTTTCAAGTGTGCATAAATAACTTTAATAAAACAGGCAACTCAAAAAAGTCCTTTCCCGCGCCCAATGGCGCATAGGGCGGCACCTATCTCCGTTTCTCTAGCCCTAGGCCACGCATTTGTGAATGCAGTGAAGGTTACAGCGGGGAGCTGGTCCACTGGTAGCTCCACAAGTTTAACTTTCCCACTCCATTCTCATATGTCGAGCGCCAGACAAGAAGGCAGTGAGTACTATTTTAAAGTCTTTGGTATGGCTCGGCCGATGCTGTAACCCATGACCTACTGGTTGTGAGGCAGATGCTCCACAAGTAATTAAAAATAAAGTCAAAAGTTTTCCTTCTACACAGGTGTCCCGCTTTGAAGTGAGATGCCATGAATGCTAGTGTTATATTGACTGTGTGATCAATTTACTGATCAAATAATTTTTGTTAAAGACAAGCTTGGTCTAGATGTATTGCAGCATCTAGAACATTTGTTCACATTCAGAGTTCCCATCCTTGAAGAAAGAAAGTGTTCTTTAAAATCCTTAAGAATTCTTAATTATTATAAAGAGTATCAAAGTCTTCTACAATCATCTTAGGAGGTAGAATTTTTACTCCCAAGTGTGAAATTTTGTAAAAGAGAAGTTTATATGAAGAATTTTATAGTGGTATATCACAGAAGTTTTGTATTGGAAAATTGTTTTTGTTTTGCAATTTTGCTTTATAAAGCCATTTGACAGTGTCAATTTTGTGCTTTGTTGGTAAAAAACCTCCTCTCCTTAAATCTCCTTACTTATCATAAAAGCCTCCTTAAATCTCCTTACATATTATGGATTTTTATCAAAATGGAGCTAAATTATTCTTTAAAATTACTTAAAAGCCTCCTTTTTTCCTTTTAAAATCCTTATCTTTTCTGTAAAAAGAGCCTGGGAGCCCTGATATTTCCAACAAGACCAGCAGAGCATAGTTTGAACTGATGTGCATCCAAAGTTCCCAATGTATATATTTTTGTAGAGACATTGTTCTTTGAAAGGTGGGAGCTGTAGCTTGTGTTTTGGTGTAGTTACTTCAATCAGTTTTGCATCCATTAAATTCTCCATTTACACAATGTCTTAATTCACTTTTTTCCAGAAATGCCTGAAAATGTTTGCTCAACACATTTCATGACATATTTTTGATGTATGCCTTTGATTGTTTTCCTAGTCAATTTGTATGGATTTTAAGGATATTTTAGCATGAATATATATTTAAGATATTTAAACAAATTGCAAAATTTCACTGACAGGATGATGCATGGGGATCCTTCAAGTTGAAAAATGTGAGTTTTCTTTCTTCATGTTTGCTACAAGACTAAAAGCCATTTGTGTTTACTGTTTTGGATTTCACATAGAATTTTGAAATTTTCATGTAGAACCCTGAACAGAGCATGAACATGAAGTAGATATATATCTTCAAGTGAAAACATCAAGAATTGAGAAAAATATTACTTCAGATTTACAGTACTGTACATCTAGAGCGATACCAGTTATTGTTACATCTGCAGCTTTTCATGACAAGTATGGATTTCTTTCAAATCACAATCTTTATTATTATCAATAATTTGATATTCTTTAATGCATTTTACATTTTTGTAGGGCATCACACTTTTAATGATGGGAAGTGCGACAGAGTTGCCTAAAGCTCCAGAAAAGAAAACAGTATTTATTGAAGATATGTCTGAAGCAGAGCGAGCTTCAGCAGTAAGTCTAATTAAGCTTAGTTCACCATGTTATGTGCATACAATACAGGGACAGCCCACAGCTCATGACTCTTTGAATTTGATATGTGGATGGTTGAAATATACTGCTTGAGCTCCATGTCATATCAGAGCTAATGGTAGATAAGAAAATTTTCACAATATAGACTTAGTTATTGGGTCTTTATTGAGACCCAATTATGGGCACATTGGATTGAATGGTGTTTTGTAGAAACTGTTCTTAATTCTTGGAGTTCTTAAACACCAGAAGCTCATTGCATGTGGCTATCAACTTTAGTCACCTCTCTGATGTATAACAAGGTGTCTGCCAAACCAGTAAGTTTAGTAAAATTCAAGGAAAAATCTAGGAAGTGCATTTTGCCATAAAAATTACAGAATCTAACTATTTCTAGTGTATCTGCTAAATCAACGAAAATCAGGAAAAAGTATGTGAAATGCATTTTGTCTAACAGTATCAGCAAAGGATCTATAAAGAAAATCAGGGGAATATCAGGGAAATTGTTTGTCTTTGTTTCCTCAATAAATTTATTCCCTATTATGCTGAAGAATAATCAAGAAAACAAATTCTGCAATATTATAAGATGTTGGTTGTCTTTTTTCATGATGTAATTACAACAGACTTCTTTGTTCAAGTAGGCTAGGGTTTGCATAAATAGGCTTGCTTTGTGATAAGTGTAGTGTTTGGTATTTGCTCAGGACCTGTATTGAATAAGGGAAAACTAGGTAGAAATCAGGGTAAATGCAGGAGAATTTCATTTCTGATTTGGTATATACCCTGAGTAGTGATGTTTTATGTACCAACTATCCAGTTAGTATATTACCAATACCTGTAATGGTTGACTAACTAATGTACATAATTCTTTGTTTTCTTGCTTATGTGATGCAATCTTTTTTTCCAGTCAGATTTACCAGCTGGTCTAAACAACCTTGGAAATACCTGTTACATGAATGCAACTGTGCAGTGTCTGAAAACTGTACCAGAGTTAACAGAGACACTTTTGCAGTAAGTATATCAATGAAAAACTTTATCATAGACTGTTGAATAAGATTCATGTAGCTTATTTGCAAAAATTAACATTTGTGTTGAGGTTTATATGAAGGGGCTTATTTCAAAGTTTGGCATTTTCCTCAAAAGTTGATGTAAAAATGGCATATTTTTCTCAATCAAGTAAATTAGAAATTACAGAAAGGCTATTTTGCAATCAAAATATACTAGTCAATAACAGTTTCTTCATGGTCATCATAAAAGTCACATTTCTTTATACTTTTTTGCCTCCAGTCAAAAGAAGTAATATTGTCCTGAAGGGGCTCTGTTGACACAAGATGTTATTCTGCAATTGTGAGGAGGGCATCTTTTCAAAAATGATTTCTTATTTGGGGGCTTGTTTTAGGGGGGCTTTTTTGGAGGTGGGGGTTTATTTGAGGACTTATGGTACTCTCATGCACAATTCTTCAAGAGCCATGTATGCTCCTATAATGGGGTGCAGGAGTGTGAGACTACTGTCTTCAAATTGTTACTGTTGCAAATTTATTGTAGAAAGCAAATAAAGAGACCTTGGTGTTGTGGCCTACCAAAATAATGGAAAACCATGCCCATTTTGTCAACAAATGCAGGCTCCAAGCCCCCCAGAAAAAGCTTTGGGAATATCCTGTGAATGTGAGACTTGTCAGTCTTTTTGGACAATGAATTCTTAGTTAACTGGTTTGATTGCAAGTC
>OLMO02000252.1:2948690-2963114 GCA_900291935.2 Cassiopea xamachana | reverse complement strand
TATATATATATATATATATATATATATATATATATATATATATATATATATATATATATATATATATATATATATTCAGATAGTACAAGAAGAAACACGACAATATTTTTCAATTTGCAATACATGTTTTGGTCTCTTCATCAAACCATCATCAGCTGAATATAGTAAGATTTACTGTTAGAATATATAACAACACAACACTATCAATTGAATGTATTAATGGAAAAGAAGAACGAAAGCAACGAAAAAAGAACGAACGCTAAAAACTCAGCGAAACGTTATAATGCTGTAATTGCTTATTCCAATTAGGCCTTTCCCACATGATACGCAATGCCTCCTTAATCTTTAAACTGTGGTATGTGCTTGCCGAATCCAACACCTTAAAACATCCCTCACCAGAGGCATCCCTACACGAACTCGAACTCTTTAGATGTTTAAAAATGTGTGAGTTTTTATCTGTAAATAGGTCCTCACGCACTCGTGTGGATAAATGGCGAGATGTTTCGCCAATATAAACGGAATTACATTCCGCACAAGTGAATTTGTATACCACACAAGAGCGGAGCGACCAAGGCACACAATCTTTAACTGAAATCAAGTTTCTAACCTTAAAAGATGAAAATGCTAATTTGATGTTAAGATTTTACAATACTTTTTAAGGAGCATACTTATATATGTGTATGTATGTAAAGATAAGGATAGTCCCGTATACTTTCATACATAGGGGAGTGCCTGTTAGAGAGGACACTTATCCTAAGCCATCAGCATGTGAGGTAGGGTGGCCAGTTCCTTTCCTCGCCACCTTTATCTCCCCAGTGTTCCCACTGGGTACCCATTTGCTGCTGGGTGAGCAGTGAACGAGCGTTCAGCAAGGGCATCGAGTCGGGCTCGGACCGTAGACCTTCGACACAGGAGGCATGCGCTCTAACCACTATGCTACCTCGCCCATCTGTATGTATGTATGACTTAGAAGTAGATGTTTGTTACTGCCTGGGCCTAAAGACAGATAGCCTCTGAAGTAATCATTGAAAATGATCATTTGTTGTCTTCTAGATGTGAAATTTATGCATACTGGTTTAGTTTCGGTAAGTAAATTCTTTTGAATATCCCATTGTGCTCTACGATACCTCATAGTGGCTTCTCAATTCCCACTAGGCCCAAGCAATGCCTAATGATGCCTCATGACACCTGACATTGCCACTAAGGCCCCTACAGTAACCACACGCTACTTCACAATACCCCATAGCTCTCGCGATACCCCCACGATACCCCTTTGCTCTCCCAATACTTAACGATACCCCTTTACTCTCGCAATACCCCTATGATGCCCTAAGACCCACCCTAAAAATATCTCTGCGATAGGAAGATGCTCTCACGATCTCCACGGGACTGTACGATTAGAAATGAAGGTAGCGGATATTATCTGAATCAAGGTAATATTTTAAATATCGATGAAATTAAGGTGCAGTATTTTGCTTTTAAGATGCAATGTTAATTCCAAAATCATCCTGTACCAGTCCATGCCTGAAGAAATTGGTGCAAGAGCAGTAGTTCGCATGTGCTCATTAATATGCACGAGCGATTACTCTTAATAGAGTCTATTAGTATGACGTCACGAAAATTTATTTTTAGAATAATTTAATTTTACCTTAAATTCTGAAAAAATACTTAGAAATAGCTACTACTGACAAATCTCAGCTCCATTTAAAAAATAATGACCAAGATATAGGAAGTGTCATCTTAACATAGTTCCTATCAAATCACTGTATTTTGAGTCTGGCTCTAAACGTTTAGAACCAGGAGAGCAATACAGTGGTTTGTATAGGAAGTTTTCGATCGTCAAATGGTCGTATTTCATCCCATTTTGACAATATTCACCTAGAATTGTCAACACATGTCTATTTTATAGTGCTCTCTCACGCCATGAGACCAAAATATTAAAATTCTAAAAGATTTATGTATCTGAAATGCAGTCTTTCTTGTTAGTGAAACATGCCAAATGTCTTATTTAGGATAAAATAGGATAAAGCAGATTTAAGAAAGCAAAAGGTGACAGTAACTAGTGTTGCAGTTGTGATAATGAAGTTCCTATTAAGCATGTGCGATGGCACAGTTGAGAGTGACGTTGGCACAGTTGATAGTGACTTTGGTACGGTTGACAATGACGTTGGCATGGTTGATAGTGACATTGGCACGGTTGACAATGACGTTGGCATGGTTGATAGTGATGTTGGCATGATTGATAGTGACATTGTCATGGTTGACAGTGACGTGGGCACGGTTGATAGTGACGTGGGCACGGTTGATAGTGACGTGGGCACGGTTGATATTGACGTTGGCATGGTTGATATTGACGTTGGCATGGTTGATAGTGACGTTGGCATGATTGATAGTGACATTGTCATGGTTGACAGTGACGTGGGCACAGTTGATATTGACATTGGCACGGTTGATATTGACGTTGGCATGGTTGATAGTGACGTTTGCATGGTCGATTTTTGGCTCGTGCTAGGGATTTTGTACCTGTGCGGACAATTGCACGTGCGATCGCACGTGTCTCCAGGCATGGACTGCTATACTACTCAAATTACACATCTATTAAAAGGTTAAATGATTTTCCTTGCAGAGATTGAATGAGAAATTAATAAAGCACTCGCCAACCCTCGATCGAGATGCGGAGTACACAAAAACGGTTTGTAGTAAAGAACTTTTAGTTGTATTCTGAGCAGAGTTCAGAAAACAGTCAAAATTTCCTCCGGCAGTAACGTTTTTAGGCTTACCTTCCTCATCATTCAGCATCGATATATGAAGTTCCTTATGTTGCTCCTCTATTTCCCATGCAAAATCACCTCATTTGCATGTATCATAATGTTTCTCAAGCTAGATTATTTTAACTGCTGGGCCTTCCTCAAAGCTGTCATAAATTTGAGAAACCTTCCTCTTGCGCACAGCTGTGGAGCCGTGACTTTTTCTAGACTCTGATTCCGAGTATTAGAGTTAAATCACGAAGGCAGACAAAATCGCAGTGTCGAGAGCAGTTTATGGAAGGGTACTGGCAAGTACAAGCGTTGGTGCCACATTCTTTGGAAAACGGAGCCTAATGATTAATTGAAGAACAAGGCCATGACGAGATTCATAGTCAATTTCTGTTTACATTTTCATCCCATTCTTGAATCAGGCACCTCCATTAACAATAAGATCAGATGCTACCATTGATAAATCCTTTCGTTAGACATTACATTGACAAATCTTTTAGACACATGCCATTTGAAAAAGACGCTTTGTGGCATACTTGTCCCATCTTCAGTTAATATGAGATCAAAAAGGAGGGTTCGTATAGCCTAAGTGGGATGCAATAGAACATGCAAAATAGAGCATGTAAACATGCAGAAACCGGAGTGATGGCCCAGTGGTAGAGCGTCTGCCTCTCAACCGGTAGGTCGTGGACTCGAGCCCCGGCCGAGTCATACCGCAGACTTTAAAAATGGTACTCACTGCCTTCTCGTCAGGCGCTCGACATATGAGAATGCAGTGGGAAAGTTAAACTCGCGGAGCTACCAGTGGGCCAGCCCCCTGCTGTAGCTGTCACTGCATTCGCAGACGCGTGGCCTAGGGCTATAGAAACGGAGATAGGCGCCGTCCTATGCGCCATTGGGCGCGGGAAAGGACTTTGACTTGGTTTTTTTGAAACTTGCAGAAGAGGCACAGGGCGTGTAAAGTGAATGTAGACTAAATAGTGCCATCAAGGGTGATTCGTACGGGGGCCCAGGGGAGGCGGAGACCCCTTTGTTAAAATTTTTGTCCATTTTAGGGGACTCATCCGCCCAACAAGTTTAATATATTAATCTTACTTTTCAAAGTGCATTGACCTTGCTTCTAATATATTGCATTGCTATGATGAATGGCCTCACTGCTACGTGGCTGGCTATTGAGATCTTTCTAGATTTTGGCTATATTATCATAATTAGGCTAAATTATCGTATAAACATCCTTTAAAGTATGGGCGTGGCTGCAACTAGGCAACGCCCATTTTGTGACATCGTACGTAGGACCCCCTTTGTTAATACTTTTAGAAATCACCCTTTGGTACCGCACTTATGAGCATTGATGAACCTTTAAAAGGTTTAATGGTGTAAGTTAGACATGAATTTCGATTGAGCACAACTTTTTGCTTCTCGTTAACAAGGTGAAAGTAATTTCTGAGCAATATGCTTGTTTCAGCAAGCGCTTGTGTATATATCGGGGATTCTGTTTTGATTTCGTTTATCCAACTCATAATTTGTGATAGCCTGGTTGAGATAACTTACAATTTTTGTTCATTTGGGCTAAGTTATGGATTGAAAAGACTCAATAGTGTTTTGTGACTCTTCAACATCAAGGAATCCAAAAAGATGCCTTTGCATTCATCAAAAAGAAGCGTCGATTTCTACTTTTGCTCTCGTCTACGTAAAGGTTCACCAGACTCAAATTGAATTCTTTGTAAAAATTTGCTGTTTTGGTAGACACTATTAGGTAGCGTTTACACGGGGCCGACCGAATATTTGGTAGGTCAAATATTTGGCCACTTAGGCGTAGCGTTCACACGGGGCTGGCTAACCGACCTCAAATTAGGTCACTTAGGATGCAAATATTCGTCCGCTTTTGAAAGCAACCTTAGGCAGCGTTCACACGGGGCCGACCTAATATTTGACCGCTCAAATATTCGGCCGACCCCGTGTAAACGTAGCCTTAGTTATGCTCAAAACGAGTGTAAGTGCAAAATAGCTGCAAAATAAAGTTCAACGCGTTTTCGGACTCCTTTCTGCTTTGGCGCCAAAGCAGTCTGCCGCTCTTACCCCCTCTCGGCAACCCTGTCAAAAATGATTTCTTTCCGTCGTGTTTACATTCTTAGGCCCTATTCACACTATACCGGATTTATCACCTATCGGATTACTTCCTAGATCAGATAGGCCTTCCATCTACACTATACCGGATGAATCCGATATGCTCCGTATCGCTTCTGCGGAGTGAAGTCACTCCGCTGTGAAAGTGGTATGTATCGGATTACTTTCGATATCGGATCACTTTTGACCTAGTGTGAATACATGAATCCAACACATCGTCGCTCTGGAAGTTCTCTCTGAGCTGCAGTCAACTTTGTTTTGGAGCGTCAATCAATTTTCAAGCAGTGACAGTTGCCATGAAAAGTTCCTCTAAACAAAGGCTTGGTGAATGAAGCGGAGCGGAGTAGTGTGAACAATGTAAAATTTTGATATCGGATTCGGTCAAGAATGTGGTACAAGATGAATCCGATAAATTGTGAATGGGCCTTAGCCTTGAAGGAGTCATTGACTGGTAGCCTTACCAATTGATTTTAGCTGCTCTTTATTTCTTATTTCGATACTTTAATTAGGCTTTCATACCTATGCATATATTCTCTTCATTACAGTCAAAGATTTGCCGGCTTCCTGCCTATCTCAGCGTTCAATTTGTTAGATTTTATTACAAGGAAAAAGAGAAAGTTAACGCGAAGATTCTTAAGGTGAGATGAGATCAGATATGTTGGAAATTATATCTTTAATTTATTGAAATTGCAACTTCATTATGAAACGAAAAACCAACAGAAAGACAAAAATGACTGCAGATTTTTATCTGCTGCTGGATTCGATGACATGCGTAACTGTGATTGAAAACGCGGTTATAATTTTGACGTAAAGGACGGACGAGGTACTCTCAATTGCCAAACGACCAATGGGGTCGGAAAAAAATTTGAAAGTAATAAACGGGGGAAGGTCGGAATTTGAGAACTGGCTTTAAATGATTATAAAGCGATGGAAAGCACCACAACAGGTTGCCATGGAGCATAAAACTGAAATATATACAGAAGCATGCGATTTTGCCATGAAAATTGGGCGTTAGTAGTACTACAAAGAAAGGAAATAAGATGAGGAGTTTGTAAATTGGCCGATATGAATAACCCTTTCTATTGCCTCTCCCCCCCCCCATTCTATTAGAGACACTAGAGTACGGAGTGACAGTAAAATGCTTAGGATGATCTTTTCCCACACTATACTGTCCTAGCCTAAGTATTTATCACCTATAGCTTTTCAGAATCCATGTGGTTTTCGGCAATCAAAGTATTATTCACACCCTAGCTTTAAAATTCTTATAGTTTTTCATTGAGTAGTCAAATCTTTCATGTTTGTAATGTAAAGATATTATTCGCTATCGACCATGTATAGAACATAATGTTATACAATTGTATGTATGAAGTTTATAAAAGGTTATATATCTAATGTTTTTTTCACTAAGAACTGAAAATTTTTGTGCGTTTATGTGCCTTTGTTTTTCTTCCAGGATGTAAAATTTCCATTAACGTTAGATTTATTTGATCTATGCACACCGGAGCTTCAAGAGAAGTTAGGCCCTATGAGGGAGTTATTTAAGGAGCAAGAAGATAAGCTAGCTCTAACTGCAAAGGTAATGTAAAGTCAGCTCTTATCTCTAATTTAGAAATTTTTATCCCAGAGTAAGCTCAGGCAGTGGTTTTGGACAGAGGCGCTTTTTTGTGGTGTATCTATGAAAGAATGAAGGAATGAGGATATTTTGGAAGAAAGGGCTCCCACTGAATCAGAGAATTGTGTATTCAATCAGAGAAAGTCAGGGGAGAAAGATTTTTCAATAAGAATTAGAGAAAGTCAGGGAAATTTTAAGACTTAGTATTGTCTTATTTGAGCAGACCCTTATGCTAAAATTTACTAAAGCTTAATTGACGATAACTTTTTTGGGTATTTAGAAAACTAAAGAAGCGAGAGCACGTGGTGAAGAGATGGAAGTTGATCAGAAAGAAGCAAAAACGAAAACAATGCCATTTTCATTTCAAGATGGTGAGCTCTGCTTTTTAAATTGATAAACAATGCAGCTATTTTTGTATGTTGTTATATTGTTCAAAAATTTTCAATTTCTGGCACCTTGGGATTCTCATTACAATAGTAGCAATTAACTTGTTTTGTAAGCAGCAAATAATTTTATGCCAAAACAACCATCTTTTCTCACCTTATGTGAATGACTTTCTCTCCTTCGCTCTCCCCAGACGTCGGTTCAAACAATAGTGGATATTATGAATTGAATGCTGTTCTAACACATCGAGGCCGTTCGTCGTCTTCTGGACATTACGTAGCCTGGGTTCGAAGGAAGGGTGGTATGTGACGTATCTTAACAGTTTTTAGTAATGAAAATTTTTTCGCATCCTAGCTTCTTCGTCCTTTTATCTTTTTCATTTATTATTCAAATGTTCGATATTTCTAAAATTCTATGCAATAGACTTTTAAAAGTGAATTTTTCACAATCGGTCTCTTTGCTTTCTGTTATCATTTTTTCAACTTTTGAAACGAAATGCTTTAATAGTGTATATGGATCAACCGTGAAGGATGTCCGCACACTTTTGCCAGTTTTCGACCCCCTTCCCTCCCGCTGTCCACGCCCATCCGCTCCTTGCTTAACAACCCCCTCCTCTTGTTCATGGGGACACTGAGTTGGAAGACAAATAAAGAGCTGCAAAAACCATGGAAAAATAAAAATTCCTTGAAAAAGACATGCATACTGCACTTATTTCTTGTTTGCCACGTTATTTTGTCAGTCTTTCACGCAGGAAGATGATGCTAAAATGAACTTTAAATGCCCTCTTCTCTCTTACAGAGATCACACCGAAAAGGATGTCCATTTATAGCTAGACCCCCTCCCTCCCACTATCCACTTTTGTCCGCATTGTTGCTGGCCCCCTCCCTCCCCCAAGGTGTCGACATCCTTAATGAGTGCCCCCATAGTTAATAGAATTTTGGTTTGATTTGCAACCTCGTCTCTGAATTATGCGGGGTTCAGATTACCGTATGCTACTACATTTGGATTTGACATATTTATCATGGATATTTCTGTATTTTTTGATTCGTAATAAGAATAAGCAGTCAGTAACTTTGTTTAAGGACGTTGTAATATCATTCTATCAGCATCTTTAAGTTAAATGAGAGAACTTTTGCGTTCTCTACGTTTTATGTGAACAGATGAGTGGGTTATGTGTGACGATGACAATATATCGCCTGTGTCATCCCAGGAAATCTTGAAGCTATCCGGTGGAGGTAAATTTATTTCTATCTCTTTAAATGTTATGTAATATTTTACTACGGCACTTAATATTATATTATATTATATAATATCATACTATATTATATTATATTATATTATATTATATTATAATGTTATATTATTATATTATATTATTTTATAGTGTATTATATTACATTATCTTATGTTATATTATATTATATTATATTATTATGTTATATTATTATATTATATTATATTATATTGTTTTATAGTGTATTATATTATATTATCTTATGTTATATTATATTATATTATTTATATTATACCATATTATATTATATTGTAGTGTAGTTTATTATATTTATAATACTATATTATATTATATTATATTATATTATATTATACTCGCATTTTCTTATAAGCAGCAAACTTTCTTCTTTCAGCTAGGATGTTTCTTAATATTTCGCCAAATCCAGCATTAATTGTTTCTTAGATTCTTAAGACTTTCAATTGAAATAACCCAGATTTAGCAACTGTAACATGAAAACTAGAATATTCAGGTTTTTTGATATTTGTTTGTTTCTTTTTTCCTAGCTTGAATAAAAATTTTCTTGTAAAAACAGTTTTTCAACTTAAAATCCGAAGCTCAACCTGGCTTTGTTTCTTAAATGTTTCTTAATTCTGGCCTAATTTCAGCCTAATGTTTCGTATAGATAAGTTTCTTATAAATTCATGTAGTTGAAGTCAGACTGATGACAAAATCCATACTAGCTTCAAAGTCATTGTGCTTTTATTTTTGAAAATTTTGAAATTGAAAATTTTGAATTTGAAAATTTTGAAATTGATAATTTTGAAATTGATAATTTTGAAATTGATACTTTTGAAAATCTCAATTTCAGGTGATTGGCACATAGCATACGTATTACTATATGGTCCAAAGAAACTGGTACTTGATGAAGAATAGCGACAACTGGCACATTTCACTGGCACATTGATATGCACGCTAAAAATGTTTAGTAGTTTTAAAAGCTTGAAGATGAGTTACTACTGCAAGCAAACCTTCACGGCTAGTAGCGTTCAGTTTAGATTTGAACATCTTGAAAGAATTTCTTAAATTTTTTGTAAGTTAATGAACTAGGGAATTGTCTTGATACAATAAAACAGTTGGCCAAAATCTTTGTCTATCTAGCTATGTTTCCTCAGAAAATAATGGCTTAAAACGTCCTGCTTAAAGACCAGGAATTTTTTCTTGTATACGGCAGCCCCTAATTAATTTATCGACGTCCTATCTTTTACTTTAGCGCCCCTTCTTGTATATAAGCAGAGACGAAAGTTAAGGGGGTATGGAGGTGAGTTAGCCCCCTTGAAAATCTGTCATTTTCCAGGGCAAAAACGACAATACAATGTATTTTTGCAGGGCAATGTACTGGACCCATGATATTTTGATTAAGTACTGTTAATAAAAAAGAAGGCCCCAGACAAAATTTGCGCAGGGCAACCTTCTGACACCTCCGCAAAAATATGTAAATAGGTTGAAATTACGTCCTTGCATGTAAGGGGTCATTCATCCGTTACATAACCCCATATTTACCGTTTTTAATACCTCCTCCCCCTTTCGTAACGCTCCGAACTATAGCTCTCCATGTGAATTACACAAAAGCGTTACAAATTAACTAACCCCCCTCTCTCCCTAGAGACGTTTCGTTGACGAATGATTCCCAAACGCCTATTCATTTACACTTTTTTATAAGAAAAAGTTTGTAAGAAAATGAGGCTCAAATGGTCAAAATCTTAAGAAAATCACAAAGCTCAGTTTCCAAAATTAAATGTTTTTATTGGCCAAAAATCAATACTACATCATTATTACATTCAAAATGTTAAAGATGGAATTCAAATTCGAGTAGACAAGATGAACAAAGAAAAGGTAACCAATTTTAGCCAGTTTATTTCAGTTAAAGTTACGAAAAGTTTAAGAAAATCTCAGGCTCAATTTAGGGAAAAGTTAAGAATAGTGAGGCTCAGGCAAAATGATAATTTACCTTAAAAACACGTATGTAAGTTATATAGGCCTCTTTATACTAATAAGGCCTGCTGTGTCTTGCAAAGCCTATCTTTGTCTTCGGTAGCCTTCATTTGTGAATATGTACTGTATTCCTGAACGGCTGACCTGCAAAATTTCGTACTGTGGAACTGGAGTTATATGCTACGGCACATTAAGCCTGGCGCACACAGCACGATTTTTGTCGCTGGCAACAGAGATCTTGTCTTCTGTCGTCAGCGACGAAAAAGAACAAAAATCTTCGTCCTCAGCGACGAAAATCTTCGCCCTCAGCGACAAAAATCGTGCTGTGTGAGCTCGACTTTAGGCTGCAATTATAGCTGAACAGGTAATCACATTGGAGATCAAGACCCGTTTGATGAGTTAAGAACGACCGGTCAGGCATGTGATCACAATTCAATAAACTGCGCCTAGTCCCTTTATTTGTAAACATGAAATTTACATCAAAATAATGCAATTCTTATTTATTATATGAGTTCCTTCGACTTTTGAATTCAACAGCGTGTGTAAATAAATATTTTGTAGCAGAAATATGAGGTAAGCAGTTTTAAAATTTTCGGTCTCGTCGCATTTTTGTTATTTCCGTATGCGTCGTAACTGCTCACTGGAAATCGCTGATTTTAAGCGTTTTGTACAACCTGTTGGCCTGTTTGTTGTAAATTGCGTGCAAAATTAGAATTTTTCTTCAACATGCAATTTCCTTGCAGACTGTGTGAAATATGATCTGTTTAGAAAGTCATTGTGTTGTGAGAGATAGTTGAATATGGACGATATGAACAGCTTTTGATCTTAAATTCAACCCTCTTTATCTTTCAATTTTTTAGTTCTGATAGTTAAAAACCGCTTGTATCTTCCTCTTCTTATCTTGCTTAATGATACTGACGGCATGTTCTCCTGGAGCCAGAGGGATTTTGTGGGCCAAAATAGATGAAGGAAGCAAAATAGATGAAGGAAGAGAGTCTTGATGGAGCCCTTAGGACTTAGAGAGATGCCGAAGCATTTTACCAACTCATTTTTTAGCATCGACTCCTTTGCACATTCATTTGCTTTCGCTGATGTTAAATTCATCTCTGTAACACGCTTCCATATTTAGTTTAATTTTCCTAGAATCCTTGTCGTAGCATTGGCTGGGCTTGGGGATTGTCTTTTAGGACTGAGCGAACTAACCCACGCACAGAAACCACATCTAGCGATAACGTTCTTATTATTATCATTAGTCAACAGGTAACATTGTGATAGGCCTATAATCTACTTTGTTGCTGCGATCATTCTTCTTAAAAAGACAACTTAAACCGCCTTCCTTCTGCTCATCAGAAAATTGCCCATTCCTAATCATGACGTGAAATAGTTCCATCAAACGATAGGCCACTATATCACCAGTGGTGATTTCCAAAAATGTTAACAAGGGGGGCTCTAGGAACAACCACGCCCATATGTTCAAAGATGGAAACATGATAATTTAGTTTGATACTGACACAGTATAATCAACAATAAGAAATTCCTCAATAGTCATATAGCAGTGCACAATTGATCATAGCACTTTGGAAGCAAGGCCAATGAACTCTGAAAAGCCAAGCCCATGCAAGAGTTTTAGGTTGCTGAGCCCCCCAAAATGAGCAGAAATTTTAACAAGGGGGCTGCGCCCCATGAGTCCCCCTAAAAATCACCCCTGTATATCACCATGATCTTTCACTATCTTTGCCGGTATTCCAGGGTGATGAGCATTTTTTGTGTTTAACTTCTGAACTTGATCAAAAATGTCGTTTAGGGAAGCCTCATGGAGGGAAAATTTTCCTTTTTGTATATTCATTATCACCATCATTTGGCATTTTATCAATTCTATCCTTCTCTACTCACCTATTCCACGTTTTTTCATGTCTTAAAGACTAATAGAGAATCTTGCTTCCTTGCTAAGTTTCGTTTGGTGGTGATTCTGTTTCTGATCCTAAGCGATTATATACCATCGAGTAGCTGTACTGTGCAATTTTGTATGCTAACCGGTTGGTGTAAGGGTTTTGAATAGTGTTGGCAACTTTTGTCCGTCATTATGGCCCTATTACAAATGTCATGAGCATTTTACCGATATTCATAATGGCAGACATGCATTCATAATGGCGGAAATGTACCAGCTAAGCGGACCTCTTAACATAACCCTAACCACGTGGAGGTAAGAGCTAAGATTAGTTGTTTCATGACCCCTAACCCTAGCAAATAAACGCACACATCATAAGTTATCTAGTAGTATATAATCTAAGGGGGCAGACCGTCTTCTTCTCAGAGAGGTACATGTATGCACCAGCACTCTGATATAGACTTTATTTATCTACTAAAAAGTTTATTAACTTTACCTTCTTTATCTATTTTAATTTTTCTCCCTTAGGTTTCAATTTCTGCTAGTATTTTTAGCGATTGCTTGCACGTCAGGCAAAGAAGGTAAGTCAAATTTTCTCTCTGAAAAATTGATACGATACTCCCACAGTAATTTTGTTAATTCCCCTACCTTATTGTCCAATGCAATTAGATGCATGCCTTTGGGGGAAGGCCCCCGTGTTAAACTCACCTTGACCTTACTGTTTTACTATTTCTATCAAACAGTTAGCTAATAGTAGTTATAAGCACAAAGGGGCGGGGGTGGCCCCCAATAATTTATGGCATGAAGATGTAAAGCAGTTCGTGGTTTTACAGGTATAAGCAAAATCAATAATGAATATCAAAAATAACAATTAAGAACAACATACATTAATAACAAACAAATGTTCCAACTCTAAAAGTTCAATCAGTCCAATAACAGCTTTCGCAGCAACGGTAAGTGACAACGGTAACGATAACTTCCACGTCTTCAAATAATAACTGTAACGGCGACTTTTATCATACGGTAACGATAACTGCGAACGACTTCAACTGATTGACACCAGCACATCAACGTACACGATTGTACTCAAACTCACGGCGACCACACTACTCGGCAACTTGAACACGACTGACTCAACAAATAAGTACAGATACTGATATCACGTTAACAATACACTTACAATAGAAATTACTTTAAACACAGAGGTGATGGCAACAACGTGGCGATCAAAGAACATGAACTGTGGATGACTACAAAGAACAGGAATCAACAAAAATGAACGAAACATTTAATTTTAAATGAAAGATTTTGCTATTTCTACCAAACAGTTAACTAATAGTAGTGATAGTCACAAAGGGGGCGGAGGGTGGCCCCCAATAATTTATGGCATGAAGAGAATTCACAAAACTTCATAAAAATCATTCATAGGTAGTGATGATCGATAACTTTCAAGTGGCTTTCAGCCCCCTCCAAATAATTTTCAAAGTGTTTATCACTAACCAACAGGGTCAACTATTGTTCCCATCTGTCAGCTGTTCTCAAATAGTGGGACATGTCCTACAAGGGGGGCAAGATACAATGCTAGAGGGGGCGCATATTACCCCGAGGAACAGCTATACCAATGGTTCCAAACCACCGTGCCGCGGCGCATTAGTGTGCCGCGCGGAATGATTATTGATGTGTTGCGAAGCAATTTCATTTTTGAATTTATTTCAAGTGATTCAAATTTCCAATAGACAGTTGAAAGTTAGCATATCGAAAGTTAGCATATGGAGTAGAAATTGTTCATGTTTGGTGATAGGTGTGCCGCAAATATTTAAAGAACTCAATAATGTGCCGCGATAAAAAGGGTTGGGAGCCGCTGAGCTATAAATATTAAGTTTTGTATAGACAACGGTCTTATGTATAGTGAGTGGGGGGTGCGAAATATTTTCTTTTTCCATAGGGGGGCCTTGCAGCAAATTATTGAGAAACACTACCGTATGTAATGTGGACAATTTGTTTCACAGGGTCAAAAAGAGCTCAGATATCCGGCTCACATGGTATTGATCCGTATGGTACTATTACTGCCGTAATACCGCCTGTGGCAGGTAAATCTTATTCAAATTTGTAACTTTGCGTTGCTGTCTTGTGAATATTTTGCGTCATGCCAATAAACAGCAGTCAGGCACCACAAGTGTGGTATACCGGTATTCAAAGTCCTTCTCAAAGCTTCACTTTATTTACTTACAACAGCAGTTTTTCCTATTTACACGAGAACGCGCGCACGTGCAGAAAGACGAAGAAACGAAGTCGCATATATACAGGTGTGCCACGCAACACAAGTATCCACACCATACGTAAACACACAGGCACGCGCTACACAGGCACACGCCACGCAGACACGCCACACAGACACAAGCCACACAGACGTATGCCAACAGACACAGGC
>OLMO02000252.1:2926934-2942011 GCA_900291935.2 Cassiopea xamachana | reverse complement strand
GGCTGGTCCACTGGTAGCTCCGCAAGTTTAACTTCCCACTCCATTCTCACATGCCGAGCGCCAGACGAGAAGGCAATGAGTACCATTTTAAAAGTCGTTGGTATGACTCGGCCGGGGCTCGAACCCACGACCTACCGGTTGTGAGGCAGACGCTCTACCACTGGGCCATCATTATTGGAGAGCGGGACTTAATAAATTTCTTGAAAGGACTTTGACTATTTTTTGATCAGTTTTAACAAAAATTGTTTACATTGTTATCACCATCAGGCCCACTTATTATATCTTTTGCCGAAGAAGACAAGATTGGTCAAATCCAGACTTATTAGCAGTCTAGCTTTTTGTTACAACTATCTTTTATTACTGTGCTTTTTAAACTACAATGTTCGGAAAAAATTGCTCATCTTCCCCAAGATTGTCGATATAAACTGAGTGTCTTGGGGAATCGAGAATTTACTGAATAACTCCGCGCATTGAAGTTTTGAAGTACATATATATCAATAAAGAAAGCAAATTACAGGAACAACATGCAGAAAAATATATCCAAGAGTTGTCGACTCAGTACTTCCTCGAAGCCTAATGGTCAAAGTTAATGTGTTCTCAACACAAATCTTCGTAACTCGAAAACTCGTCTCCTCCATGTCTATTATTCTCAAAACAACTCTGTTCACCACTGTGTTCTCAACACAACTCCCAATCTGCATGCTCCATGTCACATGAGCAATTCAATTCAATTCAATTCATAACACATAAGTAGCCATTTGTAAGCTACCTGAATATAGTGAGGCTTACATTTGTATGTAGAAATATTAATATACTATGAAGTTTTAAAAAAAATAATAAGCTGATGATTTGGATTAAATCAGAATACCGTTGATATTAGAGATTTAAAACTTATGGAAAAGCCTCATTTTTAGGTGGATTTAAATCTCCCTTTCAGGTTTCTCACGAAGGTTGCAGTAGCTCACGCACTTTTAGATGTAAAAGAAAAGTACACAAAGAAAGATGGTCGAAAACTTGGTGACGCCTTAAAAATTGCAAAGACGGACTTGTTTGACGTGTCAGGAAGAGACGAGAAGCATAAGATCCTTGTAGTGCTCTCTGATGGAGCTGCGGGGGATTCATTCAACGAATTTTCGCAGGCGCTCAAAGATATGGCTGTGTCAATATACTTTGTAGGTAATGGCGACCATCAATGCAATTCAATTCATTGTTCTACCAGCAGTAATATATATTGCTCAGGGGCGAAATAGAATTAATTTTTTAGGGGCTAAAGTGAAATATCTTCCGAAAATTTCCTTAATTATCGCCTCTCATAATACACGTTTTTTTTATAAGAAACATGTCTATAAGAAACACGAGGCTGAAATCAGGCAAAAATTAATAGACGCTTAAGAACACAGGCAGGCTGAGTTTTAAATAATAACTGTTTTTACAAGAAAATTTTTCACCAAACTAGCAGGAAAATATAATTAACATCCATCACATGCCTCATAAAACCTGAGCATCCCATTTCTTGTACCACAGTTGCCTAATCTGGGTTGTTATTTTCATTGGAAGTCTTTGTATATGAGAAACATTTAAAGCTGGATTTGACGAAATATTGAGAAATATCCAGGATGCAGCCAAAGAGCTTATTCTTTATAAAACGACGTATGGCCGTATGGTACTTGTGGCCTCTCAAATTAGTACTTGTGGTCGTTCTCCCTATCTGCAGATTGTGCACAACTGCTGATTGTGCACAACGTTGATACCAGCTGTAGCATATATGTAAATTAAAAAAAATTGTAGCATTTGTAATTAGGTTTTATTTATCATAGCATTAGTATGCTATACCTTTTTAGAAGCCAACGGTAAATAAATTGATCATATCATATCATATCATACATCATATATCATATATCATATTGTATCATATCGTATCATATCGTATCATATTGTATCATATCGTATCATATCATATCATATCATATCATATCATATCATATCATATCATATCATATCATATCATATCATATCATATCATATCATATCATATCATATCATATCATATCATCATATCATCGTATCGTGCCATATATCATATCATCGTATCGTATCATATCATATCATATCATACCGTATCATATCAATCATATCATATCATATCATATCATCGTATCGTATCATATATCATATCGTATCGTATCATATCATATCATACCGTATCATATCATATCATATCATATCATATCATATCATATCATATCATATCATATCATATCATATCATATCATATCATATCATATCATATCATATCCTATATCGTATCATATCATATCACATTATATCGTATCGTATCATATCATATCATATATCATATCATATCGTATCGTATCATATCAACATTTATCATATATCATATATCATATATCATACATCATATATCATATATCTATTTGGAGTTTGAAAAATTTGATAAAGTAGAAAACTCTGAAAATTCGGGTAGATTTTGTGCTTGGAGGCTTAAGCCGTAATGGTTTGTCACGTGTTCTAGAGTCTTATTCAAATTAGGCATATATTTACGGTGATAGCCTCGATTGTGTGTCAAAAGTACGCCCAGATCATTGAAATCCAGGGATTCTTCAACGAAAAGAGGCTATGCAGATTAATTTCACGATTTCATATTGAAGAATCTTTCAGCTTTGAAAAGTTCTTCATCTTTGGTTGGTCCATTCTGGCACTTCTGTTTGCATGCTTCTGTTTGAATTTTCTGATAGGCCCAAAAGCAAATTTGAAGACGGAGCAAGTGAAAGCCCTTGTCTCGGACAAAGATGATTGGTTCTCCTTTGTCACTGATGATTACGAGAAAATGATTCGTGATGTTGCGCCAGTTTTCCCGCCAATTGGATGCACCGGTATGATTTATACTATTATATTTTGTTATTTTTCTCCTCCGCATAGCTTCTCCAGATTGAATATTGCATTAGATACTGATAGACCCTGAATCCGGTTATATATAAAATAGGATTGAGATGTTTGATATGAGGAACTTTTGCAATTAAACTGAAGGATAGAAGATCCGATTGGTTCGTAGGTTGATTTATCGATTCATAAATTGAGAATCTGATCTATGGATTAATTATAAGATGCGTGGATTGAGAAGCTGACTCATGGATTTATTAAAGGATTCTTGGATTTTTAAACTGACTCGTGGATTTATTAAAGGATTCTTGGATTTTAAACTGACTCCTGGATTTATGGATTAGTTAGACGATTCATAGATTGATAGAATGCCCCCCATACAGCAACCCATCACTTGTGAGCCATACATGAGACTAGAGCCAATGAGAGGGGAACAAAAGGGGGGCTATATCCACGGTCACAAGGTCTTAGAGGCCTCAAGGTCGGTGTGGTCTTGCAAAGCAATAGCAGAAGTGGTTTTCCGGAACTCAATCGCAGAACATTTCTGCTGTGTTCGGAAAACATTGCTCATATTTCCCTAAGATTATCGATTTAATCTGGGTGTCTTGAGGAATCGAGAGTTCACTGAATAACTCTGCGCGTTGAAGTTTTTGAAATATATATATATATATATATATATATATATATATATATATATATATATATATATATATATATATATATATATATATATATATATATATATATATATATATATATATATATATATATATATATATATATATATATATATATATATATAAAGAAAAGGAAATTACAGCAACAACATACACACAACAAGTCCAAGAGTTCTCAACTCAAATGCTTCCTCGAAGCGTAATGTTCAATGTCAATATTCTTCTCCGAAGTTCTTCGTTCTCCACTATGTTCTCAATAACTCCCCTTCTCGTATCTCGTGTCTCATCCATGCGCATGCTCCATGTTACATGATATAGGATTTCAATTCAAATCATAACATGCTGTTCCTTCTCTGCTCTCATTTCTAACAGAGTCTTTTCCTTCTCTTTTGCCACAAGGCATCTGAATTCTCTCCGCAGTCCTGCATGAGAACAATTGGAATTTTCTCCCAGTATTTCATTACAAATTTCACGTGCTGAATATAAATTCGCTAGTTGTTGGTGCTTTGATCGACCATTCAGTTATTCTAAGGGACCAGAATCCTGGATAGGGAGCTGGAAGATATTTTCATTGGTACCAAAGCTTTTTGATGGCCCCTCAATCTCCCCTCTGAAAATCTTAATGACCCCTTCATTATGGGGCTGGTAATTCTTTATGTCCACCTGTCCTCGTATGTGAAAGCTTAATACCATTTTCCTGAGTAACTACTCACAGTGCAACGGTATTAGACAGGGGATTGAAAAAATTCTAAATTTAATAAACGGGAGGTCAAAATAAACGAGGGGGCTGGAATTTGAGAAATTGCATTAAATTATATAACGATGGAAGGAACAAAAACAGGTGGTCATAAAGCTTAAAACTAAAACATATACAACAGCACTCTATTTTGCCTTAAGTATTGGACGTGAATAGTACTAACAAAGAAAGGAAATGAAATGAGGGGTTCGTAACAATGTCAATTTTCTTAAAATTAATAAATGGGGGTCCTAATAAGGACCGGGGGTTGGAAACAAATCGAAAAATTAATAAGCTAGGGACGTTTATTTGACACCTGAGAGTAATGTATGTTATCCATCTATAATTATCTACATTCAGCTGTAAATAAACAGCGATAATCATGATAGTGATAGTGAAACTGAAACTGTGTGATATAACTTATATCTTATATATAACTGAAGAATATTACAGATAACGTTAATAACAGTTTGAATGATTTGAAATATGTTGGAGAAAGCTTATGGTTATTTTTAATGCCCCTTTGTTATGATTTTACTTTTGATAACCTCAATTGAAACCCAAGAACTTTTGATGACCCCTTTAAATAGATTCCGACCCCCTATTCTACATTGATAATTTTCTTTTCTTTTGTTATATACCAATATTTAAAATATAAACAACAATATCATAGGACTGTACGAACGTAAAAGCGCTTTACCACACTACAAGGACGATACCACGGAGTACAAGATATCATGACAACTCCGCAGCCATTGTCATTTAGGACACGTAGCTACACGAAAATTAAATATACAACTACGATAAACATACAGACGCTAATTACTAAAAGTTACTAAAGATTTTACTTAGGCTTGCTTTATTTTGTTCGTGGGGCTAACTTTAGGCAGTAAAATCGATATACATCTATAGCTTGGTAAGTTTAGCGAACAATTTGAAAAAATTGATAATGAATGGTCCCTAGTGACTTACACATTCGATTTCCTTTGTAGTCGACATTGTTTTTGTACTTGTCCCTAATGACTTACACATTTGATTTCCCTCGTAGTCGACATTGTTTTTGTACTTGTCCCTAATGACTTTCACATTTGATTTCCCTCGTAGTCGACATTGTTTTTGTACTTGTCCCTAATGACTTTCACATTTGATTTCCTTTGTAGTCGACATTGTTTTTGTACTTGTCCCTAATGACTTTCACATTTGATTTCCTTTGTAGTCGACATTGTTTTTGTACTTGTCCCTAATGACTTACACATTTGATTTCCCTCGTAGTCGACATTGTTTTTGTACTTGTCCCTAATGACTTTCATATTTGATTTCCTTTGTAGTCGACATTGTTTTTGTACTTGTCCCTAATGACTTACACATTTGATTTCCCTCGTAGTCGACATTGTTTTTGTACTTGTCCCTAATGACTTTCACATTTGATTTCCTTTGTAGTCGACATTGTTTTTGTACTTGTCCCTAATGACTTACACATTTGATTTCCTTTGTAGTCGACATTGTTTTTGTACTTGACTGCACCAAAGGTGACGATGCGAAACTTAACGAACAAAAGGCATTTATCAGGCATTCAATTAGTGGCCTCAACATCGGAACGAGAGGAGACCATGTGTCCGTTGTTACGTATGGTGGCAAAAGCGAAGTCAAATTTAATTTGAATAAGTAAGTACACTTGAAGTTTTTAATGTAATTTTATCAACCTACTGTCACTTATACGTCTTTATAGGACACATTTCTATCAGAGACCTGAAATTAGGAAAGAATCCACCTTTTCGACGCAAAATCCACGTTTTGCATGGGGTCATATGACCTTTAAAATAGCGCGCTATGATTGGTTAAGATGTTATCTTTGTAAATAGAAGCGCGAAAACTGGGACAAGTCTGTGGCCGTTTGCTGTTAATGTGAAGAAACCTTTCTATTAGTTTGAAAACTAGAAAAGTTCGTTGATTTTTACTCTACGAATCTACCGTTGAGTGACATAGAAAAACTAGAGGTTTATGGCTTGTGGATGTTCCTGCTATCAAGATTGCAGACTTGGAGGTCACGTTGGTGAAGGCTTTAATCAATTTAGGCCGTGAAGGCAGTGTTGATTTTCACAAAAACCCTGTTCTTCATGGTATGAGCATTTTATCGCCTGTAGTCGTAGTGGTATTGCTTTTAGTAACAGCGTTTCGCCATTTTAAGTAGTTGCAGTTACATTTAAGAACCATAGGCAGGCTGAGTTTCAAATTACAACTTGAAGAGACCGTTTGTAAACAAAATTTTTTAATTAAACTAGGAATAAAATACAAGCGACATAGCTATTTAGTGCCTCACAAAAACTGAGCATCCTATCTCTTGCGTCACAGTTGCCAAATCTCGGTTGTCATTGTTATTGGAAGTCTAAAGAATTTAAGAAACTGTTAAGAAACAATTAAGGCTGGATCTGGCAGTATCTTAAGAAACATCCAGAGGCTGAAAGCAGAAAGTTTGTTTTTTATAGAAAAACGAGTATATGCCTGCAATTTTACTACTACACTCCAGTAAAATTGAGGTTCAGGCCGGCTGTTCTTAATTTTCCCCAACTTTTGAGGCTGAATTTTTCTCAATTTGCTCTTAAATTAGTAGCTTGTAGGCCATTTAGAGATACATAGAAAGACAATATAAGAGACAATATTGGATGTCTTCATTGATTGAGAGCCAAATGTCACTAACTAGATGATTTCTCTTGCATATTAATTTCCTCTTATTGAAAAAGTTTACAAACAATTATAAATAGACAATGTTAGTACAGTACCAGTTTCGCTAGGAGCAACTAATTTGCGAAAATGGAAGACAAAAAGTCTCAAGGCTGTCAATTCTTCTCAGACTAACAGGGAAAGGATGTTTCACTTCCATTTGTTAATGAAAAGCTTCTGCATCGTTTTCCAAACATAAATTTTACGATAAGGCTTCAGGCTCAGCCTTGTTCTTAATTTTGTCTCAATTTTCCACCAAATTTCAGGCTCGTGCTCTTTTAAAATTTTTCTCATAAAAATAGAGTGTATTTTATCATAGATGATAATGTACAGTAATGGGACTAGCTTTAAGCTCTCTTTCGCCATCTTTATTATACAACAGGAAGCTAGCATCTCTGATTTTTCCCATCCAAATGACATTTTTCACATGTCTTTCAGTTCCTATGATGCTCGCATATAGCAACTAGCTTATCAATCTCATCTTTATATTTTTGAATACTCCATCATTTTTCCTTGGTTTTTTTGAACAGAAAGTCCCACCTTGCTCAATTTTCTGTCGCTTTGCAAGAGCTTGAGTGTGGCAAGGGAGGAGCAGCCGACGCAGCGCCTGCCCTTGGCCTTGTAAAAGGTACGTCATTCATTCATTTGTTTCACAATTTACGTCATTCATTCATTTGTCACAGAATCTCGATTGCATCGCTAACATAGAACACTAGATTATATGGTCTTTCCATATCTATATGGTCTTTTGTAAGATCTTTATATTATATGGTCTTTGCATCTTTCTTAAAAATCTTTTATATGGTCTTTCCATATGTTTATATTTCACTCATTCAAAGAATGCAAAACCGAACCTCTTAATATCTTTCTTCACCAAAACAACCTGCCGTAATATCCCAAAGTTCTACTCTGCACATTTCAGGATGACTCAAAACCATCTAAACTTTTTGACGTCATACGGAAACTCAATCTCGCTGCAGATGTACACTGATGAGCATGCGCAGAACTGAAGAGCTAGACGGCAAAAAACTGAGATGGCTTTGAGCCATCCAATAAGGTGCCGATCTTGTGAGAGGCACTGGAACACCAGCAACAACATGTGCAGTTTTTGAAGTTTTTTATATCATAGATGTGATCAATTGGCAAATTGAGACTGCCAATTGCGGGCTCTTTTGCTCAGCCTACACACCAAACTCAATTGCAAAATTGAAATTTGACAAAAATATCCAGAAAATGCCGAATAGGAAAGAAAATTTTGGTTGCAAACCTAGTGAAAGTTCTTTGAATAATGAATTTCCTGAAAATCCTTTGTGGTCAGCAACATTTCCTTAAAAAAAGGAAATTTCATTGAAAGTGGAAGCACTGTCTATGAACTCTGATCAGCATGTGAAAATGAAATAACATGAAACAAGATTCAAGGAAATTTTACAGAAAAAATTTTATCTTGATAAGGAAACTTTATTGAAAACAAGAAATAATTTTCGGGAAATACAATCAGAGAAAAGTGGTAGCACTGTTTATAGATGTAATTTTTAGTATTCATAAGCTAAAATATTTTTGCTACCTGTAGATGTTTTCGAGAAGTCAGGCCATCAGGGCTCCATCAACGTAACCGTCTACGTATCTGGAAGCAAAACAGCAAGCAACATTGCGGATCCCGCAAAGGCCTTGCGCAACATGGGCGTGAGGGTTTACGGTGTGGGATACGGAAAAGACGTTAGTGAACAACTTTTCACTATTTAATCTAATCTATATTGTATACTATTACAAAGCTTCATTATTATTTTTGCAATCTTTAGCTATGAGCTACTCTGTTGTAGATAGCATCCTTAAATTGGATTCTAGAAATATCTGGCTTACATTACAGTAGGCCTAATTATCATATCTTCCTAGGACATCTTTTAACGCTCTTGGCATGGTGGGGCACGTGCTCATTTCTCATTTTTAATCAAAACGCTATAATGAAGCCTAGCGCACACAGCACGATTTTTGTCGCTGGCAACAGAGATCTTGTCTTCTGTCGTCAGCGACAATAAAGAATTTCTAGCATATTTGATGTTGAAGATCGTCGTCAGCGACAAAAACCTTTTATATGTGTTTCCCGCACACAGCAAGTTTGCATCGCCAGCGACAAAAATCTTCGTTCTCAGCTACGAAAATCTTCGTTCTCAGCGACGAAAATCTTCGTTCTCAGTGACGAAAATTTTCGTCCTCAGCGACGAAAATCATGCTGTGTGCGCTAGGCTTAAGCAAAAAGGTACTTTCGTGATGTTTTGTCCTCGTTACTCACATACAGCCGAGTCAAGAGGCCCATTACTGATGGGGGAAGCCAAAAAGTTTGATAATGAGTAGTGGTACAGAAAATACGGCCTGGCGGGGGGCATTTATCCCACCATTCAGTACGTTAAAAGATACACTGAATTTTCCTCCGATCTACTTTCCAGTGGTAAAGTTGTTACTCGTGAACGCACTTTTTTTCAGGAATATAGTTTGTAACAATATCGAGGTTCTACGTCGCTAAAATTTAAGAATAATTTGAGAATAGTATGAGTCTCAAGCTTCATCAAGACATAAAAGTTTTTGTTTATCCTAGTCATGTATCTTCTTGGCTCCCAAGACAATCGTGCCATAGATTTGAGTACCATTTATAGAAAAAGAACGAGAAAAAACAATTGTTGAATATTGATTAAAATTAACAGAATGAACAAACTACTTCATGATAGTTTTGCATTAGGAATTCAAATTATTTATGCGTGGCAGCCCCATGAGTCCAAGGCATTGAATTTCAGGAGGCTGTGATGGAAGAAGTAGTTGCACTTTTGTTTTATCGATACAAAATATAAACTCTTGCTTAGTGTTATGATATGTTAAAACATCAACGAGATTGGAATACATTCCTTGAAGTTTTTGTCGGAGTTGCACCCTTGATATTTAAAAATAATTTAGGGACAATTCCAGGCTCAAAATCAGAAAAACTTTAAGAATATGGAGGCTCGGCAGAAAGTTAGATATTCTTATTAAAAGGAGTGAATCTTGACTGAAATTTCTGTTTGGATGTGTTATGATTGTACGGTTCAATTGTACACGTCCTCGTCAAAAGTAATGGAACGACAGCGACAAAAATGGCGTCCTAATTTTCTTACCCAGCTCGTAGACAAAAACTCATCTTTACTATTTGGCGCCAAAATTGACTCTGCTACGCCAAAAAATGCACAGAAACAAAGCAGGAATTTTCTATGTTTTTGCTAAAGTAATTGGTTTAACGGCATTTGAAAAAAGTAGCCAGTAAATCTGTATAAAGAAATCACAACGAAATCTCAAAAATTACGTGAGATTCCATTGTCGTTCCAATACTTATGACGAGGAAGTGTAGCTTAATTCCAAAACACTTACCTTTAATTAATTACAATTGTTGTTCAGGTGAATGAAGATGATATGAAGAAAATAGCATCGCTACCAAGTGATTACTTTGTCCATGTGAAGGATGACGAAAAGAAAATGGTAGCAATGGTTGGACATGTACTATTGAACCACCTTGGTTAGTATTAGCCTTTATTTTGGGAATTTAAAATTGAGATTTGCCTGGAATATGGCCCATTAATGGCGTCCAGTCTTGAGGTATTGGAATAAAAACCATGCGCGCCCTCAAAGGGATTCTCCAGGTCCTACAATAGGAAATGAGAGAACAATAAAGCTAGGGTTAATTGTATGAAGATACATTGTCCGTATTCAAACAGTGCACAATAGGGCTTTGTCTCATTACAATTGGCAAAAGTTTTCTTGGCTCCCCAAGACAATCGTGCCATAGATTTGAGTACCATTTATAGACAAAGAACGAAAAAAAACAATTGTTGAATATTGATTAAAATTAACAGAATAAACAAAGTAGTAGTTTTGCATTGGGGAATTCAAATTATTTATACGTGGCAGCCCCACAAGTCCAAAGAATTGACGTTCAGGAGGCCGTGATCGAAGAAGTACCTACTATTTGCATAATCTAAATTGTTAAACTTTTATTTAACTATAGACAATTAAGACAATTCTAAACAGTTGTTTACAAGACAATTTTTTTCAATGTAAAAAACGAGAGCTTACTTTGCCTCACCAATAAGTCAATTCCAGATCCTTGTTACACGTTTTTTTTAGATGAGAAACCTAGCTCACGGCCTAGTACTAAAAGCTTCTTAATTTTTGGCCACGCTTTAGTTTTAAAAGTATCTTAAAAGTTCATTAGTTTAGCGAACTAAATTGCTGTGAAAGTGTACGTAAAGCGTGAATGTTGCAATCTGTTTATCCTACAACAAGCAATGTGCGTCCGTGGGAATTCGATTCTGAAGCAATATCGTATTCACATTGTTGTAGTTAAGTTGTACGTTGAACCAGGTAGCGATGATGCAAATGTGCTATTTTTCTAAAGTCTCTTAGCTCTTTCCTTGTAATTTTTTAAAATTCTTAGGCTGTCCAGTACTAGGTTGCTTAAAAATTGGTTTCTTATAAAAAAACATGTACTCAAACTGCAGATGTTTTTTACTCATTCTCAGCTTTCATGAATGGTACTAGCAGTTGGTATTTCTACTTCTTAGACGTGCTGTCATTCCTCGATTGAAAGGCTTTGCAAATTGATTTGAAGAATGCTTTGTTCTACTATGCAACTTTGCAGTGTACAAATGCACGTTTTTTCTATAAGAAACAGTAAACTGAAATTAGGTAAAAATTCAGAAACATTTAAGAGACACAAGCAAGCTGAGTTTCAAGTAATAACTTGAAAAAAGCTGTTTTGGAATTAGTAAAACAAGAAAGAAAATAGAAACATCATCCATTACATGTCTCAAAAAACCTGACCATCCTTTTTCTTGCACCGCAGTTGCCTAATCTGGGTTGTTATTATCATTGGAAGTCTTAAGAATTTAAAAAGCAGTTTAGAAACATTTAAAGCTGGATTTGTCGAAATATTAAGAAACATCCAGGCTGAAAGCAGAGAGTTTATTTCTTACTAAAAAGCATGTATTCTGTTGATATCGAAAACTTCCTTGTTTTCAATAATTCTTGATATTTTATTTTCAGCCGAACTGAAAGGACTTGCAAATCGTGCTGCAAGCCTAGGCCATCACAGTTGGCTACATTCTCCCATTGGAGTTGGTGGCGGCCTTTATGACTATGGTGGCTGGGGAGGAGCGTACATGAAGTCACTTATTGAGCCCTCTTCATACAGTGATGAAAGTCTACAGAATCTACAAGACGACACGGCAAACGTCTTGAAGGAAATCGCCAATACAGGCGTAGATCAAGATGGCTTCACTTCGTCTATTAGTCCAAAAGCACCAGAATTGTCAGGCGCGTCTTCCGAAGACAGCGTTGCAGAATATGGTAAAGACAAGCAGCAGGAATCAATAAGAGACGAGAGTGGCGTGGACCGCGCGAAAATAGAAAACGAGCCGTTGTCCGTTCCAGCTTTTGACGCGTCGCAGGGTGATTATTTTGTCGCAAGGAAACCCCATACAAGAGATTTTTCTAATAAGAAACGCACTGTTCGGCCAAAGCGAGGCAAGAAGAAGTCGTATAGGAGGCGAAAATCGCACAAGAAAGCTGCGACAAATAGAAACAACATCGAGGGTAGTATAGAAGGAAAAAATGAGACCGCAGGAAAGAATGAAACCGAGGCTAGTTCAAGTGTACAGGAGGCCTCAAAGGATAGCACAAAAGCTAGCGGAGATGTGGCCAATGAAACTGCGACAGTTAGCGGCCAAAATCTCACAGCGTCTTCTAACGCGACGCCGTCAACGAGAGGGAAGATTGACCCGTATTCCAACATCGGGTCCGATGTGTCTTCGATGGAAAGTGCCTCAAATATGAAGATAAATATCGACAAGGATTCTTCAACCTCTGAGAGTTCAACTGAATCTGGAGAGGTGAGAAGCCATGCTCCTGGGCAGGGGAAGACTGAAACGTCATCTGATGTGCACAATGACATCATAGATACGGCACGAGAATACAAAGAAGATAACAAAGAAGCGGAAAAGATAATTTCTAAAATGAAGGAAGGGGTTGCGGTGAAGAAACATATGACGAAAGACGAGGTGAAATCCCTAGAGACTCCTGTGCATGCGTTGGTGAAATCGATCTTCCACAAAGCCGCAAAGAATGTTATGAAGGATTTTTCAAAATCAAATGGCCTACAGAACATTGCCAAGATGCTGGTGAAAGCCGCTGTGCATAATGCGATGTTGGGTAGGCCATCCGCTGAGAAGGCGTTGGAGATTGCAGAGAAAGCGAAGAAACAGAGCAAACAGCCGCGATCGAAGAAGAACGCGAAGAAGAAGAAAGCGAAAAAAGCGCATACTCGATCGTTGAAGAAGAAGCTTGACGCAGCGAAGCTGGTGAAGGATGATCTAATGGCTATCGGACGGCAGAAGGTAACGAAATCTGGAAGTAAAATCGCGAAAAACAAGATAGAAAAGACTGAAAGCTCTGTTGTGAATGAAGAATAGAATGGCAAGAAAGAAACGTCACTCTTAATGTAAGGGCCATTCACATATTACGCCGCGCAAAGGGGGTGGGAGAGATTTTTTGATTTTTGTGACCAAGTGTGACAAGGGGTGGGTGGTTTGCTTTTGGAGTGTGATGTCACATTTTTTAAATAATGTGATATTTAGCACATTTGGCCTCAAAATAGCAAATCTGGCCCTTTTCTTAGAACAAATTTGGCTCCACCTCTAAAAATAGACTGGCAGTCTTATTTTGATTCCATTTTGGCCATTTTCACTGTTTCATTTGCACGATTTTTAATAAGAAAGATATTAAACCCATTATTACGAAAGCAGAAAAATTTCCTATTGAAATTCATAATGTAACGTCACATATTGGAGGTGGGTGTGTGCTTTTGAATTTGTGACAAAGTGTGACAAGGGGCGGGTGGGTATCAAAAAATGTCATAACCAATGTGACGGAATATATGAATGGCCCATAAAGAGACTACTTTAATCAAGGCGGATCATGGTCCATGAACTGTCAACGTAATTCTGAAGCACATTATTGCTGTATAGTGAGCTAAAACATCTTTCGTCGTTGGCCTTTACGCACTATTGCCATAATTTTGTTGTTGTTGTTTACTTTATTTTAAGTAGGCTGTTATACCTGGCTTATTCAGCTAATTTAGGCCTACTATTCATACCGCATCCAGGCATGGGACCCCTAGTTTAACGTCCCTTCCGAAGGACGGCGGCGTGAGCTGTTTTGGTCGTTCATCTGGAGGTCGCCCATCCAGTTTCTGACCGTACACAGCCATGCTCAACTTCAGTTAAGCTAATGGAAGTGGCTGGGCCGCTTGGCCACTCACCCCGCTTCACCTAATGAACGCCGTGACTAGAAGTGCAGCTTGTATTGCACACTTTTTTTTTATAAAAAGCCTAGCTCAAGGCCTACTGCTAAAAGTTTCTTAATTTTTGGCCACATTTTAGTACATTTTAGTTCACACTCCATAAATCTTTTCAATTTTCTTATAGACGAGATTTTGAGCAAAAGTTTGCGGGTTCACCTCCATGTTTTATTTCTTAAAAAAAGGGTATATAATAAAATGATGCTGAAAAGTAAATGTGTATAGAATCGTTACTTTTTGTTTGCCAAGAATCGCTATTACCTTATTCTTGCATTCGAGGTGTGAACTTAAGAAATGAAATTCCAGTTTCAAAGATCAATATGGGAAGAGTAACCCATTTTAGCCAGTTGATGCCAGTACAAGTTGAGCAAAATTTAAGAAAATTCGGCTCATTTCCGAGAAAGTATCAGAAACTTGAGGTTCAAGCAAAAAGAGTGCTTTTCTGATTAAAAATGCGGTAATCGCAAGGAGGCTTGCAAAGTTTTGAAGCGAACTGGCATGCTTTTGACCAAATGCCTTTCTGCTAGATTTCAAAATCAATTCACTAGCTTGAAGGCTAATAGAAGGTTTTAGAGGTAATTTCCATGGGGAGATCAAGTATTTGAGTTCTACCCCACAGGGAATGTTTATATATATATATATATATATATATATATATATATATATA
>OLMO02000252.1:2900229-2912085 GCA_900291935.2 Cassiopea xamachana | reverse complement strand
AAGAAAAACAGTGCACCCCAAATAACTTATTTGATCATGGCAATTTAAATTAGGTATAGTTATTTATTCATGAAGATGTATTGCTTCAAAATTCCTATCTTATATCGTATCCACACTACATAAACTAACCTAGGTTCGCCCCAGGTTAGTTTAATCTGGTTCGAACCCAGGTTGTGTCCACAATGAGGTTACCTACTTTACGGTGTGGACAGAAACTTGGGGCGAACCTAGGCTAAGAGAGTCTACGCACTTGCAGAGGGCATGTCATTGAATCCTCGTTACAAATTTGAATCAAGCATGGACAAGAACAGCGTGTACGGTATTAACATTTGCAGTTCAAGTCTTTCTAAAAATCGCAATGATAACAAAGCTTGCGATACTGTAGTTGAAAGAATATACAAGAATTGAGCTTTCGAAAAGAATTCAGAACGTCATTATGCCGCTTCTGATGTAAATTCATAATTATGTATACACAAGCACAATTTACATTCAGAAAAAGCACGCAAAAGTAACGATCAAATAACTGAAGTCGCCATTGCGCATGCCTTAAGTGTAAAACTAACCTAGATTCGCCCCAGTTTGTGTCCACACTGCATTTTTCACAACTAACCTGGGGCGAACCTAGGTCGAACCCACCTCCAAAACTGGGCCAAACTAACCTGGGGCAGACCTAGATTAGTGGTATTCAGACTAGGAAAATCTAACCTGGGTTGTTAAAATCTGGGGTCAACCTAGGGTAGTTTGTGTAGTGTTGACACGGCTTTACAGTAGATGGTGGCCTTTTAATGAACCAGAGCTTTGTTGATTTATATCGACCAGCACAGAACAGAGAAGCATGGGGAGCCACGGCTGTTCAGCTAAATGAACCTCCCGTCCAATGATAATGATGACGTCTCCTTTATTCTTTTCCCCAGGAATGACATTTCTTAATGTTGGTAGCGGCACTGGATATTTCTCGACATTGGCTGGGTACATTATTAAAAAGGATGGCATTAACCACGGTATTGAATTGCATGAGGATCTGGTGAAATTTGCAAACGACAGAATTGCTGCATTCCTTGCAAATGGACCTCAGGATTCAAAGGATATTTGCACCCCAATACTGATAGCTGGGAATGCTTGCAGGTTGGACCCCGAACAAATGAAATACGACAGGTACGAGCTCCTTCGTAGTAGCAGACATGCCATTATAATGTTCATTCAATGGAGCATTTAAGAATTTCACGCGGCCAAGCACTGGGTCGAAATTTGGGGTGAAAAAGTTTGCTTGGTCTTCGTTCATATAGACGTTATAAGGTCTACAAAGCTGTTCACTGGATGGCAGACCAAGGATCAATATTGTTCTTGGAGCAAACTTACCTGGAAGATGTAACATCCAGGTGAACGATTACCAAATCAAATTTCACCCCAAACCTCGGCCCAGTCCTTGGTCGCGTGAAATGTTGAAATGGCCTACTTAAGTAAAACATGCTCCAAGTTGTCCCAATGATCGTGCTCCCAAGTAAAACCTTGATGGCTGCCCCGTTTCTTTCCTTTGTGAAATGCAACACCTTCCCCCTCTTGGCTTATTTTCAGATTATTCTTTCAATGTTTTACCAGGGCCAGGGGTGTACGTGGGATTAGAAAGAGGGGCACACATTTTGAGGTGCACCTCCATAAATTTTTGCGTAATTGTATATTAGATTCAAAAAGGCCACCCACTGTACCATAATTTTTTATCAAATGGGTGTTGTCACTAGCATGTGTGTGACGGAAATATTTCATTACAGCGCATTGGTGATATTCGGATGTTTCTGTCTTGATTGATATCCACATTTTGTTTAGATATTATTTCAAGTTACGGACTAGCCATTTTAATTAGTTTGTTTTGATAATAATAAATTTTTTCCTTGTCCTGTTTTAGGCTTTACTGTGGTGCAGCTTGTAGCCAATCAAATGTCAAGTTTTTGCTTAAAATGGTAAAAGTTGGAGGATTCCTGATCGCCCCTGTTGGATCAAGAGTACGTCGCTCACACTTCATCTTTCTTGCCTTGATTCCATGCTATATTTATGAGCTCCACAGCCTAAGGGATATTGTCCACATTATACAATTGCGAATTGTCATTCATTTCAGCTCATCCTCCCCCAAAGAGGAAACTCATTTTTTATAAGATTTCAAAAGTTATTATTTCAAATGTTACATAGGATACAAGAATTTCAGCTACATAGCTGTTTTACAAATTTTCCTAATTCTAATTGGACCACGACGAAAAACATCTTTCTTCTTTATATATTTCACTATTTAGACATTCCAATAATTACTAAAATTAGGCCTAATAATTACTGTCTTGACTTCCCGTGGATTTACTTTCTTGATTTCCACTTGTTTTTTTTCCCACTTGTTTTTCCCCATTTATAAAACCTCCCGCTTGCACTGTTTATTAACTGAAGATGGGACAAGATGTCTCGAAAAGTATTATATCATTTATGTCACTAAACCGTATATGTCTACTGGCTTAGGCCTAATTTTAGTAATTAGTGGAATGTCGAAATAGTGAAATATATAAAGAAGAAAGATGTTTTGCGTCGTGGCTCTTCTCTTGAAATTTATACCTCAGCTGCGATTTCCAAGAAATGTTTAATTGGACCAGCTACTGTTTCTAGTCTCCTGCATTCCTCTGTAGTTTGCTGTTTCTAAGTACTATTCCATGTAGCCAAGCCACTCTTAGCCAAGTTATACTCTTTAGATGGCGTTCGGAAGCAACCAAAAAGCCCGTAGATTAACTACTATTTTTCTTTTATTTATAACCAGCAATAATCTTTTACCTTTCCCCCTATTCTTCTAAGCCTGGTTACCATATAACTTTCTAGTGCCGGCGACCCACCGGAGGCTCACCGTCGATATTGAATTCTTTAATGGAAACATTTCATTTCAACTGCCGGCGACCCACCGCAGACATCGAAGAAAAGTTGAAACTTGTTCAACTTCTTTTCCATTGCGGTGCCGGCGACCTCGAGAAATGTATATGGAAGCATGATTGCGGTAGGTCACCGGTGGGTCGCCGGCAGTTTCAGAAGTTTGATTGGCTTCAACACTACTAACAATGACTTTCATTTCAGTTTCCTTTTAAAATTCTCTACGGAGGAGAGCTCATCGCCGGCGGGTTGCTGGTGAATGAAAAGTATATGGAAACAACGTCATCATAACGTCATCTATTATTGTGGGTGGAGGGAGTGGAAGACATTCTGATATTTTTGAAGGAATTTTTGTCCCCCTCAAAGATGTACGTAAAAGCTTTGCCCACCTTTACAACCCTTCAGAAAAAGCTCTGCATTCACGTTTTAATAATGCGATGAATTTTTCCTCCCCCCTCCCGCTGAGTGGGTAAACTTTTGGTCCATGTGTCGTTGACCCCTTCTCCTCGGAGAATTATTGACCAATTCCTAATGGTAAAAAGATTCGTTATAGTTTGTAAATGGTGCAGGGCATCTGTTAACGTACAGTCTGGTGGGCAAGTGTCTACCAAGCTCCATGGTTTGCCCCTTCGCTTATCATTGAAGCCTTTGCTTTAGCTCACAAGCAGTGAGTCCTTCTGTCTTCGCTGTGTGTATGTTAGGAGGACAGGACATTACAAACAGTGGTGATTTCTAAAACTTTTAACAAGGGGGCTCTAGACACAACCACGCCCATAGTTTGGGTGTGGCCAAGCTTCAACCACGCCCATATTTTCAAAGATGGAAACATGATAATTTAGTTTAATACTGATATAGTATAATCAACAGTAAGAGATACGTCAATAATCATATAGCAGTGCACAATGGATCATAACACTTTGGAAGCAAGGCCAATAAACTCTGAAAAGCTAAGCCAATGCAAGAATTTTAGGGGGCTCAGCCTCCCAAAATGAGCAGAAACTTTAACAATGGGGCTCCGCCCCCCCTGAGCCCCCTAGAAACCACCCCTGATTACAAATGCATCTTTTTTGTTTTCTCAAAAGTTTTGATAGCAAAACTGCCCTGAAATAGCGAGAAGGTTGTCATGTCTTGATGTTGTCATGCCTTGATTTTGTCATGCCTTGATTTTGTCATGCTTTGATTTTGATAGCAAAAATGCCATGAATTAGCGAGAAGGTTGTCATGCCTTGATGTTGTCATGCCTTGATTTTGTCATGCCTTGATTTTGATAGCAAAAATGCCATGAATTAGCGAGAAGGTTGTCATGTCTTGATGTTGTCATGCCTTGATTTTGATAGAAAAAATGCCCTGAAGTAGCGAGAAGGTTGTTATGCTTTGATTTTGTCTTTAGCTTATCAAGTTGAATCGAGTTTCGTTGAAAGAAGGAAGGCAGTCTGTTATAAACGATGTCTCATTTGCACCATTGCAAGACGCTTCTGCAGAGGAAATGAAGCTGCCAAAATTGAGATTCCCGGATTCGTATAGCAAGAAGAGCAGAAAGGTTTGGATATTTTCGCCTCATTTTCAAACTGTAGTGCCTTTTAGAGGCTGGGCACACGGGGAGAACTTTCCAAGACTTCTGGGGGGATAAGCATAGAAAATGCTTTTGGACTACGTCCCTCAAATTCTCGCAAATTTTGAGGAGACTCCATTTTGCTTAATCCCCTCTATAAGTATAACGCTTCTAGACAAAGCTCGATCGCCATATCTTAGAACTTTGGGGCTCTCCCTATTGGCTCTTTGAGTAGACGCCCCTATTTCCCCCTTGGGTACGTACTGTGAATCTGTTTCTAAATTAATTTATCCCTTTACTATATCCGTAGTTATTTTATCTCTGATCGATGTTTTTGGCAATTTAGAAATGCGTCCTTAGATCAATATTTGTCTTTATGAAGGAAAACATGTCTTTTTAAGATTTTCTTTTGCAATATGCGATTTTCAAATGTGTTTTGCAATCTCTATTTGCATTTTGCGATTTTCAAATACATTTGCGATCTCCATTTTCATTTCGCGATTGTTAAATGTGCTTTTAATCTCCATTTGCATTTTGCGATTTTCAGATACGTTTGCGATCTCCATTTTCTTTTCGCGACTTTTAAGTGTGTTTTGCAATTTCATGTTGCGTTTTGCGATTTTCAATTACGTTTGCGATGTCCATTTTCATTTCGCGATTTTTAAATGTGTTTTGCAATTTCATGTTGAGTTTTGCGATTTTCAAATACTTATGCGATGTCCATTTTCATTTCGCAATTTTTAAATGTGTTCTGCGATTTCATGTTGCGTTTTGCGATTTTCACATGCGTTATGCGATCTCCATGTGCATTCTGCGATATTACAATGTATTTAGCGATTTTAAGTTAAACTTTGTGATCTTCACTTTCGCTTTGCGATCTTATTTTCGCAGAATTCTGTCAGCTGTGACGTCAGTTTTCCTGTCAGCAAAAACCCGTGCAGAAAACTGCTTTCTAAAATGAGAGCCTACCAGGACGCGTTAGGTGAGAAGTTTCTTAATTTGTTCTGCCATTTGAAGCTTCGCAAACAAAGTTTCCCAATCAAAGTCCCCATTCACATGCCATTTTAGCCATGCATGACAGCCGCTGTGGAGGATTTCGTAGACATTGCATTAGGCCAAATCTTTACTGGGCGCAAAATGTCGTGACGGAACAATTTCTAGGTGCCTCATTGGTTACTTGAAACAGAACATAATCAAGCGGTTTACCAAGTGATCTAAGTGTATAGCTTCATGACAGCCTTGATTCATCATCATCATAGTGTGTCGAATGCTTTTAGCACGTTGACTGTCATGAATCTAAACTTTTCACGGTCTTCTGCTGTTCATATCAAATTTCCATATGATTTTCCAGTCCACTTCTTTAGGTTTCCCATCCATGTAATTCTTGGTCTTCCTCTGCTGCGCTTGCCATTGATCTTTCCTTCAAGCAGCTGACGTTGTAACTCATTCTGTCTGATTAGGTGACCAGAATATTGGCATTTTCGTTTGACAATGTTAGACAACAATTGCTTTTCTGTGCTTAACATGTCTTTAACTTCTTCATTTGTTTTATGTTTGGTGTATGAAAGTCTTAGCATTTTTCTATACGTCCACACTTCAAAGGCGTTTATTCTTCCAGCAAGTGTTTTTGCTATTGTCCAGGTTTCTGTGCCATAAGAAAGTGTTGACCACACGTAACATTTTATTAGTCTCAATCTGGTTGATATACTTACAGCCTTGATTGGTGAAGATGAACTCATAGAAAATTAAGGAGAAGTCGACTTGAAACCAAACATGCTGTGCTGTAGTACAAGTTTTTGTGCTCGAGCAACAAACCATTAGTCTGATATAAACAAAGTTTGCTGAGCGTGGAGTTGAAGATTAGTAAGGGAGGCACAGAAATGAGATTAATTAGGCAGAAGAGCAGTTGTCTCATTGGTTACTTGAAACTCTCGCGGCGGAAAAATGTAGTTAACGAAAAGTAGAGATTGGATCTGCTTTTCGCATCGTGAAATTTTCCGCCTAGTGGAGCTTCAGCTTTAATCCCACTTGCTAGCGGCCTTCAACTCTATAAGAAACTTTTGCAATTATTTGGCATTTGCCAGACAACATTGGCCAACCATCGTGCTAAGCACCCGTACCTGAAGAGCCACCATCCTTTGACGTTTAGCAATCATTTGACATTTGCCAGGCAACATTGGCCAACCATCACGCTAAGCACCCGTACCTGAAGAGCCACCATCCTTTGACATATATCGTGCTAAGCACCCGTACCTGAAGAGCCACCATCCTTTGACATATATCGACGTCCTTGCGATTTGGTGAAACTGCCATGCGCTATAATCTTGATTCCCATGTACAGACTGATTTGGCGGGTGGGTGTAGGGGTGTGACTCCCAAATATTGTCATGCTATTCGGTACACTGCAGTATTTTTTGCACCATTTGGTAAATTTCGCAATATTAACTGTTTTCTGTGGTAGTAGAATTGCTTTTCAAGAAATGAAGGCTTTAGGTTTCTTCAACAAAAATCAAGTTTTCTGTCCAACCCCCCTTTACAATCCTACACTCCCAAATTATCATCTCCTAAATCTGCCCCTTTCCCCATCCCTCATCCAGTGGCAGATAACTTGATATTTATATGGGGGGGGAGGAGGCAAATCCCCTTGGACTTTGCCATTTATTGCTACCAGGCAGCTGTCATTTTTGCAACTTTGTCACAAATCTTTTTGTCTAAAATTTGCAAGGGGACGAGCTTCCCACCCCAAAAATTCGCCACTACGTCACCCCCCCACCAATCATACTAAGATTAGTCGCAACTGTGACTTTTTAACATCATTGAAAAACAGGAGTATACCTGATGTATGGAGATATTTGCATTCTAGAATGTATTCAAGCTGGCCTGCCATTGCCCATGCCGTATTGCTATGTGCCTTGCTTTGAAGACCTTTGCAAAGCGAAAGGCAAGCAGAAGAGAGGCAATACGGATATGGTAGCTCCAGTAAGTGACAGAAAAGCTGAGAACAACACGGGTACAACTATGGCAACAGCAGAAAATCATGGCGGAGATCACTCGGCCGTTGACTCCCAAATCGAATTCTTCAACAAGCCATCCCAATCGTCTTCATCTTCAGATTTCTCTAAAGATGTTCCTTTGGTAAGCTGTGAGATTTGTTTTTTTTGTGACATTTCAAATGCATTGAACTAACATTTTGTAGACGTATAACCTTCCTAGAACTTACCTTTTAGCTTGCAACTGTTATGAGCTTAAATTTATTTTTTATGGCAAATCTGTTCAGAAATCATGGGTTCTTTAGAGAGCATTAAAAGGATAGACTAACCTGGATATTGCTTTATTCTTTGCGCTTGAGTCAAACTTCTTGGGGTGTGAGGGTGCAGCCCCCAATGATCAAGAATAACAAATTTGTTGGGTAATGTTTTTGGCTGCTTGTTTATTGGNGTCAGGCAATTCTTAGAGCCTAGCGTACTAGTTGTCCCATCCTCGTAATCTACTTTCTCTCCTGGGGTCATATGCCATAAATCGGATGATTTCTAGGCATGACACGCCCTTTTGACATTGATAGAGAACCCCATTTTGTCAGGTAACTATGCCTCAAACCCCTTCCCACCAATGGAAGCACCCTAGTTTCACCCCTACCTCTTTGAGATCAGAGGATAGGCTTCTAACATTTTTTCTTTGTACTAGGCCGAATCTAGCGGAAAACTGGACAGCAGTTCTCCAGTAAGAAAGAAAGTTGGCGATGTTGACTGGGATTTTCTGTCAACAAACAGAACATGGTTGGAGGTTTTGGAGCATTATTACTCTCTCTGCGCAACCACAGAGGCCAGACGGAATGAATGTGTCAATATTAAAGTTGAAAATTCGGACTCGATTTCTGATCAGTTGAAAATTTTAACGTTTAAAAAATACGCCAAGCAAATGGGCCTACTGCCCTCAAAAACTCGGAAAAAGTCAACAAAAGGGGATGCCAAGACAGACTCAAAAGGTGATGCCCCTGTTGTCGAAGAAGTAGCCAATGACATTGTAGAGAATCTGTTAGAGGAAGTGATTAGTCAAGTTGATGAAAACGACCTGGCGGAGAACTTTCTGGCCGCCGTAACGGGAACTGGGCCTTTTGCTAACAGTGACATAAGACGCAGAAGCTCTGTTGCTAGGGCAATCATCCTAGACAACCTGCCTCGTTTAAGGGCGTCGGCAGAGGAGACTGTAAGGCTGTCACCCACACTGCAGACGCTCATTCGCAGTTTTGACGATGAAGATAGGTCACATGACCGCTCTGATAGTTCGGAAGAAAGCGTTGATGACTCTCGATCTCCAGACGAGGTTTCACATAAGGACAAGTTACTAAATATGCAGACATTTGTAAACAACGTTATAGCAGACATTGATAGACAGGTTTTGCAAGATATTGTCAATGACGCAAGCAAAGAAGGCTTCCATCTTGAGGAGGATGCGATTCTTGAATCACCTGTTCAAGCGTCAGGCGAGCTGACCCAATCAGATGTGCTAAGAACTTGTGTCTTGTCATTGGCTCATCTCAAAGAACTGAGTAGCGAAGGAGCAGTTTCTGCCTCCGCATGTGCAGCAACTGAAATCACAGATGATGCGTGCTGCGGAAAAACGGATGAACAAATGGAGGTATCACCATTGAAAGAGGATTCCTCACTCGTATGTCAGAGTGTGGAATCGTTTGACCCATCAAAGAAATTACGTCATGATAAAGAAGGTGATTTTATTGTTGACGCAAAGACCGACCAAATATTTGTAAAGAAAAATACAGTTAGTTACTTTGAAGGTTCAGAAGATGATCTGGAACCGTTGAAATGCTCAAGTACGTATGATAGAAATCCACTTAGCTCTTTTACTCCAAGCAATTCCTCACAAAAGTCAGATCAATCACAATTGATCTTGTTAGAACAGAAAAATGCTATGATGAAAGAAAAAGCAGTTTCTAGCATTCAATCAGATTTTGTGAAGGAGAGATGGAAGGATTGCTTGCCTCCTACGCATCTCTTGATGAGTGGTGCGAGAACTGACGACATGGGTGGAGAAAAATGGAAAGAGCGTTTGATTTGCAATGGATCGCCCCTTTCTTTAGGGCAAGGAGATTCAATTGCACATAGTTCACCTTCATACGCAGATTACTCTTGCTGTGTGAGAGATCCTTGCCTTGTTAAATCGACCGAAAGCACTCCAAATTCTCCTGGCACTTTTTTTGGAAAGCCACAGAACTTTGATTTGAAACAAACAGGTTTATTGCCGGATTCTGCAGGTATTGAAGAGCTATCATTCGACGGAACAACAGAGCCACTGGCGCATTTGAAAGACAACTTTCTGAGTGGAACACGTAATAGCGACAATATTGTTGAAGACATGGGCGCGCGATCGTTTCTGATTGCTTCAGAGTCATATGAAAGTCCTACCAACTGCCCACAGCTGCCGGATTCAAGTCATTTGGCTTCAAAGACATGTTCTATTGATGATAATTGTGAATACGCCGCAGCATCTGCTGTGCTGGACAACATTCCAGCTGCAGCGGATATGTCAGGTCTGACGGTAAACAAAAGTGACAGTGGCTTGAACGAGCAGAGCACACATTCGTTCTTGGATATGGAAGAAAACAGTTCATTGATTGCCAGCACGCCAGTTCACACTGCAGCATCTGCAGCCAGTGAAATCTGTAACAGACACGATGAAATCTGTAACAGACGCGATGAAATCTGCAACAGACACGATGAAATCTGCAGTGAATCTAACACTGAAGTCAGCTCAGACGCGATTGGAGGAGTTTTCTCCAAGGAAGTGGTTCGTGTGAAAAGCGAACTTCATCCTGAGGAATCTTGCGGCTCCAAGATTCCTATTCCGCCTTTTACTACGCATTATACTGCTTCATTCAAGANAAAAAGAGAAGACTGAGAAAGGCGTTCATGGCAATAAAGATGGACGTTCCATCAAGTAAAGCGCTACGTAGCCTGCCTGGTAAGGACTGGAGTTTGAAACACGATAAAGAATTGGTGCTTTATTTGTCAAGAAAGGAGAAAATGTCAGGACACGTTGCTTTTGTGAGTTCGATCTTATCATATTTTTATTAGTTTTGTTCAAAATAAATGACTTTACAGTACACGTTTTATTTTATGAGAAAATCATTATTTTGCCTGAGGCTCCATTTTCTAAACTTTTCCCGAAATTGAGCCTGAGATATTCTTAAATTTTTCTTAACTTTAACTGAAATAAACTGGCTGGAATGGTTTACACTTTCGTTATTGATACTGTATACGTGAATTTAAATTCCATCTTTAGCATTTTGAATGCATTAACGACGAAATACGGATTTTTCGCCTATAAAAACACTTATTTTTGGAAATTGAGCCTCGTGATTTTCTTACGATTTTCTTAAGATTTTGACAATTTGAGCCTCATTTTCTTATAAACTTTTTTCTTATGAAAAAGGTGTATTTCATTTTATTGAACAGAGTCCAGAAAAGAGTGGCGGCTGAGCCGGAGGAAGATTTTTTATGTTTAGGCCAATTTTTATTTTATTATTATTATTATTTTTATTTTGAGGAAGAATCGGTAATTTTATAAAAGTCCTGACTTGAGGAAGATTATAACGCATGCAAACAATTTGATTTGGCATGGGAAAAATTGACAGAAAATATAGAAAGCTGCGTTTTAATTTCGCCTTTTCTCTAGACTATCTTATTCAATATCATTTGCTTTTTCCAGTCTTTATTTAAATTCCATCTTTTCCTTACACAGCTACGTATTGTCCTTGTACATTTTTTCTTCCATGAAGAGTGCTATCCTGCAATTTCCGATCAATACAAATAGACTTCCTCCGCCGTCCCACCATATCATTCTCTATCCTACCCCTTTCTATTGCATTCAATTCTTTCCTACTTTACCATCACTCCCCCATCCTACCCTTTCCCCAACCTATCCCACCCTATCCTACCCCATTCTTTCCTATCGCATTCTTTCCTTCCTACCCTATCATACCTCTTCCTTTCTTTGATATCTTCTCTTTTCAACCAATACTCTGCTATCTCATCAATATCTGCTTTCTTCTATCCTTTAAATCTATCCTTTCCTGTCTTATGAGTGATCCTGTCTTCGAGTCCGACTCGATGCCCTGACTGAATGCTTGCTCACTGTTCACCCAGCAGCAAATGGGTACCCAGTGGGAACTGGGGAGATAAAGGCAGCGAGGAAAGGAACTGGCCACCCTACCTCACATGCCGATGGCTCAGCATAAGTGTCCTCTCTAACAGGCACTCCCCTACTTACGAAATTATACGGGACGACCTTACTTTTCCTGTCTTATCCCTTCAATTATAATGTAACTCCATTTCATCCTAACCTGATGTCTGTTTTTTGTTCAACAGAGCAACTGCTGTGTAAATATCATC
>OLMO02000252.1:2872473-2889362 GCA_900291935.2 Cassiopea xamachana | reverse complement strand
CTGAAGATTCTTGTAGGACAGTTCTTTCCAACATAAAAACAGCAATCCTGTCGACTGCGCCAATAAACTCCTGTTGTATTTTTGACGGAAAAACACTAAGCAGTCGAGATCACAGTAAAGACAACGGTTATCCGCGAAAGCAGTAAACACAAAATCATCAGAACATTCAACATACACAGACAAAAGATAAAACGAGTTCTTGGCTAACAATAGTGCCAAACATGCTCTTTTGTTGTAGCCTTTGTTCCCCAAACCAAGTCTTTCAGGCCGCACGCTATCAGTCTCCCTGCGTCCCAAGAGACTTAGAATGTTCGCAAACAGGGCTTCGCAATGTCAATAATAGGCAGCGCAGCACAACAAACCCACGACAGGGTTCAATAGGGAAGGGGATGGAAGTTTTTGGGGGTTGTTAATTGATGGGGCGTCAATGCTCAATAGACGGGGCGTCAATGCTCAATAGACGGGGCGTCAATGCTTAATAGACGGGGCGTCAATGCTCAACAGACGGGGCGTCAATGCTCAAGAGACGGCATTGAGACCCAAACATTTAAAACTTTTTGTACTCAGTTGTTGTACACGTTGTTTTTATAAGAAAAAAGTGTTTTTCTATATTTTCTGTCAATTTTTCCCATGCGAAATCAACTTATTTGCATGAATTAGAATCTTCCTCAAGTCAGGACTTTTATAAAATTACCGATTCTTCCTCAAAATTGGTGTAAACATAAAAAATCTTCTTCCGGCTCAGCCGTCACCTTTTCTGGACTCTGTTCAATAAAATGAAATACACGTTTTTTTATAAGAAAAAAGTTTGTAAGAAAATGAGGCTCAAATCGTCAAAATCTTGAGAAAATCGTAAGAACATCACGAGGCTCAATTTCCAAAATATGGTGTTTTTATAGGCCAAAAATTGGTATTTCGTCATTATTGCATTCAAAATGTTAAAGATAGAATTCAAATTCAAGTATACAATATCATTAACAAAAGGGTAAACCACTCTAGCCAGTTTGTTTCAGTAAAAGTTAAGAAAAATTTAAGAAAATTTCAGGCTCAATTTCGGCAAAAGTTAAAAAAATTGAGGCTCAGGCAAAATAATGATTTTCTTATAAAAAAACGTGTATGTAAACATAAGGTATAAATTTTCGTCATGCTGCCAAGCCTTATAGATAAACCTGCTTGCTTCTGGAACGTATCTAAAATTGTGTACTTGTACTTGCTATTGTGTTGTACGGTTTGTTTTGATCTCTATGTTTGTTAATATTGATTAGAGTTAACAAACCAAATGTATTTTATTCAATTATGCATTTTGAAACTTTGCAATCTTTACTTGGGTAAGGGTGTTTACTTGCTTCTCCTGATATAAAGGGTGCTCTGTCCTGCTTCTCCTGATATAAAGGAATACCTAAACTTTTTCATCAAGACTCCCAACCAAAAGGTAAATAATTTAATTATGCATGTTGAAACTTTGCAATCTTTACTTGGGTAAGGGTTTTAGTAAAATAGGTGTCTGTAGTTTCCTCAAAATTGCGTAGTCAGGGGTGCTCAATAAATGGAAATGGGTGGTGACATTTTCAAAATCTGCGATCGGCGCCCCCCTGCTATTCGATGCCACAGATTAATTACTGATGGGCGTGGTAAAAGGGGGGTATGACACTCTCTACTTCAGGGTGGTCCTGCTCACCATCTAACTCCTGCATTCTCCTCTTGGCTGAAGCACTCGCTTCGAAGCAGCAGCCTGAAAGTCACGTTCTTCATAGTTAAAAGGTAGATGAACCCTTAGATAATGAAACTGTATTGTTTATTTTGCAGAGAAGCCAAAAGACATTTTGAAAAATTATGGGAGGTTAAATTCATTGGTGAGGGGATAATTGATCAGGTTCGTATTCATAGTTGAATATTTTTTAATGAACATCGTAAGACCTTTCTTGGTGAGTTTTTTATGTGCTCACACCGATTTGCTTGCTTTATTTATTTTGAGTAGGCTTTTATACCTAGCTTATTCAGCTAATTTAGGCCTACTATGCATGCCGCATCCAGGCATGGGACCCCTAGTTTAACGTCCCTTCCGAAGGAAGGCGGAGCGAGCTGTTTTGGTCGTTCATCTGGAGGTCGCCCATCCAGTTTCTGACCGTACACCGCCATGCTTAGCTTCAGTTAAGCTAATGGAACTGGCCGGGCCGCTTGGACACTCAACCCAATTTGCCTATATAAACAAGGCAGAGAAAAGTATATTTGATTAAATAAGATTAGAACAAAAAGGGTGAGGAACTGGGGCTAGTCAAGGGGGCAACAGAAATTTTAAAGAAACACAGTTAAAGCACTAGGAGAAGATGCTTTCAACAGATTGATAAAAACTATGACGTAAGAGACTATGTTCTAAATTTTGATTGCTTTTTTGCAACTTGGGTAGTATCTTTATAACTATTATTATAACTAGTATTTTTGTTAATGAATTTTCGTTTTTATTTTTGGAATAGGGTGGTGGTTTTCGTGATAGTCTTGCTGAAATGGCTGAAGAGCTCTGTCCTGCTTCTCCTGATATAAAGGAATGCCTCAACTTTTTCATCAAGACTCCCAACCAAAAGGTAAATAAACAAAAGTAGTTGACTGTAATTGAATAATGCATCATAATTATGCTAATTTGTTAGTGATGCGTAATAGTGATATGAATTTATTCATAATATATTGTAATTACACTAATTTATTAGCAGTGCATAGTAATTAGGATAGTTTATTAATAATGCATCATAACTGTGCTAGTTTGTTAGTAGTTCTTAATACTCATAATAGTTTATTCATAATGCATCATAATTATGCTAAGTTGTTAAATATATATATATATTTAACAACTTAGCATAATTATGATGCATTATGATACATATATATATATATATGTATATATATATATATATATATATATATATATATATATATATATGTTTGTGTATATGCATATATGTTTATATGTGTATATATACTCATTTATTTAGTTGTTTGTTCATAACTTTTTACATTTAGAGAAACAGCTAGCTCCAGGAGACCCAATTGCATTACTCTAGCATATTATTCCTTGTTTTTATTTTACAGTCATTGTTTACAAAAAACGCATGAGACATTGTTTTATAATTGCTATAAGGGCATGTCCCCTAATTGCTATAAGGGCATGTCCGTTAATTGCTATAGGGAGATGTCCCTTAATTACTATATGGGCATGTCCCTTGATTGCTATAGGGGTATGTCCTTTATGAAACTCATCATTTTCATTTGTTTCTCAGAATGGAATCGGCGACCATCGTGATGCTTACATCCCAAATCCTTCATGCAAGGACTATCATATCTACACATGGCTTGGAAAGATCATTGGATCTGCTTTTCGTACCGATGAAACTTTCCCCCTTGCATTCCCACCATTCATCTGGAAGCTGTTGATTGGCGATATTGTCACGTGGGCTGGTGATTATGTTGGCGTTGATGAGGCTGTGGTTAGAGTAACAGGTATGCAACGCACATATCATTAGGCCTGTTTTCCAGCTACGTCTTTATGGTGTCTTATTTAATGCAATTATAGCCGATAATTTTAATCATGAGATTTATTTGAAACCGATCTAGCACAAAGGCAGCTTTCAAAATGTCTCAAAATCTGTTTATGAACATGTCGTACTTACATCCATGTTTAGTGTATACCTATGTTTCTAGAAGGATATTTTGCTAGCTATGTAAATATGGAAGTAAGTAGACTAGTTATCGTGATAGTTCTAACTGATGGTGGTCCAAGATTGGGGGGTCAAAACGTATTAGAATTGTCCTGGCAGTGTCATATTTATAATTGAATTGTCATCATAATTCAGCGGTTGGGAACCTATGGCTCGCGACCCAAATGTGGATCTTTTCAAGACTGCATCTGGCTCTCTTGCTCGTAGACAGATCTAAGTAGACTTCCTTCAAAGCATTGCAAAACAGCGAATACCTCCAAAGTGACCTTCCACAGTTACCATGTATGTCGTCTTCAGTTGGCGTATAGCCAGAATTGCTAAGTTTGTGTCGAATTAGAAGATTTTGTGGTCCCATGCGACACTAATGCCCAATTGTATGACTCTCATGGGAATCCCATTTTAAATATGAGACATCCATGGTCCCCGACCCATAGTCTAATTGGAATTGGAATTGGAGTGATATAGTGAGAGAATTTTACAATTTTGTCGTCAAGCTGATCTTCAAATTTCTGCAAATTTTCGCTTCCCCGCATTCAACTTCACCAAACAGTTCTCATTTAATTTTAGATGGAACAGAATTGCTCTCAGAAGACGTGTACAATGAGCTTTATGGCTTTGATCAGACATACACGGTCATTCTGAGTGATGGGACGGAGCAGGAAGTATTGCCGAACGGCAGTGAAATCCCCGTAAAGCCAAGTGAAAGAGCGGAATATGCAAAATACGTGCGGAAAGCGCGCATGATGGAGAGCGAAAAACAGGTTGGTGCTGTCTGTGATTGGATTATCTGCTCTAATCCCTTTTGATTTCTTTAACTTAAGACAAGTTTTTTTATAAGAAAACCATCATTTTGCCTGAGCCTCAATTTTCTTAACTTCTCCAGAAATTGACCCTGAGATTTCCTTAAAATTTTCTTCACTTTTACTGAAATAAACTGGCTAAAATGGGTTGCAATTTCTTTCTTTATCGTGTATACGTGAATTCGAATTCCATCTTCAACATATTGAATGCAATTTGAATGCAATAATAATCAATGTTTGGCCAAGAAAATCACTTAATTTTGGAAATTGAGCCTTGTGATTTTCTTAAGATTTTCGTAAGATTTTGACCATTAGAATCTCATCTTCTTATAAGCTTTTTTCTCATAAAAATAATGTTCTCAGCCAGTCAGTCAAGAAAACTCTGCTTTGAATGACTGAATGTAAACTTTCTCATAGGTGAAAGCAATGCGGGATGGTCTTCTCGCTGTTGTCCCAGAAGCCCTTCTGTCTTGTTTGACTTGGCAAGATTTCGAACGTGGTGTATGCGGATCACCAGAAATTACTGTTAATGATTTGAAAGCCAACTGTAAGTATGCTAGAGAAGATTTCCTGTGTAAAGAACTAACTTTTTATTGTCTGTAGTTATAAAAGGTCCATACTGAAGCTGGAAAACCTGGAACATGGACCATTTTTACCAAAAGTCAGGGAAAACCTGGAAAAGTCAGGGAAAACAAATTATTTAGTCAGCAAATCATTTTTGTTAACTATTGGCATGGTTATTTGCGAAATCGTTGCTCTAATTGTTGTCAGTAAATGTGAGCTTTATCATTTAGCATTGTGAAATAGCAAGCATAATGTGCATTGCCTGGCTGTTAAGCTCCATTTTCTTTTCTTGTTTTTGATCAGGTAATTTTGATTCACATATTTGTTATGAACCCTGTTATAGATGAAAACCTGTAAGCCTAGGTAGCTATGTTTGCTTTCGCATTTTCAGCAATAATATGCTTAACCCTTTACAGGCCGATATGAACTTGACTTGTCTCCTACGGTGGATTGTGTCTCGTTCCTATGGGAAGCTCTAACCGCTTTTACATGTGAAGAGCGAAGCAAATTCATAAGATTTGTAACTGGAAGAAGAAGACTTCCTTCGCCATTCTTTATTTCACGATGTTCTAGCAATGACCAGCATCTTCCGTCTGCCAGTACTTGCGGCTGTAATCTCTTTCTACCAAGTTATACCGATGCAAAAGTTGCAGCTGAAAAGATACGGTATGTCATGTTTTTTGCATTATGTGCAAGGTAGTGAGAATGATATCTATTTCTTTATTATCAAACTGGTTGGGTGAGTATTCTAGTGGTTTAGAAGATCTTCTGCTATGGGAAAGATATGCGGATCAAGGAACATTTAGTCAGGGGGGAGTATTGTAGTGGTTTAGGAGATCTTCTGCTATGTGAAAGATATACGGCTGAAGGAACATTTAGTCAGGGAGGAGTATTGTAGTGGTTTAGGAGATCTTCTGCTATGTGAAAGATATACGGCTGAAGGAACATTTAGTAAGGGGGAGTATTGTAGTGGTTTAGGAGATCTTGTGCTATGTGAAAGATAAGCGGCTGAAGGAACATTTAGTCAGGAGGAGTATTGTAGTGGTTTAGGAGATCTTGTGCTATGTGAAAGATAAGCGGCTGAAGGAACATTTCGTAAGGGGGAGTATTGTAGTGGTTTAGGAGATCTTGTGCTATGTGAAAGATAAGCGGCTGAAGGAACATTTAGTAAGGGGGAGTATTGTAGTGCTTTAGGAGATCTTCTGCTATGTGAAAGATATGCGGCTTAAAGAACATTTAGTCAGGGGAGAGTATTGTTGTGGTTTAGGTGGCGTCCACACTAACGTGTTTTTTGCATGAAAACGCATAAAATTAGATACGTTTTTGCACTTTAGATGGATGTAGATACATTTAGATGCATCTAAATGTATGCGTGTTCATACGAAAGCGCATTAGTGTGAACGCCGCCTTAGGAGATCTGCTATGCGAAAGGCTCAAGAAACATATGGTTGGGAGAGTATTGTGGTTGTTTTGGAGATCTTCTATACAAAAGTCTCAAGGAACGTTTAGTCGGGGGGAGGGAGAGGGGAGTATTGTAATGGTTTAGGGTTAGGGTGGGAGAGTATTGTAGTGGCATAGGAGATCGCCTGCTGTGCGAAAGTTTAGCAGTTCTCGAAGCACTTCGGACCGTAACTGAATTCATGCTCCTTGTCCATCCTGAGGACATTGGGTACCTTGTGACAGCACTGGAGAAGTGAGGGAGGGAGGCAAGAATGAAAGCATCCTCCCTCCTCATGTATCGAATAACAAGATTTTTGCTGTTCTTATTTGTTTTGCTTGTTTTTTTCCTAGATATGCAATCAACAACTGTGTTTCCATTGACACTGATACAAGTCCATGGTAAAAAGGAGCTGATTGACAGATCGAGTTATTCTGGAAACTGCCCCTTCCATGCTACTTTAGAACTCAATAGAAGCTTCTACCTTTCATAAAACCAAACTATCAGTTGTTGTGTTTTGGGAGAATATGACTTTGCTATCGTTAGCTGGACATCTTCAGTTTCTCAAAATTCCTGTAATCGAACAGTAAATACAAAGACCTATTATTGGAAACCTGTGTAACTTTGAGTATACTCTTGGTAACTCGATTAATCCTTACAGTAACCCCATAACCCATAGCAATTAATATAGCTAGTTTTGCTCAATATTAATCGAATTAAATTCCAATTTTGTGGTTATGAGTACGCTTGCTTAAATGTCCGTAAGCATTGTTTTCGTCCGAATTGGATGTTAATTTCGTGTTTTGTTTGTTTTATATCAGGGTTGGCCCCAGGGATTTTCCTCGGGGGGGCTGAATTTTGCGATAGGGGGGACCAAGATGTTAGCATAAAACTGGAAATCATAATGTAGCTCCGAAAAGGGTTTACAATCTTACAAGGATGGGCCTAGCATGATTCGATGAGGGTTCTATATCCCCTAATCCTCCCCTGGGGCCACTCCTAGTTTATGTAACAATGCTCCAGACACATTGATTTTAGCATTCACGTAGAATGCACCGTAGTTACGGATTATATGTTGCTGTGATATTTGTCTTCCAAATCTTGTACCATATGTGTGTGCATTTTTCTGGAAGGAACTTTCAATGTAGTCTTGTAGCGTATGTGTGTGCATTTTGCTGTTTAATGAGTTGTGTTCATATTACTATTAAGAAGCAATTACATGTCTTTAATTTAACAAGCCCTTTAAGACCTCGATGTGTTATTTTATGCTTAGGATTATGTCTTGAAACAAAAGTAGCATCTTTTCTTTAATACAGAATTCCCCCATTTGATGCGTTTCACATTACCCCAAAAAGTTGTCCCTTTTCTCTTTGTACAGCTTCAGAATAAACTGGAAGTATTGGGTCTTGCTTCGTCCTCAATATCGAATGTCATTTTATTTATCTCTAGCAATTAGCCTAATGAGCAAGGTAGCATAGTGGTTATAGCGCGTGCCTCCCGTGCGGAAGGTCTACGGTTCGAGTCCGAATCGATGCCCTGATTGAATGCTCGCTCACTGTTCACCCAGCAGCGAATGGGTACCTGGTGGCAACACTGGGGAGATAAAGGCGGTGAGGAAAGGAACTGGCCACCCTACCTCACATGCCGATGGCTCAGTATAAGTGTCCTCTCCAACAGGCACCCTCCCCCCAACGTATGAAAGTATACGGGACTACCTTTACCTTTAGCAATTAGCCTAAGTTTTGTTTAAGAAGATTTCTCTTAGACAGGCAAGATATTTGTTAAAGATTTATGAGTATATCAGCTTCAGAAGAAAGTGGGAAGTATTGGGCTTGCTTCGTCTTCAGTATCGAATGTCATTTTATTTATCTCTAGCAAATAGCCTAAGTCTTGTTTAAGAAGATTTCTCGTAGACAGGCAAGATTGGCCTAGTATATTTGTCAAAGATTTCCTAATTTAATTAGCTGTTTTGCTGGGCAAGTATTTCACCATCATTCAAGTACAGAGAAGACTGAAGTCGTGCTTTTTGTCCAATTATTCGAGTGTCTATGTTGATCATAGCAGTGGGCCATAGAAGTGGGTCATAGAAATGGGTCATAGAATTGGGTCATAACAGGAGTATGAATTTGACTATCGAGGCACAATGCTTTAAATGTTGCCCAATGGGCGTAGCCATTATGAAGGGCCGCACCCCCCAGAATTAACTTGTTGGCACATTTGCCAAATATCAATGCTGCTCGTCAACATTGTATTGCTGATAGATTTCAGTGAAGGTCTTACCGTAAAATGCCGTAATCACGCACAGGACTTATCACCAATGATAGTAACACTTGCGTACACTTACCTGAAGGTGCGCTTATAAGTGCACCAATGTCATGTACAGTACTGTATGTGAGCAAATTTGAAGACAGAAAGGTTAAATTCAGAGTTAATTGACTTCATGACTATCCAGTGTGGTCGAGCAGATATTCTAATTAATATAAGTTCCAGCTTTAGTTTTGCAAGTCGTCCATGTTTTATCTGAGCCGATATCCAGCGCATAGTCAAGACAAGGCTACAGCTTGGCTCGTTATAATTTGCCCAAACAAAGCATAGGCGTCAAGTCTTATTGACTAACAAAGGAATTACCATCCAAGGAATCTTCTTTGTAGTTGTTAGCCAATTATGTTGTGGAAATCGTTCAATTCTCGCAACATCATTGGCCAATCAAGAAGGGGATTCCTTGGATGGTGATTCTTTTGATACCCAATCAAAGTTTGACGCCCATGCTTCCAAAAATGATTGAGTTTAGGCCGTTTCAAAGGCAGAGAGAATTTGGCGGTGGAATTTGATCTTTTGTAGCGTGTTGATTAGTTTTCTGAGGTGCTCTATATCCTCACCGCTACGAGCACACGGCAATAATCTACGCGCAAATAAACTACGTGCAAATAGTGCAGGGTGCCCACTCTGGCTGCAAAAGCTGGAAAATGAGTCTGTTTTCAGAATTTGGCTGGAAAAGCTGGAAAAACATAAGTTTTTCTCCTGCTTTGGCTGGAAAAGCAGGAATTTTATTATTAGGCCTTACAGCAATCAACAGTATTATTAAATGAAAAATGATCTTATTGAGAAATAGGATTGAAGAAGAAAAGATTGTTCAATATCATGTGGGACAGGCCTTTTTCACCAAGTCGACCCAGGATTGGAAGTTTTCCCTGTGTTTTGCCAGGGTTGGTTGTAAAATCTTTACCCTCCGGGAGTGGTTTAGTGGAAGACATTGAATTTATATAGGAAATTCGAATTTATTGGAAAATTTAAAGTCACTCAGTACTATGTGACAATAGTCGGACAGCATTTTCAATGGCTGAAATTTCATATCAAAATTCATGGTATGGCTGGAAATCGATGTGCTTTTTCTGCCCAAAAGGCTGGAAAAGGGCCAATTTTTTCTTAAACTTTGGCTGGAATTTCAACTTTAACTCAGTGGACACCCTGTGGGAGTCATGAAATAGTTTAAGCGAATTGTCATGCAGAAGTGCCAACTTCACCGAGCGTTGTCTAAGTTCTATTTGGCCCAACTTAGTGTATCATCTGCTTGCAAAGCTGTAAAATTTCATGTGATTGAGAAGCATGTAGTTTCTAATAAAAATGAACTATGAAACATTTGTCTCACTTTCAGTAAATAGTAGGACTTACCTTTAAAGTCAATCTGCAGGAAAAAGTAAGACTAAAATCTTTGGATTTAACTCTAATTAAAGCGAAATTTCATACGTCAATTTTTAAATAGAATAGTAAGGATAAACTCCTTGCATTGTACTGAAAAAATTGCCAAAAAGTATGTCTATTGGCTTTAGACTCTAAAGGCGACGTTTGAGTCAACTTTTGCGCGAAAAGACAGGCTATAGTCTTTGCATTTTACTAAAACCAAAATGGCCTTTAAGTCAATATTTAAAACGAAGGACAGGCAGTAATCTTTGGACTTACTAGAGATAAAGCACAAAATTTGGAGTCACTTTCTCCAAGAAAACTAAGACTACACTTTTTTTATAAGAAAAAGTTTATAAGAAAATGAGGCTCAAATCGTCAAAATCTTAAGAATATCGTAAGAAAAATCACGAGGCTCAATTTCCAAAATTAAGTGTTTTTATAGGCCAAAAATCGGTATTTCGTCGTTATTGCATTCAAAATGTTAAAGATGGAATTCAAATTCTAGTATACAATATTATTAACGAAAGCATAAACCACTCTAGCCAGTTTATTTTAGTAAAAGTTAAGAAAAACTTAAGAAAATCTCAGGCTCAATTTCAGGAATAGTTAAGAAAATTGAGGCTCAGACAAAATCATGGTTTTCTTATAAAAAAAACGTGTATTCTCATTGCCCTTACTGACATAACAAAGAACTTTCTAAGCAGAGTCTTAGGGTAGAAAATAAGTCTTACGATTTTACTTAACATAAAATAAAACCTCAAAAGATTGTTTTTTAAAACAAAAGTAAGGCTGTACTCCTTGGATCGAATGAAAACAACGCCGACATTTACCTTCAATTTTGGGCAGAAAGTAAAATCAATAGTCTTGGATTGTAAGTAACATGAAGAAACCACATCTGAGTGAACTTTTGGTCAAAAAGTAAGGTCATAGCTTTTGGATTTCAATTAGGCTAAACAAAACATGAGTCAAATCTTGGGCAGAAAGTAAGGCTGCAGCTTTTGGATTTTACTCAAGATACATTTTTCAGTAGAAAGTAAGGCCATAGGCTTTGGATTTTACACAAAACATAGGAAAACCCTTTAGAGTAAATTTTTGAGAAGAAAGTAGGGCTATAGTCTTTGGATTGTACTCAAAACATTGATAAATGTTCAGAGTCATGTTTCGAGAAGAAAGTAAAGCTATAGTCTTTGGATTGGACGCAAAATATAGATAAGTGTTTAGAGTGACTTTTCGAGGAGAAATTAAGGCTATAGTCTTCGGATTGGCCTCATAAAATGTAGATAAATGTGTAGAATCAATATTTGAGGAGAAAGTAGGACTATAGTCGTTGGATTGGACACAAAGCACTGAAGAATGTTTATAGTCAATTTTGGAGCAGTATGTAAGGCTATAATCTTATCTTTGGATTGGATTCAAAATAACGCAAGCTGTTTAGAGTCAAGTTTTGAGCAGAGAGTAAGATCATAGTCCTCGAATTGCACTCAATATATCGAAAAATGTTTAGAGTCCAATCAATTTTGAGCAGAAAGTAAGGCTATAGTCTTGGGATTATATCCAAAACATTGAAAAATGTTTAGAGTCAACTTTTTTAGAAAGTAAGGCTATAGTCTTTGTGGATTGTACTCAAAATATTGAAAAAATGTTGAGTCAAATTTTTGAGCAGAAAGTAAGGCTATAGTCTTGGGATTACATCCAAAACATTGAAAAATGTTTAGAGTCAACTTTGAGCAGAAAGTAAGGCTATAGTCGTTGTGGATTGTACTCAAAATATTGAAAAATGTTTAGAGCCAATTTTTGAGCAGAAAGTAAGGCTATAACCTTGGGATTGTACTCAAAACATTGCAAAATGTTTAGAGTCAACTTTTTTAGAATGTAAGGCTATAGTCTTTGTGGATTGTACTCAAAATATTGAAAAACGTTTAGAGTCCAATTTTGAGTAGAAAGTAAGGCTATAGTCTTGGGATTATACCCAAAACATTGCAAAATGTTTAGAGTCAACGTTTTTAGAAAGTAAGGCTATAGTCTTTGTGGATTGTACTCAAAATATTGAAAAATGTTTAGAGCCAATTTTTGAGCAGAAGGTAAGGTTATAGTCTTTGGATTGGGCTCAATATGTTAATAAATGTTTAGAGTGAATATGTGAACAGAAAGTAGGACTATAGTCTTTGGATTGAACTCAAAATGTGGAAAAGTGGTTAGAGTCAATTTTTGAGCGGAAAGTAAGACCATAGTCTTCGGATTGGACTGAAAACATATAAAATTAGTTACAGCCAATTTTTGAGCAGTATGTAAAGCTATAGTCTTTTGATTGGGCTCAATATATGGATAAATGTTTAGAGTCAATTTTTGAGCATAGAGAAAGACCATAGTCTTTGGACTGGACTCAAACTATAGAAAACTGTTTAAAGCCAATTTTAGAGCAGTATGTAAAGCTATAGTCTTTGGACTTGACTCAAAGTAAAACAAGTTGTTTAGAGTCAAGTTTTGAGCTAAATGTAAGACCATAGTCTTTGGATTGTACTAAAAATATTGACAAATGTTTAGAGTGACTTTTCGAGGAGAAGGTAAGGCTATAGTCTTTGGATTATACTCTTAATATTGAAGAAGGTGTATAGTTAATTTTTTAGTAGAGAGTAAGGCTATAGTCTTTGAATTAGACTCAAGATATTGAAAAAGTTTAAGAGTCAATGTTTAAGCAGAAAGTAGGACTATAGTCTTCCGATTGGACTCAAAATATAAAAAATTGCTTTGAGTCAACCATTAGGGAAAAAGTAAGGCTATATATAGTCTTTGAATTGGATTCAAACTAAATAAGCATGTTCAAAGCGAAGTTTTGCGCAGAAGGTGACGGTTTAGAATTTGGATTCAAAAGACAGAACAATGATGAGATGCAAACTTGTGGCAGAAAGTAAGACTATAGTATAGTCTTTGGGTTTGACTCAAAATATAGAAAATTGTTTACATTCAAATTTCCAGCATAAAGTAATGCTGTAGTCTTTCGACTTGATTCAAAATAAATAAAAATCTATGAACCAAAGCTTTGAGCAGAAAGTAAGGACACAATCTTTGGATTGCACTCAATATATTGAAAAACGTTTAGATTCAATTTTTGAGCAGAAAGTAAGGACATAATCTTTGGATTACACTCAATATATTGAAAAATGTTTAGAGTCAAATTTTGAGCAGAAAGTAAGGACATAATATTGAAAAATGTTTAGAATCAATTTTTGAGTAGTACGTAAGGCTATTGTCTTGGTACTGGAGTAACACTAAAGAAAAATGTTTAGAATCAATTTTTGAGCAGAAAGTAAGGCTATAGTCTTTGGTTAGGACTCAAAATAAAGAAAGATTTTTGGAGGGAACCTTTGCAGAGAAAGTAAGGCTACAGGCCTTGGAGTGGATGCAATATAAAGGGAGCTCTTTTGAGTCCATATTTGTACTGAAGGTAATGCTATAGTCTTTGGATTGAAATAGAGTAAGTTCTTTTGAGGTGATTTTCTGAGAGGCAACGTTATAGCCTTTGACTTTACTCAGATTAAAAGATCTGTTTGTGCTGCCGGTCTTAGTGAAAAGCTATGTCTATAATCTTTGTGTCTAGCTGAAAATGAAGCAGAAACGTGTTGAGTGAAATGTTGGGAAAGGCTCTAGTCCTTTGTGTCAATTTTTTAACAGAAAGTAGGGGTAGCGTCTTTGGATGCAAGTGAAAATTAACGACGAACTCTTTACGTCAGTGCTCTGGCAGAAATTTGGAATGTAACCATTGGGTGATACTGAAATTCAAACGAGAAATGTTGATTCCAGTTTGGGTGAAAAATGACTTCGAAAGCAATGCGTCTTTATTAAAAGTACCAGCTGTGATGGAATTAAGGCAGTAAATTTTCAATGTGCTTTTGGACAAAATGTAGCCATGGCGACTCCATAAAAAGGCGTCAACATTAAAGCTCTATTGCTTTCTGTGAATCACCTGAATCAAGCTTCTGTATCTAAGAATCAACAAGCTCAATCACAAATCGTTCGAATCATGAAAACTTGTCAGTCGTGGTGAATGTGCATGAGAGAAGCCTATTTGATAATGAAGATGTGAAGTACATGATGTGAACAGACTTTGGTGGAGCGCTTCTTCTATGGTCAAATGGAAAATTTGGAGATAGTAATACACCCATTAAATGAAAGCCCACCCTACCTGTGGGGCAATGGTGGGGATTATTTGTCCTCTGAGTTGCTTGTTCCGTCTGTACTACGTGGGGGATGGACACATTTTGGCACTCCACTAAGCAATATGGGTTGGGATTCTTAGTTTGAAATCCACTATGGCGACCATTAATGCTGTAATGACTTCTCGGTAATCCAGTATGTAAATATGCTTTAAAAATATACCCAGAGACTGGGGCATTTGTCCCCATATGGTGGTCCATATAGTGGGGCGTTTCTGCTACTCACATTGCAATGCTAATCTCCACTAGCGTCCCGAGGTGGGGGGGGGGAGATAGGACTTATGATGGACCACCTTCTATGGCACATGTTGCCTTTTGGAGTGTACAAGCCAGCCAGATTGTTGTATGCAAGCGCCATATAACACAAACGCTACAAAGATTACGTGAATAAATGAACTAAGACTTATTCATTCATACTATACCAGAAACCACAAATATTTAAACCGAATAACAAATCTACTACAAAGAATGACATTTCAAATTAAATCTAAAATTCACTATAGTATTCAGATAAATTTAGAAAAATTCTACAAGAGAAAGAAGATAAAGGAAAATTCTAGCAAATTTTGTAAAAACAAATGACTTCCTATGACCTAACACTCGTTAGTCTGAGTGACTTGCAAGAACATTTAGCTTTCAAAGTCAAGACTAACGGTGACGCTGATACCTCCAAAAAGTTTTACTGTGTTAAGCATCGGCCTCAAATCTTATTGGCTAACAAAGGAATCACCATTGAAGGATTCCTGCCAATAATATCGCGAGAATTCGTTCTAGCAACGTGCTTTGGTGGTAAATAGTGTACTTTCTTTGCGAAAAAACTGATAACACATAGTTTCGAATAATTAAAAAATATTTTGCAAGCATGTTCAGAAGGCTTCAATCCACATTTCCAGAAGGAAAAATGCTTATATCTTGCGTAGATCAAAAGTTATCGATATTACAAAGACAGATAGATAACTGGTAGAGCCGATAACTTTTGATCTGCGCTAGATATAACAATTGCTCCTACTGGAAATGTGAATTGAAGATTTTTCAGTTATTCGAGACTATGTGTTAAAAGTTTTTTCGCAAAGGAAGTACACTATTTACCACCAACACACGCTTCTCTAACGAATTGACGCAACATTGTCAGAAATCTTTCGATGGTGATTCCTTTGTTAGCCAATCAAACTGGCAGTTGATGGTGATTCCTTTGTTAGCCAATCAAATTGGCAGGAATCCTTCCATGGTGATTCCTTTGTTAGCCAATCAAGATTTGACGCCTGTGCTACTATACTACAACAAAACAGCCTACTTTATAGTACGTCAACTCAAGAAAAGTGAGATATTTTGAACCGCTATGCATACATTAACAAACACTTGGAAGGCCTTCTGTTATTAAAAGTAACGCTAAGAATTCTAATTATCTTTGAAACGAAAGGATACACGCTACAAATAACTGTCTTCGTAAATACACTCTTCTAAACTTGGACTGAAACGAACTTTGGGAGCAGTTGCCATCATGGAATTTTGAGGAAAATCTTGCGCTTAGTTCCATCCCTTATCATGCTCTATACTTCCAAAAACTCTCAAAATATTCACAACAATATTTCTGTTTGACAAAATAACTTATCTGGAGCTTTCAGCTGGCAAATCGTGATTCCTGATGTCATGAAGCGACATTGGAACTACTCTCAACAAAACGAGATTCTTACACCTAAATTCTCTCCCCAGGACCCATCATGAAGTCGAGCCCGCGGTTAGTTGACAAGGTGTATTCACTGAGCATGCGTGAAATTCTACAATATAACTAAATCTCATAAACGATGCCTACTAACTATTTTCTCACGCTACTCAAGAAACAAGTTGTACAAAGTCAAAGAACTAACTATTCAAGGGGATTCGACAAACTGGTGTACCAGGGAGAGAGGGCAAGGGGGCTCTAGGGGACTACAGTCCCCTGGGGAACAAGCTAGCCCCCCGTCAAAAGGTGTATAAGTCTTTTCTCGGATGTTTCCAGCAGCCATAGTTCTCTGCTATCTGTATTTTAGCCCCTCATTGAAAGAGCCCCCATTGAAAGAGTCAGCCCTCCGTAAGAAAATTCCCGAAGCTACCCCTTGGGTGTACACAACAACGCAGTCCTCTAAAAAGGCACCCAAACATAAATATACACTTATTAATGCGCTAAATAACTAAGATGCTATTTCAATAAAATAGATATATTTATATACATGTAATTTACACTAAAACTCTTTATGGTACAACGCAAACTAGTGCCAATTTTCAATATATTTGCGGAAGTGCCACTTGGGACTTGCAAATCCCAAGCATACATTTAACATGCTGCATCTCAAACAGGGTTGCCACTACTATGTCATGAAAAAATACCCTATTTTCCTATTAAACAGCGTATTTCGTAATCAAATGAACGTTGCTCTTATTATTCTTACTTATTTTCATTTTCCTATTGTTTTAGAAGTTGTAATTTCGTTTTTAGAGG
>OLMO02000252.1:2859512-2872374 GCA_900291935.2 Cassiopea xamachana | reverse complement strand
GAATTCTTAAAATGAAAATAAAAAGAAATTTAACTTGAAATGCCAATAATTTTCTTCTGATTTTTCATGATATTTCGACATATAGGATTCTATCACTTCTTTACACAGATATGGGGTATGATAAGGCCCTGGCCATATTTCTGATCGTTCAAAGTTTTAGTTTCAGAAAGGAAGGAAATGTGCTTAATAAACAAAAACTGTAAAGAACAGAATGATGTAGAAACGGGCAAAATTTGGCGACTGTCTGATTGAGAACAATTCAAATGGATGTGTGATTGAGTATGGAGAACATCATTGCTCTTAAATGAAACAATAATAATAATAATAACAATAATAACGTTCCCTGATTTTTTGAAAAAGTTTTCTTTCTTTCCCCCTGATTTTGCCTGATTTAACATAAAATTCCATAATCTTCACTGCTTTCCCTAATTTGGGGGCAACCCTGCTAAACTGAAGATACACGCGAACCTTGCCAGCCCGGTTCCATGGATTATCCTAGTCCAGTTTAGGAGCAAAACCTAAAACCAACACAATTTCTGCTACGCAATGGGAGTATATGGACTCCGCATTTCAATAATTTACAGCTATCACCTATTCTAAAGCCCCATCTCCACTACAGACTTCGGATCTCGGATTTCGAAACTCGGATCTCGGATTTCGAAACTCGGATCTCGGATTTCAAAACTCGGATCTCGGATGTAAATCCATTGTTTTCCACGTTCGAAAAGTTCGGCGGAAGACTCAAAACTATGACTCTCGCATCTGAAATCCGAACGAAGTGGAGATGGGCTCTAGGAAAGAACATCTGAAGGTGAACTTATTTGTTGCTATTTTGTTCCAACAGTCTCCTCATTTCAGCAACTGAGCTGCGTTTCGTATCTTCTTCTTCAACAACGTCCAGGTGCTTTGGCACCATCGGTTTCTTCACAGCTTCTGGTTTCGGCTTCTTTGTCGGAAGCAACGGCACCTTTTTCGGAGCACTGTTGGCGGAAGAGCCTTGTAAATTAGCATTGTTATCCTCACCGTCGCGTTCATTTTTCGGCTTTTCAAACCGTTTAATACTACTACGGTCATTTAATGGCAGAGTACGAAAATTCGGGTTCTTTTTTGAAGCTCTCCCTGGGCCTAATTGCCGATTTTGAAACTGCTCCTGGGCAGCGGAAAATTTAGCTTTACGTGGAGCAGGCTTCGGAGCACCATTTGAGGCCTGGGGTTTTGCGTTCCGTGGAGCTGGAATCGGAGCCCTGATTCCGCCACTCGGCGGCGACCCAGTTGCAACGGAAGAGTCATTTTGCTTCAAGTCGGGTGTGCTGTCGTATTCTAAATTCACATAAGGCTTAGGCACTGGCCTCGAATTCATTGCTTTTGTCTTTGCGTTCGTATCTGTAGGTTGTTGTTGGTGCTGTATTGAGCTAGCGGGACGAGTACTATTTACTGCAGCTGAAGTAGTTGGGGGTGATGGGAGTGAATGTCGCTGTGAGGGAGCTGGCTGTCTGTTCTCGTCGCTTTGTACTGAGCCAGAACTTTGATGGCGTAAATCTGGAGACTCGGCCTTTACAGCAGACTAGAAAAAAGTATAGCAGTTATTAGCTACGCATGATAACTCTTAACATTCAGAGAAGATACTTCAGAACCTGAAGGACCTAATGTAGCTTCTAAGTATGGGAAAAAGCTGTCTTCAAACTTCACAGGAGTATCGTTGGAACTTTCCAGGTAAAGGTGGTAAATTTTCAATGTTTTGGGATAGCATAAATTTCCTCACTGGAAAGGCTGTGCCCCATGTTCATCTGTGGTAAATCCCCTGGAATTTCATGAAAATCGACTATATTTCAGGCCCCTTTCTTCTAGAGTTGCAATCTGGTCCTTTATTACTTCCACCTTTTCAGAAGTGCTACAATAAACTTTTCTCTTTCTATCACAAAAACACTACGTACATTAACAAACTTAAATCTACTGTGACTGCCATAGATGAAAAGTACATGCTGTCGGCGAACTCCATCTAGGACAGCCACTTACAACAATCAAACAATACAATTTCAACCAAGAAAAATGAAGCAAGGAAAGCAAGAAGAAAGAAAAACAAAAACTATTCTAAACCAGTTATCTCAAAAAAATCTGCACCCTAAAGAACCTGTAAAAAAGGCGCTAGATCGAAAGAAATACAGTAGGTGTGTGACCACCAGAGGCATAACCGACAAAGTTAGGGTTTATGACAACTTCCCTAAGGTTTTGAGGTCCTAAGGGGCTCCTCAGAGAGACTGTTGCAAGATTTGCTTTGTATTCAAGCTTCCATTGTTTTTTATTGTCTTGTATATTATAAACAGTCTTGCTATTGTGAGCATCTGTGTATTGTGAAAGGTTTTGCTATGGTGTGTTAAATTTCATTGTATTGCTATTGTTAAAGGTTTTGTTACGATGTGGTAAACTTCATTATTTTGAGCATTTGTGCATTGTGAAAGGCTTTGCTGTGATGTGTTAAATTTCATTGTTTGCTATTGTTAAAGGTTTTGTTACGATGTGGTAAACTTCATTGTCTTGCTATTTTGAGCAATTGTGTATTGTGAAAGGTTTTGCTATGATGTGGTAAAATTCAATGTAAAAATATAACTTTGTTTATCTTGTTTGGAGTAACGGTATAAACAGAAAGTATATTGCTATTGGTTGAGTTTTTGCAAAGTTATGAGTTGACTTGCAATTGCATATACATATATTATTACTGACAAAGTTTGCTTTATTTGGAGTGAAAATTAAGACGGGAATCCCAATCTTACTGAATTCCTCAGGGTTCTGATTATTTTTGTTACGCTACAAGTGACCACCCAAGGAGATGTAAGAAAACAGCAATGACAGGCCAAGTTGGCAAGGTGGAAATAGTACTACTGCATTTTCTCAAATGAGCGTCGCATCACAAAGTTCGGTTTTTTAAAGGGAATACGGTACTCTTTATCAATACACCTAAATTAGATATCACAATCTTAATTGTAAATAAAGAAGCGAATAAATGAGAAAAATAATCTCAACATACCACAGGTCTAGGAGGTGGTACTTTAGCACTTTCCGCTGATGGAGTGTCGATGGTGGTGACGGCACCATGGCCTGGCGAGTATGAGACTGTTACATTTTGATAAATTGGTGCAGGCTCGCGTGCTTGCAAAGGTACTGTATTAGGCAATGGAGCATTCAGTATAGGGTAGATACTTGGCCTACTTTTTTTAGTCGTGAACTTTGATATGATGCTGGGTCGACGGGCTCCACTTTCCTCATCATAGTCATCTCTGAGCGAAGCTCTATGGGTGAAAGAAGACGTTTTCAATGAACGCTGGGGACAAACGTAAAGAAAGCGCAAAGGAAACAGGAATTGGAAACGAAAAGATGCAAACTTATATACAGACAAAAGAGTAAACAAAAGCACACAGCTACTGCAGGCGTGTTGTGGAGGCGGAGACTCAGCCCCCCCTTTATCCAACAAATGTTGGGCTGAAAAAGTTCTGAATTATGCATTTTCCAAAGGACAAGAGAGGAAAGGGAAACTCCTATCAACAGAAGAAAACTTCAACCTTACGATAGCTTTCTCCTTCTTTTAATATTTTCAGATACACAACAATGATAAGAGTATTGTTATCATAAATGCAAAAATGGGCGTGGTTAAAGACGTAGTCCAGATGCCTCATACATCACAGTCCCCCTTCTTAAGGTTTTAGTTTGGCACCACTCAGCTATAGGTAGCTAGGCACAAACTCAGATACATGCAAACACACACAAACATATGAAGATATAAATTAGCATAAATTAGAATAAATTAGTATAACTCACTCTGCTTTCTTAGCGTCACGTTTCATCCTGTATTCATTGTAGTACCAGCGGATCTTCTGTCTTTTTATGTAGGCGAATACGCATACGACCAGTAGGACACCAACAACAACAACGACGCCAATGAAGATAGACAGAAGTGAACCACCGCGCTCAGGTGAAACGCGTTCTACCTCATCATCTGGGCCTATAAAACAACCGCATAGCCTGACATTCATTGAATAGCATAACTGCAAGCTAATTGCATGGCTGTGTACGTAAGAGTACTACAACATATGATTCTGGTGCACCAACTTAATGCTAAATTCATGTAACTGACACAATAATGGCAAGAAAGCATTTTCACTTTGCAGAACGTCAATGGCCTGAAAAACCTTTGCACCGCGGCTGTATACTCCTTCACAGTCCACTCCGCAGCAAATGGGGCCTGTCTAAAGTACTGGGGAAAGAAAGAGGGAAGGAAGGACCTAGTAACCCTACTTCACATGCCAATGCACCCTTAGGTGTCCGGTGCTTTTTCAAGAAAAAATGTAAACTTCGCGCAAAATCCAGCAATGTTATTCGTTGTGTTGAAGAATTAAATTCTGGTTTCAGATAGAATTGAACTACCATTATTGTTGTTGTTTACTTTATTTTAAGTAGGCTGTTATACCTAGCTTTTTCAGCTAATTTAGGCATACTATGCATGCCTCATCTAGGCATAGGACCCCTAGTTTAACGTCACTTCCGAAGGACGGAGTGAGCTATTTTGGTCGTTCATCTGGAAGGTCGCCCATCTAGTTTCTGACCGTACACAGCCATGCTTAACTTCAGCTAAGCAAATGGAACTGGCCAGGCCGTTGTCACTCACGCCTGTTTTTGACAAAGCTAAATAAATGCTACTATCTCTTACAATTCCATTTCTAGCTGTGTTTCTCCAATTATTCCTAACATAAGTCTACTGTCTTTAATGCTATCTACTTCCTTACAGGTTCTAGTCGTTAGGAAATACATCTTTGAACTGGACAGTTTTTCAATTAAGCTACAAAATTTTTTCCAGAATTGCACATTATGCGTAGAACTGCACATTAAAAAAACCCTGCTCGGTTTCACTCCTATTCTACCTACTTCCCACCTGAACTGATACGATATATAAAGGGTTCCTACGCTTTTTCTACCTCAAAAATTAAGGACTTTTAAGAAGAAAATATCCCATAATAATTAAGACGATTTAAGGAGGTTTTCGTGTTAATAACCCCTTCCATACCGACAAGATCGACCTTATCAATCTATTCCATAAAGTAACATTGGAAACCAAATAAAGTAGACTTTTCCTATAAGCACTTTTTCAATACACTGTCATGAAACTCTGCAAACTCAATGCTCTTTCAGAAAAATACCACAATTGCTTCTAGAAATTATGTTTCTTAAGGAAATTTAAGGAGATATTGATAAATTTGATAATAATTATGGATTTCTAAGGATTGTACAGGATATTTTCTTTCTCTATGGAGTTTTAAGGACTTTAAGGAAGCGTGGAAGCCCTGTTTACATGTTATAGGAAGGGCTGGCACTACATACCCTCCTGACAATATTCAATTCAATTATCAACGTAAAAAATATGCTTCATACCTATTGGATGCACATTTGCTTTGAAATCCTCCTCCGCACCAACGCTTCCCTCAGTTCTATATCTAATTACTGTGTAAACACAACCCTTCTTGTTACGTTTTGATTGGGCACAGCCGACCTCTGATGTCTTCTTCCACACGATGTTGGTGAAATGGCGAATTTGCTGGTCTTTATAAACGTCAGGCTTCTTGCGTCCTTTGGCAAAATCGTAGCTGTTGATTTCCTTATAGAAATGTCCGACGACACCCTTTGCGGATGGCGGGAAATTCAAATTGTGAAAGAACTCACTTGGGCACAAGGGAAAACTGTAACAGCAAAATTTGTGGATACTCTCACCTACACGGACTGTAGTGCCTTTGTTTAAATCTCTAGAGATAAAAAGCAATAAAACATATATAACTTAGGTAACAGAACGAATAAAGAACACGAAAGGTTCTTTGGGGAAAAAAGCATTTGAATCAGGGACGTAGCTATCCAAAGATCAATGTCCCAAATGAAAAATTGCGTATGACTTTGCCCCCCTCCAACAAAACTATTGAGCTGGAGATTTGCATAATTGAATAAGGCTTTTGACTCCCCAAGATAATGCTAAAGACAGCCTTTGTCCCTCTATGAGATTTCCTCTAGCTACGTGCTTGATTTGAACAGTGTTGCCAAAGTCGAAACCGTGCTATTGTTGAAAACTGTTTCAAATACTGAAAAGAAACAACGGCTATTGTTAAAAACTGTTTGAAATAATGACGAAAAACAACGGCTATTGTTAAAAACTGTTTGAAATAACGAATAGAAACGACGGCTATTGTTGAAAACTGTTTGAAATAATGACGAAAAACAACGGCTATTGTAAAAAACTGTTTGAAATAACGAATAGAAACAACGGCTATTGTTGAAAACTGTTTGAAATAATGACGAAAAACAACGACTATTGTTAAAAACTGTTTGAAATAACGAATAGAAACAACGGCTATTGTTGAAAACTGTTTGAAATAATGACGAGAAACAACGGCTATTGTTGAACACTGTTTGAAATAATGAAGAGAAACAACGGCTATTGTTGAACACTGTTTGACATAATCAAAAGAAACAACGGCTATTGTTAAAAACTGTTTGAAATAATGATGTGCCTTTCCATGTATGTCTTCATTGGGCATCTTGGCAACAGTGTATTGTCTATGAAAGTATGTCCTTCCAAAGCGACAATTAAAAAGTTCGTGAAAACGACAACCAAAACAAACTTCAGAGCAAATGCACATTCAGAGAAGTAACTGCAACATAAAACGGGGGAAAATGTGTACAGGGGCATTCTTAAAACGAAAAAGAGGCTACTTCACAAGCTGGCAAGGAACACTTTCCTAGAACATTTCAAAATGGGAGGGACTGATGCCCAATGTATCTTCAAATTCCTACGTGTATGAAAATAAAATTGTGGCCAGTTATCTTCCTACATGGCAGTTATACCCCCTGCTCAGACTCTATCAACTGCAATTATGGAAAACGCATTCATGGACAAATCCATTTTAATATTATGTATCATACCTTGAAGACGGGGGAAACAAAATTTCTCCATCCCACAATTCCTTATGAAAGAAAGGATCTGAAGTTGGATTCACATTACGTCGCTTCCTTTTCGGCAGATCACGTGTCGGTATCCTGTGAACAACAACAACAACATTAGGTATTTGAATGACAAAAAAGGGTGCATATAAATTCTACTATTCATGGTTTCGCAACGGATAAAAGCTTAAGCCATTGCCTTGTTTGAAGTCATATCGTTCAGAGATACTGGCAATAACACAGGAAAACTTGAAGAGGAACAGATGGGGTGATTACAAGGAAACCTCTTCGAGATTTTGATACATATGACTAATAAATGAACGGAGACCTTAGAGCCCCTCTGGTCCCACCCATTTGTTTCCTGTCTCCTTCTAATTTCCAACTTCCTACCACTCTTGTTTGTCCTTGAAGAACTCAAACAATTACTGCTCTTTCTTATTTCATTTACAGGAACTCCCTTCTTGATATGACACCCACAACATCTGCATCAACAGTCTAAGTTAACCTAATCACTGTTATTCGTTTCTGTACCAGGAACCTTTCTGGAGTGTCGGAGACAAAACCCATTTTATTCCTGGATGCAATATATGATTTTTTCTAACACAGTGGTTAATAGAAAACTAGTACTCAGCTGATTAAAAAATGAAGAAAGTTCCGCGCTGAGCTTTTTGGGTCTAAGAAATTTTATAATTGTACATTATACGTGTTTAAAATTTTATTTATCTAAGTACAAAATGCTATATATGATATCTTGGCGGCACTTTAATAGTTTAATTATTGTTGTTTACTAAGATTAATTATCATTTCAAATGTGCATGGTGCTTTGTGCAAGCGCAAACATTGGAACTAAAAATATTTGCTAAAACCTAGCGCACACAGCACGGTTTTTGTCGTTGAGGTCGAAGATTATTTTCGCTGAGGACGACGATTTTTGTCGTTGAGGAAGACAATTTTTGTCGCTGGCAACGAAAATTTGCTGTGTGCGGGAAACACATAAAAAAGATTTTTGTCGCTGACGACGATCTTCAATATCAAACATGCTAGAAATTCTTTTTCGTCGCTGACGAAAGAAGACAAGATCATTGTCACCTACGACAAAAATCGTGCTGTGTGCGCTAGGCTTAAGAGTCTGAAGAAAGTTCTGATACTGAGATCGTGGCAATGTGAAGGAAGCACCAGAACTGGGTAGAAACAAACGTGTATCTTCACAAAGATACTGAAACACCAAATTACGGTCCTAAAACCACAGTCCCGTAAAGTTAAAGGTCGAGTTTTTTGCGGCAAACACGAGAAGGTGTTCTTGCTTACAAAGCGTCTGACGTCACATCTAGGCAGTTGAGAAAGGGTCTTGGCAGATGCGGAAGCTGAAACAGGGAAAAAGTAAATGAATAGGACAAAGGATGCCAATGTAGCGTAAGGAATGATCACGTCAGGAAAACTAGGATGCCCTCAGTCAATCAATCAGACATAGCTATGACGAGAGGTCTGGAAACGACGTCATTTTGAAATTTGAAGCTCTGCATTCTATTAACTTACAAAACGGGGGTTATATCAATACTCTTAACTGCCTAATTGCCGTCGCCCGCTAATTAATTTTTGAAATATTTTCCAACTCCCCCGCTCTTATTAGGACCCCAGATTATTAGCTTTTGTGCAAAAATTTTCAAACCCTATTCCAAATAGATGTTTTGAGCAAATCTTCTTGTCTGTTATGTTTTTGTGCTGCTTACGTTCTCACGACTAAAGACGCCCAATTTAGGACCATAGAGTGCTTCATAGCAGTGCTATTATTGACTTCAAAGCAATCTTTCTACCCCCTCCGCTTATTCCGACCCCCCGCTTATTAATTTCTTCTGTTTCCAACCCCCGCCTATTCCGACCCCCAGACAATTAGAAAATTAAGAGTATACACTTTTTTAACAAAATACCTAGCATATTGGTTAAGCCCTCGCTGAACCTCAGAATTCTTATAATGTTTTTGGTCCTTTTTCCAACAATTTATTTATAGTAGGCAAAAGAAATTAAGATAGCAAAATTACTGCTAATTAAGGCCTACTGGCTTAAAAATTTAAAAATATGTTACAGGTGTAAAATAAAAATTGATACATATCATGTTAGGTACCCAACCTGTGGTATATATATTTTGCAAGGTCTACAGTTGCAGTTCTCGCCCTTCCAACATTTAATATGGCTTTTGAAAATAGAAAGTGTGCTTGCTTGTTTGATTATATTTGGTAAAGTCGACCAAAGTCTATTTCCAAGGAAGGATATAGTCTTTGAAAATATAGGAACAAGAACAAGAAAACCAGGACAGATATAGTCTTGAGACCTAGATTATTTTTAACTTAGTTTCAAATACCAAAGGTGTAACTTGGACTAAAAATTAAAGGAATATTTTCAGATTATTTGTCATTGTCTTAATTCATTATAGACAGGGTTTCTCAGGACTTTTTGATAAAAATTCCCCTGATTTCTAACTAAAAAGCACACATCTTCCATGGCTATTTGCGAGAAATCCTATATTTCTTCCATGGCTTTTCTGAAAAAACAATCTTTTCCCCTGACCAATGAGATCAACATTCAGCCCTTGACAGCTGACAGGCACTATTTTTAGCGAAATATTTAGCACGGTGCTACTAAAACCGTTCACTAAGGATTGTTAATGACAAAAATAATCAAAACTACACATAGATTGAGCAAAGTATACAGTGAAGTATAAAACACAGCAAAGGGCAAACTTTAAATGTAACTCAAAAAAATTAAATACTTTAGCGATGATCAAAAATGAAATATTGTCCCTGATTTACAGTACAAAAGTGCTATTTTCCGCTGACCATTGTAGGTCTCCCTCAATTTCCCTACCATTCCTTGACCTAAGTGAAAAAAACACTTCCCCCCTGACATTCTCTGATCGTATAAACCCTGATAGACCAAAACAAAAGTGGTACAGGATAGTAAATATTGTATTGATAGTGCAAACGTTAATCTACAAACAGTAATTCTAAGTCCTTATTATTCTGAAACTGATTATTTTTTATATATCTGTTCTTACAAAAGTGTGTAGCCTAACAAAAAGGAACTGTCTTGATACTGAAAGGAAAACGAATAGGTTTGCAAACTGAAGATTATTTTCGTCTTTATGCGTCTGATTTCTAATATAATTGGCTTGAGAAATTTTGGAAGTACTATAAATATATATATATATATACAAATATGTATATATACATATATATATATGTATAGATATAAATATATATATACATATAAATATAAATATATATATATATATGTATATATATACATATATATATATACATATATATAAATATATATGAATAAATATATATGTATAGATATAAAAATATATATATATATATACATATAAATATATATATATATAATATATATATATATATATATAATACATATATATATATATATAATATATATATATATATAATACATATATATATATATATATATATGTATATATATGTGTGTGTGTGTGTGTGTTTGTGTGTGTGTGTGTGTGCTACAGCAAAACGGATAATATAAAGGATAACATAAAAGTAGCGAAATCCACATTCTTGGTTTCTATAATAAACTCAAACAAAAAAAACGATTGAAGAGGAATGTGAACTTTGAACAGTGGTCTTAAATTATCCTTAGCATTCAGCAACTTGGCGTTGCAATTTTCTTAGAAACCATATTCTTGGTTCTGTTTCAACATTTGTCAGCACCGTTCCATTCAACAGATCGCATATTTTGCAGATTATCTCTAAGCAAAAAATTCCAATGAACAAACTCTTGTCTTTTCAGCACAGCTTGGTGTTGCTGTTTCTTGCAATGAATGGTTATTTTGCGTTCAAATATATCGTGTAATTCATTCTCAAAAGTGTCGATTTTCGTCCAAGAGAACATGGGTGTTTTGAAATAGAGCCTTTTATCAAAAGCGTTAAGTGTAAAATACATGTCTTTTTATAAGAAACCTCGCTCAGGGCCTAGAAGTAAAAGTTTCTTAATTTTTGGCCACACTTTAGTTCTAAAAGTTTCTTAATTTAGCGAACTAAATTGCTGTGAAAGCGTACGCAGAAGGTGAATGTAGCAGACTATTTGTCATATAACAAACGAAATGCGTCCGTGCGATTTAAACTCTACAGCAATGTCATATTCACATCGTTGTGGTGCAGCTTTACGTTGAACCAGGTAACGATTTCAATGTGCTATTTATCAAAAGTTTCTTAGCTCTTTCTTTGCAGTCTAAGAGTTTCTTACATTTTAGGCTGTCTAATACTAGGTTGCTTGTAAGCTACCTTCGTGCAAATAATATTGAAATGGTCATAAATTATCATAACTTGTAATAACTTGTCATAAATTATGATAATTTTATGAGCTTCATTGCAGAGAGTGGCTGCAGAAATTAAGATATCATATCAATATTGAATAACAGAGACAAGAAAATAGACCTTTCAGGAAATTTTAAAACACTTACTGTAAACTGCTGTCATTATTGGCCAGCAAGTTTGCGAACTGTTGAGCCTCCTTTGCGAGTTGTGGAGAATACTTTAGTGAAGGTGTGTTAGCGTGCAAAGAGCGAAATGAATTATGGGTCTTCAAACACTCATCTCCAGAGAACGTGGTGTAAGCTGTTCGAATCAAAGCGACCAAAAATACCAGAGAATATCTCTTTCTTGTTACTGACTTCTCCATCTCGCTTCACTGTTGATGTGTTCTCTCCGTGAATTCGCCAAAATTGTCTATACACCACCGTTTGTAATCTGGTTTGCACAAATGAAGGATGGAGCCTCGACTTTTAACAGCCTTCCCCCGGAAGATCTAAATCTTGATCTTTTGTCGAGATATTGAGTGGATTCCAATTTCCCTACGAAAAAAGGAACCGCAGATACGATCATATAACGTCTATACGTAAACCGTCCATTTTTATAATATGAATAATGGCTAACCAAATGAATTAGCTTGCGTGTATCTAACGGCAAATACGAAATTAGCTCATATCAAGAAAAACTCCTTTGCAAAATTGGATGGAGTGTGTCCAAATAACAGGAATTTTTCGAGGAGCCATTAACTAAAACATGCAAAAGAACAATAAGTTAAGGAGCTTCCAAAACTAAAGAAAAGATTCCTAATGAAATCATAAATTTTGAATATTGCTTTCGCTGACGATACAAAATGGAGTTGGCGTGATACATTTAGATTAATATTGTACTTTCGCATAAAAAAGCATCCTTTTTGTCTTCTTTGTTTCATCCGATTGTTACTTTACTAATAATTTATAGCAAAATTGTGAACACTAACGTTTTTCTTCATCTTTCCCATTTCAAAGCGCTAAGTGTGCAGAAAAAGCTAAGTAACTACGCAAAAACGTCATAATTAGGCCCTGAAATTGGTTCCTTAAAAGGCATAATTGCCGTCGGCCGGTGAATTTTTGTTACTTCAAAAAATTAGTCATTCCAGGCTCTATTTCAGTTTCTGTTTCCGGCATTGTCATCTTCGTTTTTTGCTGGATGCTTTCGTTTTTTGTCGGAATGCCTCGGCTTGCTTCGTTGTTTTTGTCGGCATGCCTCGGTTGCTTCGTTGTTTTTGTCGGCATGCCTCGGCTTGCTTCGTTGTTTTTGTCGGTTATCATTTTGAAAGGCACTAAAGCATCGGTGCGGCAATTCTTTGGAAATGCAATTTTGATATTCAAAAAGGGGTTTTCTTGCAATTTATGGGCGTACTCATAAAAAGTCTACGGGGCACCACCCCCGATACCCACTGCCACTCGTCCCCAGCCCCCTCACTTAAGGTGGATGTTAACCTTGATAATGCATTTTTACATTTTAGGCTATATATCCAAGTTTACATAACTTACAGACCTCAAACTTTC
>OLMO02000252.1:2830176-2850782 GCA_900291935.2 Cassiopea xamachana | reverse complement strand
CTCTCGCATTCATGACAACATCATCAATGTGAGGTTGGTCATCTGTCAACAATGTTTCCCGCTAAGCTTGGCAGGACAATAGAATTCTCACGAAAATAGCTTCTGGACTACTTTTGTTCTGTCATTTTCCAAGATTCTCTAAATATATCGGAATTCAAGCAATTTATACATGCGCTACAGATAAATATTTGGCCATGTTTAGCAACAAAAGGCGAAAATATCCAAAAGCTGTGTACGGAAATAGTTTGTAAATCTCAATGGCAAACACGAAATAAATCCGATCAATTTTGTATTGGAAAACGAGATCAATGACGTGCTGTAGATAATCAATGAAAATATCTTTTGATTGTGGAATGGAGTGGTGGGCAAAGGAAAGCAACAACCTTCTTCCATTCTCACTTGTTGTTCGGCCTGCTCCACACAACAAATGTAAAACTATTAACATTGAATGGCGGTCTAGGACCGGATATTTCCTCATTCAAATTATGCGTAATGACATCACGCAACAACGCAGATACACCGCACGGACAGCCACAAATACACAAACACACGCACAGTCACGCGTGTACACGTATACAGAAATGAGTAGAACATAAATTGAGCTAGGGGCGTGGCAACCGCTATAAAAGTGGGGGGATAAATGAAAATTTTTGGCCACGCCCTCTACTTTCCGTTAGAACGCATTCGCCAACGTCATAGACAATATAAAAACCTCAATAATTTAAGACAGCTAAAAGAGTGTAGGCTATATAGCATTTCAGTGGCGTAGTGGAAATGGTTTTCTGGTAAATATGTCATCTTGGCAAAAAAGTGGAGAGTGGGGCAATTGCCTTCCCATACCCCCCTGGCAACGCCACTGAAATGAACATTGAAATCGCCAAAAATTTATGGTACCATCTTTCAATCGTGTCGTTTCTCTTTATTCACGTATTCAATAGTTTTGAAAGCAACCCCATAGAAATATAAAATTTTTGAGAAAGTCGGGCACCAGCCTGAGTCAAAATTATTTATATACACCATGGGTGTTATAGCTAAGGGTTGGGGGCAATACACGTTCTTTTTTTACAAGAAACCTAGCTCACGGCCGGGGGAACAGGGAGAGCAAAAGCGCTTGCCTAAATATCGTTCCAGCGTCCTTGNGCTCTGTTCCATTGATAACATGATGTTCTGTATTCCCTGCTCTGTTTTTGTTTTTATGATAAACTAACACCCACACAGATTTGAATATTTTCCATTGATTTCAGGCAAAACTATACCTTTTGTGACTAAAAGAATAATCTTTGGCTCAAAATAAAAACAAGAAAACATTCATTCTGAATAACAATAAAGTTTATAAGAATATTAAGGCTAAGAATCGCTGAAATTCAAGAATAAATTAAAAATAATGCTAAGCTCAAGCTTCATCAAGATTCAGCATTTTCGTGCATTCGAGCTGTAATTGCGATTAAGATTAACGTTTCGACAACCAATACAATTGAGAAATATAATTTTCGTTGTCTTGCTCTACGTTGACGATGTCAACAAGCACTTGAATATATTTCTCTGATTTTTTGGCGAAGGTACAACTTTGTATATATCACTGATTTCCTAAAACATAGACAATAACAAGAGTTTTCTGAGCCATGACATAGAACCAAATAGTAAAAGAAGACGAGCGTAAACATCTTACCGAAAGGGCTCGGTATATCTCATTGGTTCTGAGAGAAAAATACCATCTTACCTGAAGGATTCAGCTGCAGCTCGCTGTTTGTATGGTGATGCTCAAATCAGATCTACACACTAATTTCCGTTTTAAGAAAATCACCGGTAAATCTCGGTAAAAATCACAATTCGAAAACAGAAAAGTCTTCGCATTGGATGTCAATTGTTGCCTCACGATGAAAAGCTATCGCCATTTAGTGACAAGCTCTACTCTACAATGGCGGGTAGCTCTTAATGATCGGCCTAAAAAGACCGATAAAAATTGTATACCTATTCAGTCATTTGAAACAAGCATGACTGTCATATCTAAATAGCTAGAATTGCATCGGAAATTGTTTGAGGTATGTTACACGTGCGTCGTGCGACGTCAATAAAAACAAAACAGAGGAAAAATTTGATTGAAATGAGAGCTTCTTCGTGCTGGGAACGAGAAAGAAGAAAGTAAAGTACAATGCCTGAAGACGCCACATAACGCAAGAAGGGAAACGGCAAATGGAAATCAAAGCGTGACTTGTTTATTGTAAATTGTGTCCATTAAGCGCTTCAAAAAGCCATTATAACCATCTTAAATGCTCTAATAAGCGCTGAGTCTCTAATAAACGCCCGTCTTCAATAAATTCCCACAAAAAAGCGATGCATATTGATATTGAGAAATACGGATGATTCAATAAACACGAGGCTGAGATCAGGCAAAAAGTCAGAAACAGATGAACGCTGAGTTTAAGTTAATGTAAAAGAAATATTTCATAAGTTTGGATTAAACTAGAGAAAATTAGAAACGAGATCTATCTCTCGAGTATTTTCTACACATGCACGCCTCACAATGCCTGAAAATTCTATTTCTCGCATCACAGTTCCTTAACCTAGATTGTATTTGTTTATGGACACGTCAAGGACTTTAAGAAACAGCAAAAGGCTAACCGACCATTGGTCGTCGACCAAAGTAATTAGTCGCTAGCGTTCAGTCGCACGTAGTCGCTTTCAGAGTTAAATTCATGACGACTTTTGAGCAACCATTTAATACTCGTCGCGTGGTCGCAAACCGCTGGAGCGCTATGCATCGCGACCAAACATCTGCGGCTGAATTGACAAGATGTTGAAAAACACTCAGGTTGCAGAGAGAAAGTCTGTGTTTATAAAGAAATGTGTTGCGCAAGAAATGAATGATTGAGAAGCAATATAACTAAGCAGAAAGCCGACTAGCACATTTTCTTAATTAAAGCTAGAGAGAATTTAAAACTACAGGAAATTGTACCGTGTTTACGTTGAAAATAAATATCATTTTCATTTCGTTTTTCGTTTCAAATTTCGTTACTCAGGGAGTAATTTAGGTGACAAAAACTGTTTTGATTATCACTTATTGTTGCAAGCGTTCTCATATTCCTACGTTATTGTGCGTTTACATGACAAACATGCGCGTTTCTCAATTTGCGATTTCATTTAGCTCCGTTTATATCGTCGATTTCATGCAGTCCGTTTTAGGTTGGAGTGATGGGAATTCAAAAGTAAAACCACCAACTAGCAAAGATATAACATAAATCTTTTAATAAATTTTTATCTAATCCTTGAGAATTTCTCATAACAATTTCCTTGTCAGTAATATTTGGATTTTCTTCTATATCATCAATCTCTCTCTGCATTGCTCCGCTCTTTAAGTAGGAGGGGGTAGGGCGTCTATTGGAGAAGGGCGTTTAATAACTATTGGGCGTTTATCTGAGTATAACCCTGCACTGAACGGGGCAAAACAATAAATACACGTTTTTCTTTAAGCAACCTAGTACTCAAAAAAGTCAAAGTCCTTTCCCGCGCCCAGTGGCACATAGGCGCGCGGTTTAGTTTCAAGTAATTACTTGAAGAAACTGTTTTTACAATTAAATTTTTGATCAAACTAGCAAGAAAATAGAATGAACATCCATTGCATGCCTCACAAAACTTGAACGTCCTTTTTCATGCATCACAGTTGCCTAATCTGGGTTGTTATTGTCATTCACTGGAAGTCTTTAAATTTAAGAAACTTTTAAGGCTGGATTTGACGAAATATTAAGAAACATCCAGGCTGAGCCCAGAGAGTTTGTTTCTTATAAAAAAACGTTTTAAATTATAAAAATTAACTTGAAAAATTAACAAAATGAAAACTCTAAATCTTGATGTAGCCTGAGCTTTGTAAAAAGTTAGGCTAGGTTCTAGCAGACTTTCGTGGGTAAAGCCTAGCGCACACAGCACGATTTTTGTCGCTGAGGACGAAGATTTTTGTCGCTGGCAACGAAAACTTGCTGTGTGCGCGAAACACATATAAAAGATTTTTGTCGCTGACGACGATCTTCAATACCAAATATGCTAGAAAATCCTTTTCGTCGCTGACGACAGAAGACAAGATCTCTGTTGCCAGCGACAAAAATCGTGCTGTGTGCGCTAGAATTAAAGGAGTGCCTGTATGAGAGGACACTTGTCCTGTTCCATCAGCATGTAAGGTAGTGTGAACTGGTAAATTTTTCTTAAAATTCTGCGAATTTGGGCATTAATATTCTTACAAACTAAATTTCGTGAAAAATTGTATATAACCATAAGCGTGGCAGGGCTGATCAAACTTATAATTACGAGTCGTTTCCTTTCAAATGTTCAGAAAGTTATTTGAAGGTGTAGGCATATCAGATGGTTCTTTTCACAAAACCGCTAATTTTCGGCAGATATTTCTGGTAAATCTACGAAAAAAGTGACAGCATTGAATTTATACACGGGAGGATGTAAATACAAACGCAACTATTTAGCTGAATGCAAATATTCACTTGGTGTAACATGAACCAATGCAAGCCGACAAAAAACCGATACAGGCCGACAAAACTATCGATACAAACCGACAAAAATGTCGATTCAAACGGACAAACATATCGATGCAAACCGACTAAATCCGAAACAAACCGATAGAAAACTGATTCAAATTGACAGAGTCTATAGAAAACGGTAAAAGAATGACAAACACAACGACGGAAACCGATACATTAAGTGATAAAACACTATTCGAAAGGATGCCTTTAAGTGGAGCTGCGATAGCCGGCCTATCGACAAAACAATAAAGCCTGGAACGACTAACTATTTTCGTCTGAGCAAGGAGAGGATCTAGTGGGGAGCCCATGACCCCCAAACGGCAATATTTCCTACAGCAAACAACTGTGTTAAGAACTTTCTCACATGAAAAAGACAATAAAATAAATCAGATAGCCCCCCAAAGTCCAGCTCTGGATTCCCCCCTGGTTAGACCAAAATGCACCAGCCGAGCACACGCTCTATTGATCACAGTGTAGCACTAAACGCTCTTTAATAATTCCCTAATTTTAAATCCAATTTAATATCTTTAAAACAGTCACTACTTCTTTCTGGGAAAGAAGATACCGTTCATATTTAGGAATTTGCTACAAAACTACACTCTTTTTTCATATCAGAATACCTACCACTCTTTTTTTTATATAAGAATACCTAATTTTTTTCTGAGCCTCAATATTCTTAAAAATTTTCGGTTTTGAGCCTCAGATTATTCTTAAATTATTCTTAAATTTTTCTTGCTCAACACAAGGTGTAAATTCACCTTAAGATCAAAGAAACATATTTCAACGAATTTTAAAACATATAGATATATATATATAGCGTCAAAGTGACAAATGTTTTGTTTTGGGAGGAAACTCTTAATTAAATTTGATTCGATTAACAAAATATTTTAGTTTTGATGAAGGTTGAGCCTGGCAATATTCTTAAATTATTCTTAAATTTTAGCAATTTTGAGCCTCAATATTCTTATAGACTTTTTTCTTATAAAAATAAAGAGTGTAACTGTTTGCAGCTCCTCCATATTATCAATTGTGCTATTTTTGAGCCTCGAATTATTCTCAAATCATTCTTGAATTTCATCAATTCTGAGACGTAATGGTAGATTTCATCCCATATTTTCTCACATTTATTTCCTTCTCCCTTCTGATTCCAACATTTAAATTAAGAAGCTTTAATACGAATTATGAAAGTATTATATATTATACGAAAGAAAGAAATTATCTCAAATATTGTTCAGCCAACAGTCTCTAGAATACTGCAAAATGTGCTTGATTCTACCAACAATGGACATTGGAACACTGCCGACTTGGTGACGGGGGATGGAACAGTCATAAGGTGCATCGCCTACGGTACCAAACCCACCAGGAAACCAACCTCAGAGTTCACTTCTCTTACGAAGAACGGGTTTAGCAGCAGACGTTGGAAAACATTCGTTGCTGTAATGATGTCCTATATTTTTAGATTTTCATTTTGTTAGTTAGCCTTGATTTTGATGAACCACAAGTATTTTTCTATTAGAAAACCGTCATTTTGCATCAATTTTCTTAAATTTTCCAGAAGTTGAGCCTAAGATTTTCTTAAAATTCTCTTTTTACTGAAACAAACTGGCTAAAATTGGCTACATTTTCCTTGTTAATCTTGCATACTCCAGTTTGAATTTCATCTGTAACATTTTCGATGTAATAATGACGTAATATTGATTTTTTGCCAACAAAAACACTTACTTTTGAAAACTGAGTCTTGTGATTCTCTTATGGATCTCTTAAGATTTTGGCCATTTGAGCCTCATTGTCTTTATAAGCTTTTTCTTATAAAAAGACGTGATTATATATAGAGACTGTTGAAACAGGAAACGTAATTCGATTATTAGGGTACATAGAGTTTGGCCAAAAACTGATGGTGGAAATGACTACACGTCTTTTTATAACAAATATGTCTATAAGAAACACGAGGCTGAATCAGGCAAAAATTAATGAACTTTTAAGAAACAGAAGCAGGCTGAGTTTCAAATAATACCTTGCAAAAACTGTTTTTACAAGTAAATTTTTTATCCAACTAGCAAGAAAATAGAATGAACATCCATAACATGCCTCACAAAACCTGAGCATCCTTTTTCTTGCATTACAATTGCCTAATCTGGGTTGTCATTGCGATTGAAGGCCTTTAAATTTAAGAAACATTTACGGCTGGATTTGACGAAATATTAAGAAACATCCAGGCTGAAGTCAGAGAGTCTGTTTCTTATATAAAAATGTGCATGCGTCCTGGACAACAGCCTGAGAGCTAGTTCATACGATGAGCCGTAGATGAGTCGAACTTATGCATTTAGCAATTTGAGTAGTCGAGTTCACCTTCGGTTCAGCGTATGAAACCACAGAAACATATCGGCTCCAGCAACAGTCACGCTGTTCATTGGTTCAACACTGGCTCATCCCCTTCGGTCGCGCCATTGTTGAACCAATGCTATAATAGGTTTGGGTCATCTATGGCTCATCGTATGAACTAGCTCTTATTTGATTTAAGGAACTAATATTTAAATAAATTTAAATATTTAAAGAACTTATACTACTAATGGAGAAGAACCTACGGAACTTATCAATTCCAAAACTTTTTATAACTGCAAATAATCAAGAATTAGGAAGTCGTTTCCATTAGTTTACAGCTGCAACTTACATAGATACACTTATGAAACTCCTTTCCTACCTTATTTGCGCTGGCTCTTTTGAGTTCTAGCCAAAATAAAAACTACCATTCAGAATATTGATTTTTCCTTATGTTTGTACCGGTTTTATGGCACTATATGTGCAATGAAAATTAAGGAACTATTAAGGGACTTTTAGTACTAGAATTTGATAAGATGCCCAAAAATAAGGAACTTTAAGAACTCATCCTTGAGCTAGGTTCCTTATAAGATAAACAGCGTGTATGTTTAACTTCTGTTGTTTACTAAGATTTATCATCGTTTCAGGCGTACACACGACTGTTTTGCTTTCCACTTATGTGCATGCGCAAACATTGGAACTCAGAAATTGTTTGCCAAGAAAGTCTTAAGAAAGTTTTCATACTGGAATCGTGAAAATGTTTTAAGAAAGTTTCAGTACTGGGCCTAAGAAATAAAAACATGGCCTACTTTCACGTAGGCCACTATTTTAGGGGCGTTAAAATTAAGGTACTATTAAGGAACTTTTAGTACTAGAATGTGATACAAAGAAGCCCCGAAATAAGGGACTTTAGAACTAATCCTTGAGCTACGTTCCTTATAAAATGAGCGTATACCAGCTTTTTAGCCATCTGGCGTCACGAAAAACTTGAAGGACAGCAATTTATAAAAGTAGGAGCAATAAAAGCTACTTAAATTTGTCATAGAGTTACTCAAGCTACCACAAGTGGCTGTAACTTCCTGTACACGGTTCTTTTATAAGAAAGTTGTTTTTGGCATGGTACTGAAAATTTCTAACTTTTTTACGCAGTATCAAACCTTTCCTAAGACTTTCTTAGCAAAAATTTTAGAGTTCCAATGTTTGCGCATACACATTAATGGAAATTGAAAAAGCTCCACGTACACTCGAAACGATGATAAATCTTAGTAAATAACAGAAGTTAAACTGTTAGAGGGTAGCCAACATCACATACTTTGGGGGGCATCTAATTTATGTTATTGTCTTTCTCATGCAAGACGTTTCCAACATAATTGTTTGCAATAAGACATGTTACCATTTGAGGGCCGAGAAATGTTACCATTCGAGGGCCGAGAAATGTTACAGTTGCGTTTATCACTTGCTTAGCGTTCACATATGCTTATAGAAATAACGCTACACCCCACCCCGCAGTCTTTCCTCCGGCCTACCCACACAAGCTTCGCCCATCCCAAGCATCACCTAGACGAGACCTTTTGTTTATGTTAACAACCAGCCCTACGTCTTTTGTAATCTTGTCAGGTAAACCAGTAAAACGTTGCTTGTTATTGAGTGTGGGCGGTCATCTTTTAATGCAATTTGCAAACTGAGATACTTGGGAATCTAATAACAAGCTTATGAAAAATAAAAATTTGAAAAACAGGAAATATTTCATATGGATTGAAAACAAAATGATGGAGTATGAGGTTGATAAGTCAATGTGATGTGTCTATTCGGCTTTCAATCCTATAATTTTCGAGGTCTATTTTGAAATCGTGCAACAACAAGGAAAAACCACTCTCTAGGAACAAAAACAGCTCAGCCTTTGGACAATGTGACTGAGGAGCGAACGTTGAATGTTCTGGCAAAAGGCATGTAGATATGCCTGAGTGGCATTAATCTGCAAAACTTGGGGCACAGGAGAGAAACCCCCCCCATTTTCAAGATATGAGGTACAGAGTTATCTATTGCCAATGGCGTGTAACTTCAAAGGACCCTTGAAACGCCTGGGTTCTATATGAAATAAGCAAGTGCTGTGAGAAGCTATTTTGAACCCCATATTCTAAAACCTTGTGGGATACCCCATAAAACATATGACTCCACAGGTTTTTAAATTGCTTCCTACATCCACGCAAGCTTAGGCCAACACTTAACATTTTAAGTGAGAAACTAAAAGTACTTCAGTTGATTTAAGCCTCTTTGCATACAACAATAAAAGGTGTATTCAGAAAGCAAACACATCAAATCAATTACTTATTCAGTGTTTGTAAATCAGTTTAAGCTAGCAAATATTGCTGGTTATCAATGCCAATGGACTCTTGTGACAACATACCATTGTGTGGTTCTCAATATCACAGGGGGAAGGCTGGTGTAAAACATGTGCTTAGTTGTCTATAGTGTCATAAATTTTAATGTCTTGTCAAGTTTTCTAAGACACCATGCTGGCTAGGCCTGGCCATCAGAGCCTCAAAAGACCATGGGTAGAGGGCACAAATTTCACTGGGCTTCAGGTATTAGGGGCCTCCTAATTCTGGGGGGCTAATAAATTAAGAATAGTGTTACTATTTTGTAGTTGATAATGAAATCATTCATTTTCCACCTAACATTGTTCACAAGGCACCACATTTTTCTCCCTTACCAAGAGCCTCTGAAATCTTAGCAGCATAGGTGACTATTGCATGGGAATATTGCGCCCAGTGACATTTAGAATTGGACGTAAATATTTTGGCAGAATTCACTTGAAGTGAGTACAACAAAATACCAAACAACTTCACCATTTTGAATCCCACTACCAGTGATCTTTTGATTAATTGGAAAACCATGCTTCAATATTTCAAATAAATAATGCTATTTCTTTACAGCAAGTATCTATCTCTACTATAACTTTAATTTCAAGAAATATATTTTTTGAATTAGGGAAGCATCTAGAGCCAGGGTTTGATATTTTTGCTCCAAAGAATGAAGATGAAAGTGATAAAAAGTGAAGTGCAGTTACACAAATACCTAAGTCCATGGGTGTAGGAGGATTTCAAATTTTTGGGGGCTGTAAACATTCTGTAAACTTTCTGCCCAAATTTCCTATTGCTACTTCAGACAAATTGTCCGAGTGAAACGAATTTCTGCCTGGTTTGAGGGGTTGCAGCCCCCCTGCCCCCCACGCTTATGCCTAAGTTACAATATTTAGTAAATGGTGCTTTCTAGATGATAAAAATACTCAGGAAGGATATGATAATGCAGTATCACCTAAGTCAGATAAACTCTAAAAGGGTTCACTCAATATATTAACCTTACAGATAACTGCACTGATCATGATGTCACAAATAAATACCTACATTTCTGTGGATCTCTTATTCAACAAAGAGAAGCTATCAGCTCAGTAGATAAGATACAACAGGGCACACGAAAATTAAGACAATTACGTGAAAAAACGCTCCCATGAAACGCAACTTGGACTTAATGAATAAAACGCTGCACGCTCGTAACGGAAATTTGTAATGCGATGACAGTCATATCTAGTTGCTCATATGTTTGTTCTTCCTCAATATAGGCCAATCAATTTGATAACGTGATATTGGGGCACTTTGAATGTAAATATAAAGTGCTAGCTCGCATATTCGGGCCTATTCTAACAATATAATTTATAAATCTAAGGACAAATCCTACGCTTGAATCCTAATTAAGCCATTTGTACACGAACGCTATGAGATAAGACTAAATCAGTTATGCCGTGAGCAGTTCTAACGTCCGAGATGGAAGCCAGAAATTCTCAAACAGCTTCTTGAAAAATAATCCCTATCAAAGCTGCCCTACATCTGGCAAGCTATTTCCACAAAACATTCTTTAACAAGACTGATCTCCATTAAAATACAGAACAGCTATTATTTATCTTGACTGAAGTCATGAAAAGTTGACAGGTCTGAATTAAAAAATTCCAACATACCTTTTTCACAGTTCTCGTTACTGCCACACGCGGATGTTTTTAAGCGGTATTGGCGTTAAAAGTACGGCTGTTTAGCGTTGTATTCCAACAAATTTCTCGTTAAAAACCACATGAACAGAAAGTACCAACAATTGAATAATCCCAATCAATTTCTGATAATTATGCCTCAAACTACGGAAGAAGGGTTCAAGAAATACTGGCCTAGAAGATGTGTGTCGTTAATCTCCAGAAATATGAATGACTTGTTTAGTTCTATCTGTCAAATAATCGATGCTTAATAATTGATCTTCTTTACACATATGAGATCACAGTCCTTCTGTTACTACTTCCTTTTATTTTCCTTTTAAATAACCGAGCGATCATCACCCACATCTGTATATCCTAATGGCTTCTTTGATTCCGTAAAGTGGCTGGACACGGGGGTCACTTCTTATCAAGCTCCTTCGCAAAAGCTGAAAAGACGCGCGTGGCTGGCTCTCTCTCTAAACTCAGAGGCCATGGTGCTTTCCATTCACTAAAGGCCGAATATCTCCAGCGAAGAGTTAGCTTTTCTGTCGGTGTGGTGGCGTGGATATGGCCTATACCATACTCTTTGGCGTAATGGCATAAGAAAATGCTGCTCTCAACGCATAGTTCTTCTGACCTCTGCACCGCAACCCTAAACGTTGGCGTACCTCTGGTGTGAACTTTACATGCACTGCACCATGGCTCAGATTTGGCCATCGCAGACTGGGAGGAGTGGGAGGGAGACTTTGGGGGCACACCCTACAATTGCAGCACCATCTTGTTGCCACAGCCATTTCAACATCTTACTAGAGGTCAATTACTCCAGCTCTGACATTACAAAGAAGGAAAAGTGTCAGCTTCAGACGTCATCAGCGGTCCAAGTGTTTACTTGTGTTGGTACTATGTAAATATGAGTACACGCAATAGGTTTAAAGTACAAGCCTTGTACAAACACTTGATTTTTCTGGTACATAACACTGCTCTAGGACAGCGGTTTTCAGCTGGGGTACCGCGGAATCAGGGACGTAACTTCACTAACTTTTGGGGGGTGTCAGAGGCTGTCTTGCGAAAACGTTTGTCTGTGACCTTACTTTTTTAGTAACAGTAGTTGACCAATGGTCCTGGGTCTAGTAAGCTGCCCTGGAAAAATACATTACACTACTGTTTTTGCCATGCGAGATGGCCAATTTTCAGGGTTAGGGGGTGACCCACTCCCCATACCCCCTGAAGCTTCGTCCATGTGGGGAAGATTAGGGTTTCACCAACAAAGCCCATGGGTTCCGCCAGAAGTTACTCAAATTATTCTTTTATAACGATATCCCCTTCAGCAATACTTACATATATGACTTTTACTTAAAGTTAAAATACACGTTTTTTTATAAGAAAAAAGTTTATAAGAAAACGAGGCTCAAATCGTCAAAATCTTAACAAAATCGTAAGAAAATCACGAGGCTCAATTTCCAAAATTAAGTGTTTTTATAGGCCAAAAATCGGTATTTCGTCGTTATTGCATTCAAAATGTTAAAGATGCAATTAAAATTCACGCATACAATATTATTAACGAAAGTGTAAAGCACTCTAGCCAGTTTATTTCAGTAAAAGTTAAGAAAAATTTAAGAAAATCTCAGGCTCAATTTTGGGAAAAGTTAAGAAAATTGAGGCTCAAGCAAAATGATGATTTTCTTATAAAAAAAAGAACGTGTAGCAAAGAAGCGACACTGCTGATCTTGCAGGGAATCGCTCTTTTGAGGGGGCATAGATTAGTTTTCATTGCTCATCAAATGTCTTCTTAGAGCTAGTCAGGGGTGAGTTCTAGGAGGACTCAGATTGTTAAAATATTTAGAAATCACCACTGGAGCTAGTTCATACGATGAGCCGTAGATGAGCCGAGCCTTTGCATGTAGCAATTTGAGTAGTTAAGTTCATCTTCGGTTCAGCGTATGAAACCACAGAAACACATCGGCTCGAGCCACAGTCACGCTGTTCATTGGTTCAACTCTGGCTCATCCCCTTCGGTCGTGTCATTGTTGAATCAATGCTAAAATAGGTTTGGGTCATCTATGGCACATCGTATGAACTAGCTCTAGATGGCTTTTAAACAGACTTGGCGATGACAGTTCTCTTACATTATTTGGAATATCATTCCAGGCCCTAATGCCAGCATTTTGAAATCCTTTCTTGGAGAATTCAAGTTTACTTTTGGAATATGCAGATCTTTATCATTTTTAATGCTATAATTAGATAAAGATGATCTAAATTGGAATATATTCCATAGGCTTTCAGGGCATAGCTTATTGAGAGTCTTACAGATTAAGACGGATCGATCAAACCGAATCAGGTTCTCAACATTCAGCCATTTTTTAGGCCACGGGTCCTTAAATCTTGCACTTTTGATAATTGATAGAGCCCTATTTTGCAAAAGTTGCAGTGTTTGTAGTTGATGATAGACATTAAGGACCCCGTGGCCTAAAAATGGCACTTAGGATAATTCGACAGTACTTTTTATTTCTCCTGTGGGGGTCCGTAGCGATGGGGTGGAAAATGCCACCCCTGGGCAAAAGGATGCCAGCATTTTGCAACCCCTAAGATTTTTCTGCAATTTTTTATTGTTGCTTTATTGTTGTAGCTGAGGAGAGATCTCCAAAACTTTGGTTGAGCTCAACCTTAGTTTGTGACATACTAGCATGTTCAATCATTCCCTGCACACATATTATCAATTTGATTGTAATAAGTGTTATCTTAAGAACATTTGTATTGTCGATATCATTCCCTGCAGGCCAATTTTGCCACCCCTGACACACATGCCTCGTCGCTACGGGCTTGAATATCGATTGTGGAGCCGGGGTTGTGGGAGGGGGGCTATGGTCCACATTTTATGAACAGGTTCCTTCCGAAAACAAAACCGACAAGTTCCTTGTTTCCATTGCCGACAAGTCTCCCTTTTATCAAGAACCTCGAAAAAAGGGCAGAGTGTGTTTCAGATGCAATGAATTGAGCGTCGCAAAGAAAACAGGGGGTTTGGCATGGAGTATGTTTATTTACCTGACTACGGAAATTACTCACGAGACTAGCAATATCGCCATCGCCAATATGCCATCACACACTGAAAAAGAAGGCATTGTTCAAAGTCATCTGTGATTGTCTTGTAAGTACATGCACTTTTTATAACACACCTCAGGGCTTGTTTTAGAGTGGTCTTGGCCACACGTTGCGGTCTTGGACATATAAAAGTATGGTCAACTGTGATCAGTGGCATGCTGGGGGGACCGAGGAGACATGTGCCTTCCTTTGAGGATTACTTTTCAGGGGTGCGAAACCGAGAAATCGATATTTTGTCATATTTTTTGAGGTCTGAAGGAGCGCCAATTTGAGGTCTGAAGGGGGAGCCATTTTTCTTAACAATGAAAGCGCCCCCCTAGGGAATAATCTCCCAGTAATTTTCTCCATTTCATGCAGCCAGCCCTTCGGGCATTTGCCCAGATGGTTCGGCGGGAAAGTCCACCCATGAATAACACAGGAAGACGATGATAAAATTACCTTCAAATGTTCTCTTCTTTCTTCCAGAGATCACTCTGAAAATGATGTCAACTTATAGCTAAGCCCCTCCTCCCCCTGTCCACTTTTGTCCACATTGTTGCTAAGCCCCCTCCCTCCCCCCACAAGGTGCGGCCATCCTTTATTGATGCCCCCTTAGTAAAAATTGAATGTACATGTAGAAGGTCAGACAATTTCGCGACTAAAGAAAAATTCATAAAAACTTTAAAATTTCTAATGTTTTTTTCATAACAGATGTTCTAGAATATGAAAGATAGACAAGGAGTCTGATGGGGAATTTTTGTATATATAATAGTTACTCCCACTCGCTGGAATCATGCCTTCGTCCTGCGGGCAAAAGCTCCAGATTATCCCGGTTCTTTAAAAGGTTCGTATATTTAGACTGTAGTCAAATAAAAAACAAGAATTGTTCATCTCCAAAATAAATACTCAAAAACTTGAACCAAGCGTGTGTACATGAATCGAATTTACTGCTGTCTCCAAAGAAAAACTGTTGAATACATACATCCCTCTCTTGTCTCTCGCTTTACGTTATTAAAACTAGAATTGATTGTTGACCATTGCAGTCAGAGTCTATGCATGAACTTTTTCTCCTTGCTTCCTTGACCTTGATTTTTGGAGCAACAACTGGACACTTTTTATTTTAGAACGTTCTGAAGATCTTTAGTTCGCACAGCAAGTTTTCCAGAATGAGATAATGTCCTTAAAATCCTCCTTGGACATTCGGCCTAATTCAATTTCAAAGTCAGTTGTGTAAACCTTCAGAGAAATGTTAGGTCCCAAAAAGCTAGACTGAACTCTCTGAAAAAAAGTATGTTTTGAACAAAAATCAAAGTTGCAACTTCCCTGGCAGTTCATTCATTGGACAACTGCCAGAGGCAAGGAAAAACTACAATTCAAGCAGGGATTACCCCCGTCTAGCAGATGCAGTCTCGGATTCGTGCTCGTGATAAATTTTGCAAATGGGGCACGAATGTCTCTACCTTCCGCCCACCTACAGGGCTTTTGTGATGAAATCGGGTATAAAAGTCAATAATAGCTTGTTTTGTAGGCAAATGGTTATTGTCTACCCATGCGTAGTCTGACTTCTTCAATAATTACCAATTTACATATCCTAATTTATTTACCTACCCAGCCTACTGGTCGGGTCCTTCCTTTACAGTCCTTCTTTCAAGCTGGGAGATGTAGAGCCCCATTTAAAAATAACACTGCAATATATCTTGCATCAAACGTGTTTCTCGAGGCTGTTTATCTTTAGCATATAATCCTTAGATAGCTGTATACAGGGTCATTCCATGTCAAATCATCCAGACCATGACACCCAGTATCTCAGAACTTTTTCAAACTTACACCAGTTGTAAGTGTTGTTGAGATACGAGAGCCATGAAAATTTGAAGGTCTCATTTATTTTCTTTTTTGAGTTATAGCATTTTTAAGTTTCATCCAATCACCACTCCCAGCCAAAAGTCCGCCATTTTGAATTTACATTTTCGTCCATAGTTTTCTACCCAGGAGATGTTTTCATTTAAAAAGTTACGCGTATATACCTTTTACATTGATGGATTTAGAAAATAACTTTATAACTCCTCAAAGCTAACCAATTTTACGGTATTCAACATTTTTTGTCACCTCTACCCAGAGTCAAGTGTGAGGCTTAAAATCCATGTGTTCGGATAGATATGGCAAAAATTCCTTTTCCTCTGTCATAATATCATCACAAAGCCACGAAGATTTCTCGACCAATACTTGAACTTGTTCACGATATCGTTGGCTCGTGACAATGGCTGGTGAATATAACTGACGTCATTTTTGCACTAAAAGGACGTCATTGTTTTTCCTCAGCCAATGAGATCAAAGTCTTGTTTTCCAGATAGTTGGAAAACTGCAAGGGTCACGCCAGTTTTTAATGATGGTAAAAAGGACGAGAAATCGAATCTCCATACTTCCCGTCGTTTCGAAGCTCTTCGAAAGGCTAGCTTTCAGTCAGCTGCACCAATATTTAAATGGTAACTCCCTTCTATAAAAGAGCAAAGGTAGTCCCGTATACTTTCGTACGTAGGGGAGTGCCTGTTAGAGAGGACACTTATGCTGAGCCATCGGCATGTGACGTAGGGTGGCCAGTTCCCTTCCTCGTCAACTTTATCTCCCTAGTGTTCCCACTGGGTACCCATTTTCTGCTGGGTAAACAGTGAGCGAGCGTTCAGTCAGGGCATCGAGTCGGGCTTGAACCGTAGACCTTCCGCATGGGAGACATGCGCTCTAACCACTATGCTACCTCGCTCGTTGATTTCCGTACATTTGGGTGCTTCCTGTCTGGAAAGTTTAGGTTGGAAAACAATTGAGGAGTTGATCAGTAACGAGACAAAAGTCTGGGTATTTAAGACATTAAATGTTCTTGCTCCTCAACATTTGACTTGGCTGTTTTCGAGGAACTGACGTAGAAGCCTTCATGCCCTAAGAAATACTTCTACTGCTTTGAAGTTGCCACTATTCAAAACTGCAAATGGTCAAAAAGCTTTTCGTTCAGGGAAGTAAAATATTGGAATAGCCTCTCAGCTGAGCCCAAACAAGCCGTAACGTTACATAGCTTTAAAGCATCCATATAGATACGATATTTTTCTCTTTCCCACTTACATAATTTTTTCCATATATTTTAACACTTTACATTAGGCTATTTTTAATTTGTATGTTAGTTGTAGTTTATTTTAGTGTTTCATTTACGTTGTAAGATTTTTAGCTGAGGGCCCCTTGTAAACTAGCGTTTGCTGAAGAGTTACCCTCTTATATACGCATATACATGAAATTGAAATAACAAGTTTAAGTATTGCTCAAGAAGTCTTCCCAACTTTGTGACGATATTATGAGCAATCTGGAGGAGTGCCTGACACAATTTTTGTCCAATTGTAGGGTTACATGTAACAAACAAGGGTAAGGCTACAGCTACCTAATGTAGAGGGCAGGAATGTGCCGATGGAGGGCGAGGGGTTCAAATTTGCAAGAATGTTAGTCAATAGCTAGCCACCCTGCAAAAGGGTTGGCCATAGTATTGTCTCAGACCATTTTTGTCGGTAAGAATTTTATAACGATAGTTGGCAATAGGTCAGAACGTCCCCCCCCCAATAGACGGTGTCTCGGCACATCACTGGGCATGGAAATAGGAATGGACGGGATGTGCCCGCCACTTTTCACGAACTTTTATCTAAAGTGCCCATTTTTGCTTGTGAGGGTTCATCTGAATACATGTGCTCTTACTTTTTGAATGCTTCCTTTGTCTCTAGCTTGAAGGGGGGGGGGGTGAAAATAACCTTAAATTCTATGTTTATCCGTTGCGTGTGTGAATATCAGAACTCGCACCTAAGATTTATATAGGGAATTCACTAATTCCCTTGGGTTCAAACAAAACACTGTTGATTTTCGCAAAGTTTGTTGATGCTTTTGTCGATTCCACTCTGTCACAGCAAAAAGATCTTGGCTTTTCGATGGATTCCGAGGAGGCAGTGAAGAAAGCGGTTAAGCTATGCACTTAATGATGTGATGAAAATAATTTATCTTAGGCACACGATAGTGTAAAATCACGCAAAGGTATGTGGTTTTGCACTCAGTTGGGGGTTGCATGTCATGCACCTTTTTTTATATTGGTAAGAAAATGGTGTTATAAGAAAGTAATACTCGACTATGCGAAGTAGCATAGTGGTTAGAGCGCACGCCTCCCATGCGGAAGGTCTACGGTTCGAATCTGACTCGATGCCCTGACTGAACGCTCGCTCACTGTTCACCCAGCAGCAAATGGGTACCCAGTGGGAACAATGGAGAGATAAAGGCGGCGAGGAAAGGAACTGGCCACCCTACCTCACATGCCGATGGCTCAGCATAAGCGTCCTCTCTAACAGGCACTCCCCTACGTACGAAAGTATACGGGACTACCGTTTACTTACTCGACTGCTCAAAAAGTTAAGAAAGTTCCGTGCTGGATATTTCAAACCTAAAAAAGTTTATGAGTGTGTAAGTGTTTAAAATGCCATTTATCTATGTACAAAATGCCACAGATGTTATATTGGCTTTTCTCTAACAATTTAACTTCTGTTATTTACTAAGATTAATCATAATTTCAGGTGTACATGGAGATTTTCACTTTTCTCTAACAGACAGTTGAAATCAAAAAAACTTTTGCTGAGAAAGTGTTAAGAAAGTTTTGATACTGGAATTGTAAGAAAGTTTAGAAAATTTTAGTGCTAGGCCAAAGAACCGCTCATATAACATAAAAAGCGTGTATCCTGACAATGCAAAAGTTTAGACGGGATTGGCCAAGTCACACATTAGAGTTGGGATTCTCAGATAAGCTGGGAGGTCTCAAGTGGGAGATTCTCGGGAAATGTGGGGCGAAGCAGTCTGTTTCACCACTTTATAATATGCAGAGAAAAAGAATCCTTGTGGCTGCAGACTCAAGGACGTCAGAAGCAGTCAAGGAGTGAGGGAATGGACACTTTTTTCTTTTTTAGTAACTAATGTCGGGGAAAGGCCGTAGGGCCTATAACAAAGTCCCGACAAAGGAAAAACTGAGAAAATGGGGAAGCTTAAGTAGAGAGGGAGATAAGATCAAGTTTGTTGATGTTAAATTTAAAAGATGACAAATTGTAGGATTCAGGGAAAGTAGTGGGTGGCAATGAGTTTCACAGTTGAGAAGTTCTTGGAATGAAGGGTGAAAACTGGTACTAAGGAACCTTATAAGCATAAAGGGGGAGCTCTGTTGGTTACAATGGGACAATGAAACCCGCATTCTGTGACAAGTTGGGGGCACGTGTTCACTGTGCCCCCAGCTCCCACGTTTATACAAAGGAACAGCAAGGGGTTGCCCATAGGATCATTGAAATCTACAACGTTTCTAGGGTGTCTGTCTAAGTACGCACTCACGTTATTTTGCTTGATCCTGAGAAAATGCAAAACTTTGTTGTACAACAATTACAAAGATAGGAACTGGGGCACAGTGGGTACCAGAGGTGAAGCCAGCCATCGCAAACTGGGGGGAGATGTTGTGGCCACACCCTATAATGATAGCACCCTTTTGGTGCCACACCAACAATCTTACTATTGCAGTGCAACAGTGATCAACAAAGGACGTGATGAAAAGCGATAAAGAGCAAGTAAAGGAAAATTTGATCTTGCGTAAGGTCTCGCACACCAATTGGAACATTTTCTCATCAAATTTGGACTATTAAAAAATCCACCTTGGCAAAAACTGGGGGTTATAACATGCTCCACAGTCTCTCCGTGTCACCACACTGGTGGGTACATCATGTTCTCTTGGTTTGTATGTGAGAGTACCCTTAAGCCTGTACACCCTATATTTAGTAGGATATGAAGCATTCAAAAAGTGGGGCACATATCTTCAAGGGGACACCCTCACAAGAGGAAAGGGGCACCTATGCACAATGTAATTGAATGCAAAGTTTCCATTTATAGCTTGAATATGATAAGGGACACTTCACACATAAAAGTGTGAAAAGTGGGGTACATCTCCCCTGTGGCCCCCAAGTTTCTATATCCATGCTATATTTTCGAAAAACTTCATAGATAGGCATGTCGTCACATTTCCCTGTGTATTTTGAAAAGTGATTCAGTCACTAAATTGCTGAGGAAATTCCTGCTTCTAGGAGGAAGCGAGGTAACCAATAGAAGAAGCACTGGTTACTAAACCTTCGAATCTCTTCCGAGTGGAATTCGTCACCACCAGTGATATGCGGAGATTTGGACCTTCTTATAGTATAAAATCAGAAAACATTTTTGTCAATATACTTAAATTTTTCTGATTTTGAGCCTAAGATTATTCTTAAATTATTCTTAAATTTTACAGGTTTTGAGCCTAAGATTGTTTTTAAATTATTCTTAAATTTTACAGGTTTTGAGCCTAAGATTGTTTTTAAATTATTCTTAAATTTTGCAGGTTTTGAGCCTAAGATTATTCTTAAATTATTCTTAAATTTTACAGGTTTTGAGCCTAAGATTGTTTTTAAATTATTCTTAAATTTTACAGGTTTTGAGCCTAAGATTATTCTTAAATTATTCTTAAATTTTACAGGTTTTGAGCCTAAGATTGTTTTAAAATTATTCTTAAATTTTACAGGTTTTGAGCCTAAGATTATTCTTAAATTATTCTTAAATTTTACAGGTTTTGAGCCTAAGATTAT
>OLMO02000252.1:2806771-2830076 GCA_900291935.2 Cassiopea xamachana | reverse complement strand
GCTCTGTTCCATTGATAACATGATGTTCTGTATTCCCTGCTCTGTTTTTGTTTTTATGATAAACTAACACCCACACAGATTTGAATGTTTTCCATTGATTTCAGGCAAAACTATACCTTTTGTGACCAAATGAATTAATCTTTGGCTCAAAATAAAAACAAGAAAACACTCATTCTTTATAACAATAAAGTTTATAAGGCTATTACGACACAGAATCGCTGAAATTCAAGAATAATTTAAGAATAATGCTCAAGCTCCATCAAGATTCAGCATTTTTGTGTATTCGAGCTGTAATCGCGATTAAGATTAACGTTTCGACAACCAATACAATTTAGAAATATAATTTTCGTTGTCTTGCTCTACGTTGACGATATCAACAGACACATGAATATATTTCTCTGATTTTTTGGCAAAGTTATGCCTTTGTATATGTCACTGATTTCCTAAAACATAGACAATAAAAAGAGTTTTCTGAGCCATGACATAGAACCAAAGAGTAAAAGAAGACGAGCGTAAACATCTTCCCGAAAGGGCTCTGTATATCTCATTGGTTCTGAGAGAAAAATACCATCTTACCTGAAGGATTCAGCTGCAGCTCGCTGTTTGTATGGTGATGCTCAAATCAGATCTACACACTAATTTCCGTTTTAAGAAAATCACCGGTAAATCTCGGTAAAAATCACAATTCGAAAACAGAAAGGTCTTCGCATTGGATGTCAATTGTTGCCTCACGATGAAAAGCTATCGCCATTTAGTGATAAGCTCTGCTCTACATTGGCGGGTAGTTCTTAATGATTGGCCTAAAAAGACCGATTGTATACCAATTCAGTCATTTGAAACAAGCATGACTGTCATATCTAAATAGCTAGAATTGCATCGGAAATTGTTTGAGGTATGTTACACGTGCGTCGTGCGACGTCAATAAAAACAAAACAGAGGAAAAATTTGATTGAAATGAGAGCTTCTTCGTGCTGGGAACGAGAAAGAAGAAAGTAAAGTACAATGCCTGAAGACGCCACATAACGCAAGAAGGGAAACGGCAAATGGAAATCAAAGCGTGATTTGTTGATTGTAAATTGTGTGCATTAAGCGCTTCAAAAAGCCATTATAATCATCTTAAATGCTCTAATAAGCGCTGAGTCTCTAATAAACGCCCGTCTTCAATAAATTCCCACAAAAAAGCGATGCATATTGATATTGAGAAATACGGATGATTCAATAAACACGAGGCTGAGATCAGGCAAAAAGTCAGAAACAGATGAAGGCTGAGTTTAAGTTAATGTAAAAGAAATATTTCATAAGTTTGGATTAAACTAGAGAAAATTAGAAACGAGAGCTATCTCTCGAGTATTTTCTACACATGCACGCCTCACAGTGCCTGAAAATTCTATTTCTCGCATCACAGTTCCTTAACCTAGATTGCATTTGTTTGTGGACACTTGAAGGACTTTAAGAAACAGCAAAAGGCCAACCGCGCTTTCAGTGTTAAATTCATGACGACTTTTGAGCAACCATTTAATACTCGTCGCGTGGTCGCAAACCGCTGGAGCGCTATGCATCGCGACCAAACATCTGCGGCTGAATTGACAAGATGTAGAAAAACACTCAGGTTGCAGAGAGAAAGTCTGTGTTTACAAAGAAATGTGTAACGGAAGAAATGAATGATTGAGAAGCAATATAACTAAGCAGAAAGCCGACTAGCCAACATTTTCCACAGCACGAAAAAGCGGCAACATAATTTTGACATACTGAAAGCTTTTTTTCGTCCGACACTCATCAGAGTATGAAAACGTCGGANCGAAAAAAAAAGCTTTCAGTATGTCAAAATTATGTTGCCGCTTTTTCGTGCTGTGGTAAATTTCTGCAGTATCAACAGACTATTTACATAGCCAACATTTTCTTAATTAAAGCTAGAGATAAATTAAAACTACAGGAAATTGTACCGTATTGACGCTGAAAATAAATATCACTTCCATTTCGTTTTTCATTTCAAATTTCTTTACTCAGGGAGCAATTTAGGTGAGAAAAACTGTTTTGATTATCACTTATTGTTGCAAGCGTTCTCATATTCCTACGTTATTGTGCGTTTACATGAGAAACATACGCTTTTCTCAATTTGCGACTTCATTTAGCTCCGTTTATATCGTCGATTTCATGCTGTCCGTTTTAGGTTGGAGTAAAGGGAATTCAAAAGTAAAACCACCAACTAGCAAAGATATAAAATAAATCTTCTAATAAATCCTTATCTAATCCTCGAGAATTTCTCATAACAATTTCCTTGTCAGTAATATTTGGATTTTCTTCTATATCGTCAATCTCTCTCTGCATCGCTCCGCTCTTTAAGTAGGAGGGGGTAGGGCGTCTATTGGAGAAGGGCGTTTAATAACTATTGGGCGTTTATCTGAGTATAACCCTGCACTGAACGGGGCAAAACAATAAATACACGTTTTTCTTTAAGCAACCTAGTACTCAAAAAAGTCAAAGTCCTTTCCCGCGCCCAGTGGCACATAGGCGAGAGGTTTAGCTTCAAGTAATTACTTGAAGAAACTGTTTTTACAATATTAAATTTTTGATCAAACTAGCAAGAAAATAGAATGAACATCCATTGCATGCCTCACAAAACTTGAACGTCCTTTTTCATGCATCACAGTTGCCTAATCTGGGTTGTTATTGTCATTCACTGGAAGTCTTTAAATTTAAGAAACTTTTAAGGCTGGATTTGACGAAATATTAAGAAACATCCAGGCTGAACCCAGAGAGTTTGTTTCTAATAAAAAAAACGTGTTAAGTTATAAAAATTAACCTGAAAAATTAACAAAATAAAAACTCTAAATCTTGATGTAGCTTGAGCTTTGCAAAAAGTTAGGCTAGGTTCTAGCAGACTTTCGTGCGTAAAGCCTAGCGCACACAGCACGATTTTTGTCGCTGAGGACGAAGATTTTCGTCGCTGAGAACGAAGATTTTTGTCGCTGAGGACGAAGATTTTTGTCGCTGGCAACGAAAACTTGTTGTGTGCGGGAAACACATATAAAAGATTTTTGTCGCTGACGACGATCTTCAATATCAATTATGCTAGAACTTCTTTTTCGTGGCTGACGACAGAAGACAAGATCTCTTTTGCCAGCGACGCAAATCGTGCTGTGTGCGCTAGGCTTAAAGGAGTGCCTGTATGAGAGGGTACTTGTCCTGTTCCATCAGCATGTAAGGTAGTGTGACCTGGTAAGTTTTTCTTAAAATTCTGCGAATGTGGGCGTTAATATTCTTACAAACTAAATTTCGTGAAAAATTGTATATAACCATAAGCGTGGCAGGGCTGGTCAAACTTATAATTACGAGTCGTTTCCTTTCAAATGTTCAGAAAGTTATTTGAAGGTGTAGGCATATCAGATGGTTCTTTTCACAAAACCGCTAATTTTCGGCAGATATTTCTGGTAAATCTACGAAAAAAGTGACACCACTGAATTTATACACGGGAGGATGTAAATACAAACGCAACTATTTAGCTGAATGCAAATATTCACTTGGTGTAGCATGAACCAATGCAAGCCGACAAAAAACCGATACAGACCGACAAAAATATCGATACAAACCGACAAAAATGTCGATTCAAACCGACAAACAAATCGATGCAAACCGACTAAATCCGACACAAACCGATAGAAAACTGATTCAAATTGACAAAGAGTCTATAGAAAACGGTAAAAGAATGACAAACACAACGACGGAAACCGATACATCAAGTGATAAAACACTATTCGAGAGGATGCTTTTAAGTGGAGCTGCGATAGCCGGCCTATCGACAAAACAATTAAGCCTGGAACGACTAACTATTTTCGTCTGAGCTAGGAGAGGATCTAGTGGGGAGCCGGGGGTTATGGCACCCTAAACGGCAATATTTCCCACACCAAACAATTGTGATAAGAAACTTCTCACATGAAAAAGACCATAACATGAATCAGATAGCCCCCCAAAGTCCAGCTCTGGATCCCCCCTGGTCAGACTAAAATGTATCAGCCGAGCACACGCTCTATTGATCACATTGCAGTATTAAAAGCTTATTACCAATTCCTTAATTTTAAAATTTAATTTAATATCGTGAAAACAGTCACTACTTCTTTCTGGGAAAGGAGATACCGTTAATGTTCAGGAACTTGCTACAAACTACACTCTTTTTTACATCAGAATATCTAACTTTTGCAACTATTCAATATTATCACTTTTTCTATTTTTGAGTTATTATTCTCAAGTCATTCTTGAATTTCATCAATTCTGAGACGTAATAGTACATTTCATCCCATATTTCTCACGTTTCAGTTCCTTCTCCCTGCTGATTCTAACACTTAAATTAAGAAGTTTTAATACGAATCATGAAAGTATCATATATAATACCAAAGAAAGAAATTATCTCAAATATTCTTCAGCCAACAGTCTGTAGAATATTGCAAAATGTGCTTGATTCTACCAACAATGGACATTGGAACACTGCCGACTTGGTGACGGGGGATGGAACAGTCATAAGGTGCATCACCTACGGTATCAAACCCACCAGGAAACCAACCTCAAAGAGTTCATTTCTCTTACGAAGAACGGGTTTAGCAGCAGAAATTGGAAAACATTCGTTGCTGTTATGGTGTCCTATGAGTCTCGACTTTACCTCCGTTTTCCCAAATCCTTGGGGCTTGGAGGGTGCCTTTGAGAGGACTTTAGTTCTGGCATGAGCATTTAAGACACTAGGCCACGGCTGCTTCGCTGTTATGATGTCCTATATTTTTAGACATCCTTTTGTTAGTTAGCCTTGATTTAGATGAACCACAAGTTTTTTCTATACGAAAAACATCATTTTGCATCAATTTTCTTAAATTTTCCTGAAGTTGAGCCTAAGATTTTCTTAAAATTCTCTTTTTATTGCAACAAACTGGCTAAAATGGGATACATTTTCTTTGCATATAGTGCATACTCCAGTTTGAATTTCATCTTTAACATTTTGGATGTAGTAATGACGTAATACTGATTTTTTGCCAACAAAAACACTTACTTTTGGAAATAGAGCCTTGTGATTTTCTTATGATTCTCTTACGATTTTGGCCATTTGAGCCTCATTTTCTTATAAACTTTTTCTTATAAAAAGACATGATTGTATACTGTTGAAACAGGAAACATAATTCGATTACTAGAGTACATTGAGTTAGGCCAAATACTGATTGTGGAAATGACAACACGTCTTTTTATAACAAACATGTCTATTAGAAACACGAGGCAGAAATCAGGCAAAAATTAATAAACATTTAAGAAACATAAGCTGGTTGAGTTTCAAATAATATCTTGCAAAAACTGTTTTTACTAGTAAATTTTCGATCAAACTAGTAAGAAAATAGAATGAACATCCATCACATGCCTCACAAAACATGAAAATCCAGGTTGTTATTGTCATTGGAGGTCTTTAAATTTAAGACACATTTAAGGCTGGGTTTGACGAAATATTAAAAACATCCAGGCTGAGCCCAAAGGGTATGTTTCTTATAAAAAAACGTGTATGCGTCCCGAGACCACAGCCTGAGAGCTATTTCGTACGATGAGCCGTAGATGAGCCGAACTTATGCATCTAGCAATTTGAATAGTTAAGTTCATCTTTGGTTCAACGCATGAAACCACAGAAAAGCATCGGCTCGAGCCACAGTCACGCTGTTCATTGGTTCAACACTGGCTCATCCTCTTCGGTCGCGCCATTGTTGAACCAATGTTATAATAGGTTCGTGTCATCTATGGCTCATCGTATGAACTAGCTCTTATTTGATTTAAGGAACTGATATTTAAATAAATTTAAATATATAAGGAACTTATACTACTAATGGAGAAGAAACTACGGAACTTATCAATTCCAAAAAATTTTATATCTGCAAATTATCAAAACTTAGGAAGTCGGTCCCATTAATATACAGGCGCAACTGACATACATACATTTATGAAACTTCTTTCCTACCTTATTTGTGCTTTTTCTTTTGAGTTCTAGCCAAAATAAAAAGTAAAATTCGGAATATTGATTTCTCCTTATGTTTGTACCGGTTTTATGGCACTATATGTGCTGTGAAAAGTGAGGAACCATTAAGGAACTTTTAGTACTAGAATTTGATAAAAAGCGGCCCAAAAATAAGGAACTTTAAGAACTCATCCTTGAGCTAGGTTCCTATGAGCGTATACCAGCTTTTTAGCCATCTGGCGTCACGCAAAAGTAATTTATAAAAGTAGGAGCAATAAAAGCTACTTAAATTTGTCATGGAGTTACTCAATCTACCACAAGTGGCTGTAACTTCCTGTACACGTTTTTTTTTAAGAAAATTGTTTTTGGCATGGTACTGAAACTTTCTAACTTTTTTACGATTCCAGTATCAACACTTTCCTAAGACTGTCTTAGCAAAATTTTTGAGTTCCAATGTCTTGCGTATGCACATTAATGGAAAGTGAAAAAGCTCCACGTACACTCGAAGCGATGCTAAATCTTAGTAAATAACAGAAGTTAAACTGTTAGAGGGTAGCCAACATCACATACTTTGGAGGGCATCTAATTTATTTTATTTTCTTTTTCATGCAAGACGTTTCCAATACAATTGTTTGCAATCAGAAATTTTACCGTTTGAGGGCCCGCCCCCCTGGTATTGGGAATTCAAAACAGAATGAAAAACAGTTACGTCTATCAATTGCTTAGTGTTCACAGATGCTTATAGAAATAACGCTACACCCCACCCCGCAGTCTTTCCTCCGGCCTACCCACACAAGCTTCGCCCATCCCAAGCATCACCTAGACGAGAACTATTGTTTATGGTAACAACCAGCCCTACGTCTTTTGTAATCTTGTCGGGTAAACCAGTAAAACTTTGCTTGTTATTGAGTGTGGGCGGTCATCTTTTAATGTAATTTGCAAACTGAGATACTTGGGAATCTAATAACAAGCTTATGGAAAATAAAAATTTGAAAAACAGGAAATACTTCGTATGGATTGAAAGCAAAATGATGGAGTATGAGGTTGATAAGCCAATGTGGTGTGTCTATTCGGCTTTAAATCCTCTAATTTTCGAGGTCTATTTTGAACTGGTACAACAACAAGGAAGAACACTCTCTAGGAACAAAAACAGCTCAGCCTTTTGACAATGTGACTGAGGAAAGTTGAAAGTTCTGGCAAAAGGCATGTAGATGTACCTGAGTGGCATTAACCTGCAAACCTGGGGGGCACAGGAGAGACCCCCCATTTTCAAGATATGAGGTACAGTGTTATCATTTGCCAATGGCATGTAACTTCAAAGGACCCTTAAAACGCCTGGGCTCTATATGAAATAAGCAAGTGCTATGAAAAGCAAGTTTGAATCCATATTTTAAATTGTAAAACCATGTGGGATATCCCATAAAACATAGGACTCCCTCGTTTTTAAATTGCTTCCTACATCCACGCAAGCTAAGGCAAACACTTAACATTTTAAGTGAGAAACTAAAAGTACTTCAGTTGATTTAAGCCTCTTTGCATACAACAATAAAAGGTGTATTCAGAAAGCAAACACATCAAATCAATTACTTATTCAATGTTTGTAAATCAGTTTATGCTAGCAAATATTGCTGGTTATCAATGCCAATGGACTCTTGTGAGAACATACTAATATGTGGTTCTCAATATCACAGGAGGAGGGCTGGTAAAAAACATGTGCTTAGTTGTCCATAGTGTCAAACTTTTATCTCTTGTTAAGTTTTCTAAGACACTATGCTGGCTAGGCCTGACCATCAGAGCGTCAACAGACTATGGGAAGAGGGCACAAATTTCACAGGGCTTCAGGTATTAGGGGCCTACTAATTCTTTGGGCTTCAAGGTCTGGGGGGCTAACAAATTAAGGACAGTGCTACTATTTTGTAGTTGATACCCAAAATCACTCATTTTCCACCCAACATTGCCCACAGGGGGCCTAATTTTTCTCCCTTACCAAGAGCCTCTGAAATCTAAGCAGCACAGGTGACTATTGCATGGGAATATTGTGCCCAATGAAATTTAGCATTGGGCATGCATATTTTGGCAGAATTCACTTGAAGTAAGTACAAAAAATACCAAACAACATCACCATTTTGAATCCCACTGCCTGTGACCTTTTGATTAATTGGAAAACCATTCTTCAATATTTCATATAAAATAATGCTATTTCTTTGCAGCAAGTATCTATCTCTACTATAAGGTAAATTTCAGGAAATATATTTTTTGAATTAAGGAAGCATCTAGAGCCAGGGTTTGATATTTTTGCTCCAAGGAGTGAAGATGAAAGTGATAAAATTGCAAAAAGTCCATGGGTGTAGGAGGATGTCAAATTTTTGGGGGCTGTACACATTCTGTAAACTTTCTGCCCAAATTTCCTATTGCTCCTTCAGAAAATTTGCCCGAGTGAAACGAATTTCTGCCCGGTTTGGGGGGCTGCCCACGCTTAAGCCTAAGTCACAATATTTAGCAAATGGTGCTTTTAGATGATAAAAATACTCAGGAAAGGATATAATAATGTGGTATCACCTAAGTCAGATAACCATAAAAAGGGTTCACTCAATGTATTAACCTTAAAGATAACTGCATTGATCATGGTGTCACAAATAAATACCTACATTTCTTATTCAACAAAGAGAAGCTATCAGCTCAGTAGATAAGGTGCAATAGGGCACAAGAACATTACGTGAACAAAAAACACTTCCATGAAACGTAACTTGGACTTAATAAATAAAACGCCGCACGCTCATAACGGATATTTGTAATGCAATGACAGTCACATCTAGTTGCTCATATGTTTGTTCTTCCTCAATATAGGCCAATCAATTTGATAACGTGATATTGGGGCACTTTGAATGTAAATATAAAGTGCTAGCTCGCATATTCGGGCCTATTCTTACCATATAAGTTATAAATCTAAGGATAAATCCTAAGTTTGAATCCTAATTAAGCCATTTGTGCACGAACGCTATGAGATAAGACTAAATCTGTTATGCCGTCAGCAGTTCTAACGTCCGAGATGGGAAGCCAGAAATTCTCAAACAGCTTCTTGAAAAATAATCCCTATCAAAGCTGCCCTACATCTGGCAAGATATTTACACAAAATATTCTTTAACAAGAATGATCTTGACTAAAATATAGAGCAACAATTAATTATCTTAACTCAAATCATGAAAAGTTGACGGGTCTGAATGAAAATAATTCCAACATACCTTTTCACAGTTCTCGTTACTGCCACACGCGAATGTTTTTAAGCGGTATTGGCGTTAAAAGTAAGGCTGTTTAGCGTTGCATTCCAACAAATTTTTCGTTACAAACCACATGAACAGAAATTACCAACAATCGAATAATCCCAATCAATTTCTGATAATTACGCCTCAAACTACGGAAGAAGGATTCAAGATATACTGGCCTAGAAGATGTGTGTCGTTAATCTCCAGAAATACGAATGACTTGTTTAGTTCTATCAGTCAAATAATCGATGCTTAATAATTGATCTTCTTTACACATATGAGATCACAGTCCTTCTGTTACTACTTCCTTTTATTTTCCTTTTAAATAACCGAACGATCATCACCCACATCTGTATATCCTAATGGCTTCTTTGATTCCGTAAAGTGGCTGACACGGGGGTCACTCCTTATCAAGCTCCTTCGCATAAGCTGAAAAGACGCGCGTGGCTGGCTCTCTCCCCTAATCTCAAAGGCCATGGTACATTCCATGCACTTAGGCCAGAGTATCTCCAGCGAAGAGTTAGCTTTCCTGTCGGCGTTGTGGCGTGGATATGGCCTATACCATACTCTTTGGCGTACTGGCATAAGAAAATGCTACTCTCGACGCATGGCTTTTTTGATCTCTGCACCTCCACCCTAAACGTTGGCGTACCTCCGGTGTGAACTTTACATGGACTGCACCATGGCTCAGAGTTGGCCATCGCAGACTGGGAGGAGTGGGAGGGAGACTTTTGGGGGCACAACCCAAAATTTCAGCACCATCTTGTTGCCACACCCATTTCAACATCTTACTAGAGGTCAATTACTCCAGCTCTGACATTACATAGAAGGAAAAGTGTCAGGTTCAGACGTCATCAGCGGTCCAATTGTTTACTTGTGTTGGTACTATGCAACTATGAGTACAAGCAATAGGTTTAAAGTTCAAGCCTTGTACATGCACTAGATTTTTCTAGTACATAGCAATGTTCTAGGACAGCGGTTTTCATCTGGGGTTCCGCGGAATCAGTGACGTAGCTTCATTACATTTTGGGGGTGTCAGAGGCTGCCTTGCGAAAACTTTTGTCTGTGAGCTTATGTTTTTAGTAAAGACGGATTTCAACGAGGCGAATTGTGCAGCGAATTCGCCGCGAAAATTTAGTCGGCGAATTTATTGTTTGATTTCCACGCAGAAGCGAATTTGGCGCCTCCTTAGTTACTGATAAGCTACATCATGACTCCAAGCGTAAACACGCTGCTATTAATTAGAAAGAGAATTCTCATTTTGAACTTAATGCTATTGCATCGTAAAAAGCAGAAGTCAAAGAAAAGTGCTTGGGAAAGAAAGATATTCGAAGACGGTACCAAGAAAGGAGAATTCCACTTGCTAGTGAGAGATTTAAGATTGCATGATCATCAATATCAGTGCTTCCTGCACTCTCCTTGGTTTCAAGCGTCATGCGATGCTTTTCGCCGCGAAAAAGTAAACTTGTTTCTACTTTTTCAAGCGCTCACTTTGAAAGCAAAGTGCTCAAACTGCACATGCTTAGTTAATTTTCGCGGCCAATTCGCTGCACAATTCGCCACGTGGAAATCCGCCTTAACAGTAGCTGACCAATGGTCCTGCGTCCAGTAAGCTGCCCTGCAAAAATACATTGTGTTACTGTTTTTGCCATGCGCGATGGCCAATTTTCAAGGTATGGCCCCATACCTTGAAAATTGGCCATCGCGCACCACATACCCCCTTCAGCTTAGTCCATGCGGGGAAGACTAGGGTTCCGCCAACAAAGCCCATGGGTTCCGCCAGAAGGGACTCAAATAATTCTTTTATAACGATATTACCTTCAGCAATACTTACATATATGAATTTAACTTAAGTTAAAATACACGTTTTTTTATAAGAAAAAAGTTTATAAGAAAATGAGGCTCAAATCGTCAAAATCTTAAGAATATCGTAAGAAAATCACGAGGCTCAGTTTCCAAAATTAAGTGTTTTTATAGGCCAAGAATAGGTAATTTCGTCGTTATTGCATTCAAAATGTTAAAGATGGAATTCAAATTCAAGTATACAATAGCATTAACGAAAGTATAAACCACTCTAATTCAGTAAAAGTTAAGAAAAATTTAAGAAAATCTCAGGCTCAATTTTGGGAAAAGTTAAGAAAATTGAGGCTCAAGCAAAATGATGATTTTCTTATACAAAAAACGTGTGGCAAAGAAGCGACACTGCTGATCTTGCAGGGAATCGCTCTTTTGAGGGGGCATAGATTAGTTTTCATTGCTCATCAAATGTCTTCTTAGAGCTAGTCAGGGGTGACTTCTAGGGCGGCTCAGATTGTTAAAATATTTAGATATCACCACTGGAGCTAGTTCATACGATGAGTTGTAGATGAGCCGAACCTATGCATTTAGCAATTTGAGTAGTTAAGTTTATCTTCGGTTCAAAGTATGAAAACACAGAAACACATCGGCTCGAGCCACAGTCACGCTGTTGATTGGTTCAACACTGGCTCATCCCCTTCGGTCGCGCCATTGTTGAATCAATCCTAAAATAGGTTTGGGTCATCTATGGCTCATCGTATGAACTAGCTCTAGATGGCTTTTAAACAGACTTAACAATGACAGTTCTCTTATATTATTTGGAATTCATTTCAGGCCCTAATGCCAGCATATTGAAATCCTTTCTTGGAGAATTCAAGTTTTACTTTTGGAATGTGCAGGTCCTTATCATTTCTAGTATTGTAATTAGATAAAGATGATCTAAATTGGAATATATTCCATAGGCTTTCAGGGCATAGCTTATTGAGAATCCTACAGATTAAGACGGATCGATCAAACCGAATAAGGTTCTCAAAATTCAGCCATTTTTTAGGCCACGGGTCCTTACATCTTGCACTTTTGATAACTGATAGAGCCCTATTTTGCAAACATTACAGTCTCTGTAGTTGATGATAGACATTAAAGACCCCGTGGCCTTAAAAATGGCTCTAAGGATAATTCGACAGTACTTTTTATTTCTCCTGTGTGGGCCCGTAGCCACTGGGTGGCATAGGGTGGCAAGTGCCACCCCTGGGCAAAAGGATGCCAGCTTTTTGCCACCCCTATGATTTTTTTGCAATTTTTTTACTGTTGCTTTATGTTCATAGCTGAGGAGAGATCTCCAAAAACTTTGGATGAGCTCAACCTTAGTCTTTGTGACATACTAGAATTCAATCATTCCCTGCACACATATTATCAATTTGATTGTAATAAGTGTTATCTTTAGAACATTTGTATTGTCGATATCATTCCCTGCAGGCCAATTTTGCCACCCCTGACACACATGCCTCGTCGCTACGGGCTTGAATATTGATTGTGGAGCCGGGGTTGTGGGAGGGGGGCTATGGTCCACATTTTATGAACAGGTTCCTTCCGAAAACAAAACCGACAAGTTCCTTGTTTCAATTGCCGACAAGTCTCCCTTTTATCAAGAACATCGAAAAAAGGGCAGGGTGTGTTTCAAATGCAATAAATTGAGCGTAGCAAAGAAAACAGGGGGTTTGGCATGGAGTATGTTTATTTTACCTGACTACGGAAATTACTCACGAGACTAGCAATATCACTATCACCAATATGCCCAAATACGCCATCACACACTGAAAAAGAAGGCATTGTTCAAACTCGTCTGTGATTGCCTTGTAAGTACATGCACTTTTTATAACACACCTCAAGGCTTGTTTTAGAGAGGTCTTGGCCACACGCTGCGGTCTTGAATGTGGTCTTGGACATATAAAAGTATGGTCAACTTTGATCAGTGGCATACTGGGGGGACCGAGGAGACACGTGCCTTCCTTTGAGGATTACTTTTCAGGGGTGCGAAACTGAGAAGTTGACATTTTGCCATATTTTTTGAGGTCTGAAGGGGCGCCAATTTGAGGTCTGAATGGGAGCCATTTTTCTTAATAATGAAAGCGCCCCCCAAGGGAATAATCTCCCAGTAATTTTCTCCACTTCATGCAGCCAGCCCTTCGGGCATTTGCCCAGATGGTTCGACCGGCAAGTCCACGCCTGAAGAACACAGGAAGACGATGATAAAATTACCTTCAAATGTTCTCTTCTTTCTTCCAGATATCACACTGAAAATGATGTCAACTTACAGCTAAGCCCCTCCTCCTCCTGTCCACTTTTGTCCGCATTGTCGCTAAGCCCACTCCCTCCCCCCAGGGTTCACTCCCTCCCCCAGAGCCCACTCCCTCCCCTTAGTACAAATTTAACGTGCAAGATTGAGCAGACAATTTCATGAACTGGTACCACTAAAGAAACAATTCATAAAAACTTTAAAATTTCTAATCTTTTTTTCATAACAGATGTTCTAGAATATGAAAGATAGGCAAGGAGTCTGATGGGGAATTTTTGTATTTATAGTAGTTACTCCCACTCGCTGGATTCATGCCTTCGTCCTCCTGCGGACAAAAGCTCCAGATTATCCCGGTTCTTTAAAAGGTTCGTATATTTAGACTAGTCGAATAGAAAACAAGAATTGTTCATCTCCAAAATAACTATTGAAAAACTTGAACCAAGTGTGCGTACATGAATCGAATTTACTGCTGTCTCCGAAGAAAAACTGTTGAATGAATACATCTCTCTCTTTTCTCTCGCTTTACGTTACTAAAACTTGAATTGAATTTTGACGATTGCCGTCAGAGTCCATGAACTTTTTCTCCTTGCTTCCTTGACCTTGATTTTTGGAGCAACCACTGGAATTTTTTCAATTTCAGAACGTTCTGAAGATCTTTAGTTCGCACAGCAAATTTTCCAGAATGGGATAATGTCGTTAAAATCCTCCTTGGAAATTCGGCCTAATTCTAAGTCAGTTGTGTAAACCTTCAGAGAAATCTTAGGTCTCACAAAGCTAGACTGAACTTTGTGAGCATTTGGGCTTCAACCGTTGTAAATAGCACTGTGTTCTAAAAAAAAGCGTGTTTTGAACGAAAATCAAAGTTGCAACTTCCTTGGCAGTTCATTCATTGGACAACTGCCAGAGGCAAGGAAGAACTACAATTCAAGAAGGGATTACCCCCGTCTAGCAGATGCAGTCTCGGATTCGTGCTCGTGATCTCTTTGCAAATGGGGCACGAATGTGTCTACCTTCCGCCCACCTACAGGGCTTTTGTGATGAAATCGGGTGTAAAAGTCAATAATAGCTTGTTTTGTAGGCAATTGGTTATTGTCTACCCATGCGTAGTCTGATTTCTTCAATAATTACCAATTTACATATCATTATTTATTTACATACCCAGCCCACTGGTCGGGTCCTTCCTTTACAGTCCTTCTTTCAAGCTGGGAGATGTAGAGCCCCATTTAAAAATCACACTGCAATATATCCTGCATCAAATGTATTTCTCGAGGCTGTTTATCTTTAGCATATAATCCTTAGATAGCTGTATACAGGGTCATTCCATGTCAAATCATCCAGACCATGACACCCTTGATCTCAGAATTGTTTCATATTTATACCAGTTGTAAGTGTTGCTGAGATAAGAGAGCCATGAAAATTTGAAGGTCTCATTCATTACCTTTCACGAGTTATGGCATCTTTAAGTTTCACTCAAATCACCACTCCAAACCAAAAATCCGCCATTTTGAATTTACATTTTCATCCATAGTTTTCTACCCAGAAGATATTTTCATTTAAAAAGTTACACATATATACCTTTAACATTTATAAATTCAAAAATTAAGTTTATAACTCCTCAAAGCTAACTAATTTTACGGTATTCAACATTTTTCTCAGGAGATCAAGAATATTATTCCTGATTCAGTGAGGCGTGTTCGAACCACCAGAAGCTCTACCTATTCATACCCTTTCCAAGTTACACTACCTAATCCACAAACTCTATCTCACAAATCATCTTTCATTTCTAGAACTTCTCAACTGTGGAACTCATTGCCACCCATTACTTTCCCTGAATCCTACAATGTGTCATCTTTTAAATCTAACATCAACAAACTTGATCTTGTCTCCTTTTCTACTTAAACTTCCCCTCATTTTCTCAGTTTTTCCTTTGTCGGGGCTTTGTTATAGGCCCTACGGCCTTTCCCCGGCATAACTTACTAAAAAGAAAATCTCTACCCAGAGTCAAGTGTGAGGCTTGAGATCCATGTGGTCGGATAGATATGGCAAAAATTCCTTTTCCCCTTGCTCATAATATCATAACAAAGCCACCAAGATATCTCGACCAATACTTGAACTTGTTCACGATATCGTTGGCTCGTAACAATGGCTGGTGAATATAAATGACGTCATTTTTGCACAAATAGGACGTCATTGTTTTTCCTCAGCCAATGAGATCAAAGTCTAGTTTTCCAGATAGTTGGAAAACTGTAAGGGTCACGCCAATTTTTAATGATGGTAAAAAGGACGAGAAATCAAGTTATCGTCCTATCTCCATACTTCCTGTCGTTTCGAAGCTCTTCGAAAGGATAGTATTCAATCAGTTGTACCAATATCTAGATAGTTGCTCCCTTCTATAAAAGAGTAAAGGTAGTCCCGTATACTCTCGTATGTAGGGGAGTGCCTGTTAGAGAGGACACTTATCCTGAGCCATCGGCATGTGAGGTAGGGTGGCCAGTTCCTTTCCTCGCCGCCTTTATCTCCCCAGTGTTCCCACTGGGTACCCATTTGCTGCTGGGTGAACAGTGAGCGAGCGTTCAGTGAGGGCATCGAGTCGGGCTCGAACCGTAGACCTTCTGCATGGGAGGCATGCGCTCTAACCACTATGCTACCTCGCTCATTGATTTCCGTGCATTTGGGCTCTTCTTGTATACCTGTTAACGTAGATGATTGGTACAAGGGAATTGATAGTGGCCACTACATAGGCCCTGTATTTATTGATCTCAAAAAAGCGTTTGATACTGTAGACCAAAATATCTTGTGTGGTAAATTAATACACTGTGGTATACAATACAGGGTAATAGAGTGGTCTAGATCTTATCTTTCGAACAGGAGACAATTTTGTCGTGTTGATGGAGTTAACTCAGAAGTAAACTATGTAAAAGTTGGTGTACCTCAACGTTCATGCCTTGGTCCCCTTCTTTTCTTTGTCTATGTCAATGATCTTCCATGTAGTGTCAAAAAATCAAATGTATCAATGTATGCTGAAGATACTAGCATCTCCTACAAGTCTAAAACCCTAACTCAGCTGAATGAGGCTATGAATGACGATCTCATGAGCTTGGAATCCCGGTTGAAGGGGAATAAGATATCATTAAATGTTGCAAAAACGCACACAATGTTAATTTATTCTAAGTATAAGCAGAGAGCTCTCATAAACTCCAATGAAAAGCATGACATTAAAGTCAAGGATGAAAATTTAATGGTAGTTGACAAAATAAAATACCTTGGAGCACAAATTGATCAAAATTTGGAATGGAGGGAAGATATTAAACAATGTCTCGTCAAAAGTTGCGAGAGCTATCGGATTCCTAAAATACACTAAAAACTTCATTCCGAGGAATTACTTAAATGACTTATATAGAAGCATTGTGGAACCATATTTTCGCTATTGTTGCTCTGTTTAGGGATGCTTTAGTTCAACAGAGAAAGACCGCTTGCAGAAACTACAAAAAAGGGCAACAAGAATGATAACTGGCAGTAGCTTTAACATCTCAGCCCTGCCGCTAATTGAAAGTTTAGGTTGGAAACCAATTGAGGAGTTCATCAGTAATGAGACAAGACAAAAGTCAGTGTATTTAAGACATTAAATGAACTTGCTCCTCAATACTTTACTGAGCTGTTTTCGAGGAATTCACGTAGAACCCTTCATATCCTCCGAAATGTTTCTACTGATTTGAAGTTGCCACTATTCAAAACTACAAATGGTCAAAAATGCTTTTCGCTCAGGGGAGTAAAATATTGGAATAGCCTCTCAGCTGAGTCCAAACAAGCCGTAACTTTACATAGCTGTAAAGCATTCACAAAGATACGTTATTTTTCCGTTTTTCACTTACAGAATTTTTTTCATATATTTTAACACTGTACATTAGGCTATTTTTTAACTTGAATGTTAGTTGTAGTTTATTTTAGTGTTTCATTTAAGTTGTAAGTGTTTTAGCTAAGGGCCCCTTGTAAATCAGCGCGTGCTGAAGGGTTACCCTCTTATATATGTATATATATATATATATATATATATATATATATATATATATATATATATATATATATGAAATTGAAGTAACAAGCTCAAGTATTGCTCGAGAAGTCTTCCCACCTTTGTGATGATATTATGAACCATCTGCAAGAGTACCTGACACCATTTTTGCCCAATCATAGGGTTACATGTACGAAACACGGGTAGGGTTACAGCTACCTACTGCAGAGGGCAGGGGTGTGCCGATGGGGGCGTGGGGTTCAAATTTGCAAGAATGCTGGTCAATAGCTAGCCAGTCTGCAAGAGGGTTGGCCATAGTATTATCTCAGACCATTTTTTTCAGTAAGAATTTAATAACGATAGTTGGCAATTGGTCAAAATGCCCCCCCTCCCACAGAAGGTGTCTCGGCACATCACTGGGCACAGAAATAGGAATGGACGGGCTGTGCCCGCTACTTTTCGCTAAGTTTTATCTAAAGTACCCATGTTTGCTTGTGAGGGTTCATCTGAATACATGTGCTCTTACTTTTTGAATGCTTCCTATGTCTCTAGCTTGAAGGGGGAGGTGTAAATAACCTTAAATTCTATGTTTATTCGTTGCGTGTGTAAATATCAGAACTCGTACATAAGATTTGAATAGGGCATTCACTAATGCCTTTGGTTTCAAACAAAACACTGTTGATTTGTTCAAAGTTTGTTGATGCTTTTGTCGATTCTTTTCTGTCACAGCAAAATGATCTTGGCTTTTCGATTGATTCCGAGGAGGCAGTGAAAAAACGGTTAGCTATGCACCTAATTATTATTATTATTTTTATTATTTCAATTTTTTACAGACGGTGGCCCATTCAGCTGAGCTGGTTTTCAAGGGGCCGTCTATTTACAAAGTAAAAGCTAAAATCTTACAAAAATTACATATTTTTAAAAAGCCTAAATTAAAAGTGTATATAACTAGATATGCAAAACAACTATTTACAAATAAGACTTAAAAGTGCCAGAGATGGTGCACATTTAGCATCAGCTGAGAGACCATTCAACGATTTTGCTCCTCTGAAAAAATATCCTTTTTGCCTATTATTAGTTTTTTTCAGTGGCAACTTCAAATCTCTATCAGTGTTTCTTAGGGCTCGACAAGATTGTTGAGAATTCCGAATTAGAAGTTGTCTAAGGTAATTTGGAGCAAGGTCATTGAGGGACTTATAAGTTATTAGTTTTAACTCATTTTCGTTAAGTTCGCGTTAATGATGTGGAACATAATTTATCTTAGATACACGATGTGTAAAATCACGCAAAAGTATGCGGTTTTGCACTCAATTGGGGGTTGCATGTCATGTACAGGTTTTTATATTTGTAAGAAAATGGTTTTAAATGGTTTTATAGGAAAGTAGTACTCGAGCATAGTGGGTAGAGCGCATGCCTCCCATGCGGAAGGTCTACGGTTCGAGCCCGACTCGATGCTCTGACTGAATGCTCGCTCATTGTTCACCCAGCAGCAAATGGGTACCCAGTGGGAACACTGAGGAGATAAAGGCGGCGAGGAAAGGAACTGGCCACCCTACCTCACATGCCGTTGGCTCAGGATGAGTGTCCTCTCTAACAGGCACTCCCCTACGTACGAAAGTATACGGGACTACCTTTTACTTACTCAACTTCTCAAAAAAGTTAAGAAAGTTCTGTGCTGGATATTTGAGACCTAAGAAAGTTTATAAATATGTAAGTGTTTAGAATGCCATTTATCTGTGTACAAAATGCTACAGATGCTATATTGGCTTTTCTCTAACAATTTAACTTCTGTTATTTATTAAGATTAATCATAATTTCAGGTGTACATTGAGCTTTTCACTTTTCTCTAATATGCATGTAAAACATTGGAACTCAAAACAACTTTTGCTGAGAAAGTGGTAAGAAATTTTTGATACTAGAATCGTTAAACAGTTAAGAAAATTTCAGTGCTAGGCCAAAGAACCACTCTTATAGCATAAAAAGCGTGTATCCTGACAATGCAAGAGTTTCGACGGGATTGGCCAAGTCACACATTGGAGTTGGGATTCTCAGGTAAGCTGGGAGGTCTCAAGTGGGGAATGATCGGGAAATGTAGGGCGCAGCAGCCTGTTTCACCACTTTAAGATACGCGGAGAAAAAGAGGCCTTGTGGCTTGCAGACTCAAGGACGTCAGAAGCATTCAAGAAATAAGGGAATGGACGCTGGTACTAAAGGGGACTCTGTTGGTTACAATGGGACAATGAACCTCGTATTCTTTGACAAGTTGGGGGCATGTGTTCCCTGTGCCCCCAGCTCCCACGCTTATACAAAGCAATGGCAATGGGTTGCCCATAGGGTCATTGAAAGCTAAAACGTTACGAGGGTGTCCTTCTAAGTATACATTCACCTTATTTTGCTTGATCCTGAGAAAATGCAAAGCTTTGTTGTACAATAATCACAAAGATAGGAACTGGGACACAGTGGGCACCAGAGGTGAAGCCAGCCATCGTAGACTGGGGGGGGGGGAGATATTGTGGCCACACCCTATAATGACAGCACCCTTTTGATGCCATACACACATTCTTACTATTGCAGTGCAACGGTGATCAACAAAGGACGTGATGAAAGATGATAAAGAGCAATGGTCATGGAAAATTTGATCTTGCTTGAGGTCTCTCACACCTATCGGAGCATTTTCTCATCAAATTTGGACTATTAAAAAAGCTGGGGGATATGCTATGCCCCACAGTCCCCCAGTGTCACCACACTGGTGGGTACATGCTCTCTTGACTTTGTTTATGAGAGTATCCTTAAGCCTGTACATCCTATACACATTTTTTTATAAGACAAAGTTTATAAGAAAATGAGGCTCAAATCGTCAAAATCTTAAGAAAATCCTAAGAAAATCACGAGGCTCAATTTCCAAAATTAAGTGTTTTTATAGGCTAAAAACTGATATTTCGTCGTTATTGCATTCAAAATGTTAAAGATGGAATTCAAATTCAAGTGTACAATATCAGTGAAGAAAGTGTAAATCATTACAGCCAGTTTATTCCAGTAAAAGTTAAGAAAAGATTAAGAAAATCTCAGGCTCTTTAGGGAAAAGTTAAAAAATTGAGGCTCAGGCAAAATAATGGTTTTCTTATAAAAAAATGTGTGTTCAGTGGGATAGGAAGCATTCAAGAAATGGGGCACATATCTTCAAGGGGACACCCTCACAAGAGAAGAGAGGCAACTATCCACAATGTAATTGGGTGCAAAGTTTCTATTTATAGCTTGAATGTGATAAGGGACACTAAAATATGAAAAGTGGGCCACATGTCCCCTGTGGCCCACAAGTTTCTATATCCATGCTATATTTTCGAAAAACTTCATAGATAGGCATGTCGTCACATTTCCCTGTGTACTTCGAACAGTGGTTCAGTCATGAATTGTTGAGGAAATTCCTGCTTCTAGGAGGAAGCGAGGTAATCATTAGAAGAAGTACTGGTTAACAAACCTTCGAATCTCTTCCGAGTGGAATTCGTTACCACCAATGATTTGTGGAGATTTGGACTTTGCATACAGAAATTTTTCATAAGAATATCTTATCAATATGAGCGAGGTAGCATAGTGGTTAAAGCGCATGCCTCCCATGCGGAAGGTCTAAGGTTCGTGTCACACTCGATGCCCTGACTGAATGCTCGCTCACTGTTCACCCAGCAGCAAATGGGTACCCAGTGACAACACTAGGGAGATAAAGGCGGCGAGGAAAGGAACTGACCACCCTACCTCACATGCCGATGGCCCAGGATAAGTGTCCTCTCCAAAAGGCACTCCCCTACGTACGAAAGTATACGGGACTACCTTTTTTTCATCAATATAATATTAAATCTACAAATACAAATCTCACTGACAGGTAATTTGTACTTGTCTGGCTTCAAAGAACATGCATAACTAATACTGAAATCAGTACATAAAATAGAATGATGATATTAATAGCTTAAGAGCTCAGGTTGACTCCATGACTTATTCCTTATACAAAATATATATATTCCTTATTCCATGACTTTTACCTTTTTTATCTTATTAATATATTTAATTTTGTTTCTTAGCTACAAAGGGTATGATCTTGCCTGAGAATCAAAAGAAAACATTTTTGTCAATAGACTTTTCTTAAATTTTTCTGATCTTGAGCCTAAGATTGTTCTTAAATTATTCCTGAGCTTCAAAGGTGTAGCTTCGTCTGAAAATCAAAGGAATATATTCAAATCATTGTTGATGTTCTACTTCATCATAAAGCAAATCAAGAGTGGAACAGAATAATAAATATTGTATCGATAGTGCAAATGTTAATCTACAAACAGTACTATAACTCACACAACAATTCCAAGTCTTGACTACGATTGAGCCTTGCATTATTCTTAAATTATTCTTAAATTTCAGCGATTCTGAGCCTCAATATTCTTATAAACTTTATCCTAATGAAGTAAAGGTGTGTGTAGCTCTAATCCGAAAATGATTCAGGATTTCAAAACACATATCTAAAGCTGTTGGCCTTCATCTATTTTGATGAAGTCTTGATTAAGCTTGAGCCTTGCATCATTATTCTTAAATTATTCTTAAATTTCAGCGATTCTGAGCCTTCCTATTCTGATTAACTTTATTCTTATAAAAGGAGAAGTATTTAAGGTGGGTTCGTTATTTGGTTCCAAATACTGTACCAATGAGGCTGCTTTATCAAATATCAGTTCATAAAAGTATCCAAGATCATGGACTTCAATTTATTTACAAATTAACTTTCCATTCGGGTGTACACTCCATTTTTTATAGGAATGCCTAATATTTTGCTGAGATTCAACATAATTCTAAAATTATTAACTCTGAAAAGTGCCAAAGGTTTATATTGAATACATACAATGTCTACGGCTGGATGAAACTTGAGCCTTGGATTGTTAGGTACACATTTTTTCCATAGAAATAGACGTTATAAGAATAGTTAAACTCAGATTTGCTGAAATTTATGAATAATTTAAGAATAATGCAAGGCTCAAGCTTCATCAAGACTTAGAACTTTTATCTTTTCCAGTTAATACAATGAGCGAGGTAGCATAGTGATGAGAGCGCATGCCTCCCGTCCTGAAGGTCTACGGTTCGAGCCCGACTCGATGCCCTGACTGAATGCTCGCTCACTGTTCACCAAGCAGTAACTGGGTACCTGGTGGAAACACTCTGGAGATAAAGGCGGAGAGGAAAGGAACTGGCCACCCTACCTCACATGCCGATGGCTTAGGATAAGTGTCCTCTCTAAAAGGCATTCCCCTACGTACGAAAGTATACGGGACTACCTTTAGTTAATACTGCTTGCAGATTAACTTCTACACAATCAATGTGATACTTATTGTAGTTTTCAATGTTTGCTTTGCTTTATGATGAAATAAGACATCAACGAAGACTTGAATGTGTTCCTTTGATTTTCTGGTGAAGATGAACCTTTGACACTTAAGAATAATCCAAGAATAATCTACGTTTTCAAAACCAAAATAAGTTAATTTAGACTATTAAGCAGCTTCATTTTAGTTGATTGAATTACACTGTTAAAATATGGTATTATTATTATTGTGGTTGCGCAGTGGCGTTCAGACGTCTCTGTACACAGCTCTCGTTTCACAACACTTTATTGACATGGTTATTACTCTTTAGCGTAGTTTTTGCTGTTTTATACTTATAATGGATACAAGGCTTATGTTACAACATGTTTGGATTACGTTTACTGTCAATTTTTGCTGTCCACCATCATCCGATCCACCTACTACATATTCTGCATGAGAAACAAGCCTTGGACTAACCCTGGTCTTCTTACTTGCTGAACTATAAAGTAGTTTCATGTTATTCCACTTTGTAGTTTGGGTTTTGTTTTTTTATATAATGACTAAATGTAGCCTTATCAGCCAGATAAAAATTACCTGTATTCAGAGAGATTTGTATTTGTAAATTTTAGT